>JAAALK010000290.1:37311334-37843817 GCA_019279435.1 Zizania palustris
ACCCAGTAGTTTCATCAAATTGAACATCCGAGGTTTCTTCAACAATACCTTTGTTCTTGTTATACACTCGGTATGCCTTGCTATTTGATGCATATCCAAGAAGAAATCCTTCATCACAACGACTTTCAAACTTGGTTAGTCTAACACCTTTTCTATAAATATAGCATTTGCAACCAAAAACTCGAAAGTAAGCAATATTTGGTTTTCGTCCAATTAAGAGTTCATATGGAGTCTTTTTCAAAAGACGATGTAAATAAAGACGATTAGAAGCATGGCAAGAAGTGTTTATAGCTTCCGCCCAAAACGAGTCGGAGACACTATACTCATCAAGCATAGTTCTAGCCATCTCAATAAGGGTCCTATTCTTTCTTTCCACAACACCATTTTGTTGTGGTGAATAGGTGGCGGAAAGCTCATGCTTAATGCCGAGATCATCACAATAATCCTCAATATTTGTATTTTTAAACTCGGATCCATTGTCACTCCTTACTTTTACAATAGAAAAGTTGAATTCGTTTTGAGCTCGTTTTGCAAACTTTTTGAAAATCTCGGAGGTCTTAGCTTTGTCATGTAAAAAGAAGACCCAAGTAAATCTTGAGAAATCATCCACAATAACAAGACAAAAACTATTTCCACCGATGCTTTTGTAAGATGTTGGACCAAATAAATCAATATGCAAAAGCTCCAAAGGTCTAGAAGTGGACATGATGCTTTTGCTAGGATGAGAGCAAGCAACTTGCCTCCCCGCTTGACAAGCACTACAAAGTTTATCTTTTTCAAATTTTATATCTTTCAACCCAAAAACCAAATCTCTTTTTGCAAGTTTGTTTAGTTGATTCATTCCCACATGAGCAAGCCTTCTATGCCAAAGCCAACCCAATGAAGTTTTTGCAACCAAACAAGTTTTCAAATTAGCTTCATTTGAAGAAAGATCCACTAAATAGAGATTTCCAAAACGAAAACCTTTGAAAACTAAAGAGTTATCATGGATACTTGTTACAAATACTTCTTGAGGATTAAATGTGCATGAAAGGCCTAAATCACATAGTTGAGCAATGGACAATAAGTTGAAATTTAATGACTCAACTAGTGAAACATTTGAAATGGAGAAATCATTTGAGATAGCAATTTTACCTAGACCCATTACCTTTCCTTTACTATTGTCACCGAAGGTCACTCTTTCTTGATCTTCAGCACCAACTTCAAACGATGTGAACATTTTCCTATCACCGGTCATATGTTGAGTGCACCCACTATCAAGCACCCAATGTGATCCTCCGGTGTGGTAGTTTACCTACAAAAGATCAAGCCCTTTTAGGTACCCAAATCTTTTTGGGTCCTTGTAGGTTAGTTATCAAGGCCTTTGGCACCCAAATAGATTTCTTCTTTTCTCCTAAAATAGGAGTGCCCAAAAACTTAGCATAAATAGAGCCATCATTAGATCTCTTTAGCATGTAATGAGAATCAAATACATCATTTTTAGGAATATTGTTTATGTGGCATTCACCAATTATGTGACCAACTTTTCGACATTTATTACAAAATTTTCCATTTTTCTTAACAAATCTTGGGGCTTGGTAGGAAGGCTTTTTGCCCTTCTTGGGAACAAAACCAAGTCCCTCCTTGTTGAAAGAGCATCTTTGTTGGCTTAAAATTTCATCAAGAGTATTTTTACCTTTGAAGCATCTTTCCAAACTCTTACTTAGTTTGGCAACTTGCTCCTTGAGCTCATGATTTTCAACAATCAACAATGAATTTGATGAAGATGATTTATTTGTTGAACATGAAGCAATATCAAGAGTGGATGAGCATGGCATAGCAAGTAAGTCATCACATGAGGTTGATATGCTAGTCTTTGTAGGAATGCAATTTTCAACATTTAGACATGCATCATTAAAAATATCACACGTGACCCCTACATCTACTTTTGGCCTAATGAGTGTAGAGGCAATGAGTGCTTCGTGAGCTTCCTCAAGCTTCTCATGAGAGACCAAAAGCATCATATGAGAAGTTTTCAACTCCTCATATTTAGCCGTTAAGGACTCATGATCTTTCTTGAGAGCCTTAAATTTGACTCTCTCTTTGCCACTTAACTCATTTAGCTCCTCAAGCATTTGTGCAAGATCATCATAAGATAATTCATCATCACTATCATTTTGTTCACTAGCACAAGTAGATGTTACCTTAGTACTTCCTTTTGCCATGAGACAAAAAGGAGAGTATAGTGATGAAGCTTCCGTGATTGCGATTCCCGCCATGTTCTTCTTTCTTGAGTTTGACTCACCACCGGAGTCGGAGCTTGAAGAAGAATCGGAGATATCTTCATTCGAATCCCATTCTCCCACAAATGCTTCATTTTTACCCTTTTTCTTGTTCAACTTCTTGAAGAGCTTTTTCTTTCCATTCTTCTCTTTGTTCTTCTTTTGAGATTTATCATCTTCGCTTTCTTGTTTGTTCGGGCATCTTGAGGCAAAATGACCCTTCTCATTACACTCGAAACATCTTACATTCTTGAGGTTTCTTTTGGTTGACTTCTTGTCACCATTGTTCTTGAATGAGCTTGAAGAACTTCCTCTCTTTTTCATAAACCGGTTGAACTTTCTCACAAAGAGAGCCATTTCTTCATCTTCGGTATCGCCATCACAAGAGGTGTCTTCTTCTTCTTCACATTTCTTTTCAACCTTGGCCTTCAAGGCAATATTCTTCTTCTTGGATGAGGAGTGATCTTCGGTGCTTCCTTCAACTCTCTTGTTCTTGTAAATCTCATTTGTGTTGATAGTTCCCAAAAGTGTTGTGGGTGTCAAACTTGACATATCCGAGTTGATGAGGAAAGTCACCAACGTGTCATATTTCTCGGGTAAAGCTCTCAACATCTTTGAGCAACTTCCAACTCCGTGTACTTCACTCCAACACCCTTGAGATCATTGACAATCACATTAAGTCTTGCATACATCTCATTGACACTCTCATTTGGCAACATGGTGAATGTTTCATAGTTGATCTTTAGGTAGTGCGACTTGGCATTCTTCACACTTGTTGTTCCATCATGTATATCTTGAAGAGTGGTCCAAATGTCGTGTGCCGTTGAAATATTGCTTATCCTATTGAACTCTTCGGCACACAAACAATTGAACAAAGCATTTGTAGCTTGAGCATCAAGTTGCATATCCTTTTTGTTTTGATAGGTTAGATTCATCTTGTCTTCAACTTCAAAACCTAACTCAACAATACGCCAAATTTCAAAGCTCATGGCTTTGAGGTGAGCATCCATACGAACTTTCCAAATAGAATAGTTAGTGCCATCAAAGTAAGGACCTTTGCCTATGTTGTGAACCACCTCGTCGGACATCTTCTCTCTAGGCGGTAAAGCCTAACTTGAGAGACCAAGCTCTGATACCACTTGTAGGATCGATGTACCGACTAGAGGGGGGTGAATAGGCGGTTTTTAAAACTAATTCGATTTCAGTTAAACAATGATCAAGGTCCTAAGACAATGGTAGCAAACCGCTAGAACAGGTATATTACTCTAGAAAAGTAAGCTTGCACAAATAAACTTGCTCGAAGATAAAGGGACAAGAGACAACCGAATTTTATCCCGAGGTTCGGAAATTTGCCAATTTCCTACGTCCTCGTTGAGGCGAGTTTCACTTGACCGCTCTCTTCACCAAGCCTCGGATTTCTCAAAGAGAAATTAGCTTGAATATGAGCCGGCACCGGAAGTGCAACTCTCGGGCCTCGATCACTAGTGGTAGCTCTTCTCCACTCCGGATAGGCGAGCTCCAACCTTCACAACCTCCCGGGTCTCCTCCACAACCTTCTAGGAGAGATCACTGGTTTCTTCTCCAAGCCGTCTAGGAGATGGCAATCTCCAAGAGTAACAAGCTGCAATCAAAGCTAGGAGAAGAGGATCAAGTGCCAAAATGCCAATGCAATGCAATTTACTCAATCACTTGATCACCCCTTTTTCTTCCCAACCTCACTAGTGCTCAAATTAGTGCTCAATGGTGGGAGAGACTCTCTTGTGCTCAAGAATGCTTAAATGAATGCCAAAAGTCTAGCAAAGGAGCTGTAGCAAGGGTTTATATAGCCACACACCCAAAAACTAGCCGTTACATAAGTTAGGTGGCTCTCTGCGCATTGTCGGTCTGACCGTCCATCTTGGGCCGGTCTGACCGACCTCAACTGCAACGGCTAGAAAACTAGCCGTTTACTGATGTGACAGGACGCCTCGGTTTGACCGGCCATGCTGGCCCGGTCAGACCGGCCCTACCCGGTCTGACCGGCCATCGGCTCGGTCGGACCGATAGTGCTCCCGTCGGCTCTGTAAACCAGCAGTTTTCCAACGCGCGCAACCCGGTCGGACCGGCCCCCTGGCCGGTCGGACCGCCCAACGCCAGCCGGTCTGACCGGACCCACCTGGTCGGTCAGACCGCCAGGGTCAGACAACTCCAACAAAACGCTGCAATATGTTTTTTCAAGGAATTTGCCAAAATAGCAACTTTTGCAACAATCACACATGATCAAAAGATACTATATGCAATGCAAATTGGCACTTGAAAATCAACTCATAACCAAGATGCAACCCCTCTTTATAGTACGGCAAAAACAAAATTTAAACCTAGCCTAATTGATCGCTCCAAAACACCTCGATCAATTTCTAGATTCCTTCAAACCTTTTGTCGTAGCCTTTAAACGTCCAGATCTTCGGGTTTCCATCTTGTGCTCCATTTGCGCGGGACCTACTCATTTCCTTCACACTTAAGAAAAATATTAGTCCACAAAACGCATGTTTATCATTAATTACCAAAACTCACATAGGGCCTAGATCTTCAACACAGCTAGTGAGCATCGATGGCGACCATGCATAACCCATACCATTTCGTCTTCCTTGGTGATGATGATGATTCTGATGGCTCCCTTTTGGCTGTAAGCGCCTCATCAACTCATTGATGCATTAGGTAACTCGTTAAGCCAAGTTTGTTAGCATCCATTCACTCATCGGCTCATGCCATCTTTCTGTAGGAATCCCAAGCATCGGACATGGCTTTCGTTCCTCAAGACTCCACATCGAGTGATTTATTGGCTTTGTTTCACCATCTATAATGTCTGATCAACAATTTTTAGGACATTGAATTAGCATGCTCCTACCTTCAAAACATGGTCCATCGGCTTCCACAAGACTTAGTTGATGCCTTTCTGCGAGTGTATTCTCGTGAGCGCCAATCGGCTTACCTCACAAGAATACATACCTTCGATCGTCACCTTCAAGTCTTGCTCAAACTTCCTGTCGAAGAGAAGCATACCTTGATAAGCTCAAAATGGAGGAAGATTGCCTTCTTTGAGAAATCCATACCAGGACTGAGTAGCTAAACCAGCTCCACACCTATATAGCAAATTGCTTGTGGTTCCTGCAAGACCTGCCAATCAAAATCTCCTCCAAGAAGGCTGAGGTAATCAACTTTACCAAGGAGTGGGATCAGAAGTGGCAACTCATTCAGTCAATTGTCGACAATAATGATGATGCGACTAGCACCATTGTGCCTTTTAAAAGGACCCAAACTGATGTTGTCCTTAATTTGCAACACTTCTTAGATTCCTTGTAATTACTTTATTCATTATTGGCTCTATGTTGTCCTTCTTTTGTGAACAATAAATGTTTAATCAAAAACTCTTATCTTGATGCATTTGTCCTACTGGTAATGACTTGTATCCTTTCTCTCTATCGACGACTCTTGTGTAAGGACTTGGGCTATTTGGCTGAGAATATCTTTAGATTCATGTTCATTAACCTTCAATCATGCTAGCTCATGTTCATCAGTCTTAGGGAAGAACGATACCTCCATGTATTAGCTAGATTCTAGAACTTCAAAAATTTCAAAAAAAATTTGTATTCATCCTCATGTTCCATCTTTTGTTTCGTTGAATCCGATCAACTCTTAGTACATTGGCTCATGTTCATCGACTTTGAATAGGTGTGATGCCCCCTGAGTTGGTCGTTTATTGATGTAGTTTGACCATCTCTCATAAATGAGTGTGTGTTGGTTAGAGTGCCTCTGTAATGACACATTGTATGCCCTCTTGAGTTCGGGATGTGGGTAGGGCATTTCGAACTCCGTATGGAATATCGTGACCATCAAATCATTGTAGCATTGAAATTGACGATCCAACCATTGAGATTCTTCCCCTATAAAGCCTGATGCCTCTTCCTTCCTTTGTATGCTTTCTGTGCCTTCACAGCTATTCTCGCTCTCCTATCATTGTTTAGCTCCATTGATGGTAACCTCCTTATCAATCATCCCTAAGGTACCCCTCCATATTTTGCTTTTGATTTGTACCTCCTTCTTAGGCATTATGTGAAGGATATGCCCAAGAAAATTCCGTGTATCGGAAGTTCCGTTAGGTAGTATCAGAAGTTCTAATTATTTTTTGGTCTCGAGTCAGAGAGCAAATGTTGCTTCAGAAGTTCCGATATGGTATCGGAAGTTCCGACGAGCTAAAAGTTCCGATTTGGAATTGGGGAATTTTTTTCTGATCGAAAGTTCCGATATGTGTATCGAAAGTTCCGAGGTGAGCGAAAAAAGATTAGATCTGTTGCATGTCGTACTGTATCGGGAGACCTAAAATACCCTATCAGAAGTTCTGATCCAGGAACGGATGTTCCGACGTGGGCGGACAGATTGGATCTGTTACCGATTTGTGGGTTTCGAGATGAGTATGACCAAGGGGATCTAATCCCTATATAAAGAGAGGATGGGGACGTATTGGGTAGAGAAATAAGCCTAGATTAGACCTAGCCACCATAGAGTCCTCTCCTCCCTTTCTTGATCTCAAACGTTGAGGTCGAGGATCTTCCATCTCTCATGTGCGGTGCTAGCACGCTGCCGTGGGAGGAACTCCATCCCTGTATGTGTGGATATCGTGGAGGCGTTGCTCCAACAGCGACGCTCGTGGACATCTTCATGTGAACGACTACGTCATCTTCATCGATTGGATCAGCGAGGAATGGCAAGGACGAAGCGTGGATAGGCTTGATGGGCTACTTCGATATCTTCTTCCACTGCACCTAGCGCGACTCGTGCTAGAAGGTAACGATCTATGATCTCGCACGCACATGAGTCTTGGGCTTAGGGTGGAATTTTGAATTTGCTGGCTGGCGTAGCTCCCCTATTCCCCAACTTTATGTTTACCCCCTTTTTCCCCATGTAGAACTTGAAAAATCAAATCTTAATCCCCTCTGCCAAGTAGGTCGATCGTTTCTTTATTTTTCCTTACAGGTAAGAAGACCCATTGTATTTGATCAATGCCAAGACCAATCGGATTCCATTAAAATGTTCTGGTATGCAGCAGAAAGATTGGTCTTCGACATTTTGCTCTTAGGCCAACCCTATTGATGGGTGGCAAGATTGGTATGTGAGGGTTGCTTTAGAGAAATGCATAGATCGAGAGTTGAGCAATATCGGTCACTGCATTGGAGTTACTATGGCTGAGACTAAATGGAATGATGCCATGCTTACTCCTACCTACTATTTTTGGCTGGATACCACCAATTCATTCATGTTTGCTCATGGGACAATGTCTTCAACCCTTTTTGATGTTTTTGATGTTGACCAACCTCAATGTTGTAGACCCCATGTACGAGGTCAATTTCAGAGGGAAGCCATCACATTAGCTCGAGGTGACTCCCGTATGGTTGATGTACCTTCATGGGCTACTTACAAGGTATCCTATATTCTTTGGCAAATTCTATGTCATCAACCTTGTTGAACTCCTCGGGACTCAAAGCGGAGAGTATGGCACTAGTCGCTTGAGCATTGTGATGCAAGGCTTGCTCTTCTCCCGAGGTCAAGTCCTTCTCTTGAGCATCATTTATATTGATGTCTAGTCCCGTGTTCAAAACTCTCTAAATTTCTAGATGCATTGAAAAAACATGTAATTTCATCTTATGTTTCCATGTCGCATATTGTGTACCATCAAAATAGGGTACACTACCGACGGACAGAGAAGCATAATTTGTACTGGCATTTAATTTGTAATAATAAAAAATATACGCAGCTCCCTTTTGTTGTCGCTTCCCTTGGGAGAGGTAGATCCTCCGACCGTCTTGATTGGAGACTTCTCCGACATCTTCACTCTTCAAGTGGTTAAGCCTTAGAGAATAGTGCGAATCTAATATCAATTGAAAGTTTCCTAGAGGGGGAGGGGTGAATAAGCAATCTAAAATTTTCTTGTAGAAAAACAAAGTTTTAAAAAATTCTTAGATCAGAAGTTTTTCGGAACTTCAGTGGATCGTAAGTTCCGATAGAAAATCGGAAGTTCCGAATCAACAAAAATGAAAATTGTTTCTTGAACAAAGTAAATGAATAGAAATGTGTGCAAAGATGACATGAACAACTTTTATACTATGAGATGTTCTAAAACTAGACCAATAAATAGAACAGACAAAAATAAGGTACGACCTAGCAAGAACCCTAAAAACACGAAGAACACAAGAACTCATGAGATAAGCGGTATATTTATTAGAGTTTGGACCCACCGATCCTACGTTTCCGTTAAGAGACCTCGGTAAGTCGGGTATCTTTCAACCCTTTTCCTTACCAAGTCTTAGTCGATGCTAAACTTGAATTTTCTCTTTGGTACCTTATTAAAGCCAATGTAGAGCTTTTACAAATTTCTCTGGGCAACCACAATCTCTTGGTTTCTCATTGAGTGATTCCTAGCTGTCTAGGAGGTAGAACCTTCAAGAGTAATAAATACGTTTAAAAGATTTCGCCAACTCAAATCTTTGTGCTCAGAGATTAGCAATAAAAGCAACAAAACCAACCCACGAGAATCTTCTCTAAAGATGCAACAAGAAAAACTCAAGAAGATTTCAATGGAAGTCTCAAGTCAAATTGCAAAGATTCACTCTAGATCGGGGCTTGAATGCAAGAGAGAGTTCTAGGGTTTTAGCACTAGAGTTAGGGTTTGCAAGAGAGAGAGAGTTGGAGAACTGGGCTGAGTGTTCAAAGTAGTTAAGGGGGTATTTATACCACACACTCAAAAAATGATTGTTTGAATATATTTTTGCTAAGGTCATCAGAAGTTCCGATGTAAAGTCAGAAGTTTCGGCCGAAAATTAATTCAAGACCGATAGCTCAAATCAAAAGTTCCGACGCAAAATCGAAAGTTCTGATAGAAAATGAATTTAAGACCGAGAGCTCAAATCGAAAGTTCTAGTGCAGAATTAGAAGTTTCAATAGAAAATTAATTCAAGAACTAGAGTTCAAATTGGAAGTTCCGACGTAAAAACGGAAGTTCTAACAGAAAAATAATTCATAACCGAGAGCTCAAATCAGAAGTTTCGGCCCAATATCGGAAGTTCCGACCAAACTAAAAAATTCCAGAATTGAGATTAAATTGATCCAAAAACTTTCAAAAGAGTTTTTTTTAGCACAAAGTTTTGGAACAAAAACCAATGCATCCCTCTTAATAGTATGACTGTCCTAGACTCACGATAAAAAGATAAATCAACGATTTTAACCTTGGAGTCTATTTTGGACTATATGGAGCTTTTCTCTGAATTTATTTCAACCAGCTATCCCTTTTCTTGTGAAATCTCTACAGACACCTTATCAACATGATTAGTAGATTTTGATCAATATTGTCATTAATACACCAAAATTAATTAGGGGTCTAGATGCACATTGATGCACTTTCATCCACCCAACTCAAATTTTTCATGATTGGGAGAATGGTTTAAATATATCCATCTATAACCAACTGGAACAAAATTAAATTTTGAATATATCTATCTATAATGAAAAGTGACATAATATATCAATATGCTCAATACATAGACAATCTATTACAAACTCATTCATAACATTTGATATTTCAAATTGTGGCTACGTAGATACAATCAAATTGTCCATCATATTTTCATTGTAGGGCACATGTTATCTAGGGTTCAAGAGGATACATTTGAGCTCAATATCTAGGGTCTATTCATTTTGTCTCCAAAATTGAAATAAAGTTTAAATAAATGTGCACACACGTTATATGAACCGTGTGGTATGGACAATAATCAATCCATCAACACAATTTTCATCTAATATGCTAGATTAATAAAATTTCGGTAACACATAGTTTCTCCAATTTCTCATAAATTAACCATCAAAAACCTATGAAAAATTGAGAGATTGGGGATCTGACCTCTGCGATTGCATTCCACCGAAAAAAACTGGAGAGAAATCAAAGGTTCGAGATGAAATTCATGTATGCAGAAAGAGAAACGCCATTCTGTTTGGGCGCTAGAAAAGGAAAATGGAAATGAGCAAGTCTACGATTTAACTATGTAGAGGTCAGCACCCGTTGTTTTAGTACTAACCTAGGCACTAACGACACTGGTGCCGACCTCGCACAACTGACAAATCATCGATCCAACTTCGAGCCACATTAGATCTAGTAGCTAGTGGATACAGAGGTTGGCGTCAGTGTCATTGTCATTGTCGCCAACCTGTCAATGGACGCCAATGACATTAACACCGAGTTTTGGGTTTATTTTTAAAATAAGTTTTTTTGAAGTTCTATTTCGTAAAATAAGTTCTTTTAGAAAAACTAAAATTTAAAAATTTCAGATGGTTAAGCGCGCCTGAGAAGATCGGCTACGAGAGAGGAACATCTTCGTCATCCAGGATACCAGCGCTGGAGCAGCAGAAAAGTCTCCACCGGCGCCTGAATTTTTCCATGAAAAAGAGTTATTTCCTCCAGCCAATTTCCCAACCAAATACTGAAATATATTGCCGACAAATTTTCATGAGAGCTTTTGTCTGAACCACTTGCATAAAAAAAGCTAGAGGCAGTAAACAAAACGTACAGTCGCATCCTGCTCTATAGAAAAAACCAGAAAATTCGTTCAATATATCAGTGGAAGAAGAAACACCGTACCAGCTATCTATCTTATCTTGTCTTGTCATATTGATCTAACTTTAATTTTGCTCTTGAGCTAAGACATGAGGTGACGAAAATCTCCCCTCGAAATAAACTACATCAACTGGAACGATGAAACCGCTCGAGAAACTGTCCTTGATTATCATTCAGAACAAGATAGAGGAGAAAGAAGGGAATACAGCGTACGGCAGAAATTCGAGGGGCTGGTGGTTTGCATTTGGCGCGAATACCTGCGGCTTGCCGCACAAACGTGCAAACCATGTGTCGGCTGATGCCGTGGATCGGTGGTACGGATGGACGGATAAGCACCGGTTGCGATTTTCCAATGGACTATGGTCAAACAGCTCAAAGCGATCCAATCCTGGAAACTTTGGACAATTCTCTATTCGTAAATATGCCCTCCCATAGCATCCGAAAAGGCTAGGATCTGATTGGAAGATTGAGAATAAAAAAACGGATAATGATTATCTAGCTATTACAATCTGAAAAAAAATCGAGTTTCTGTGTACTATTTTTTTAAAAATATTATAGCTGATGAGTGTCACAATTTGAAACAAAAATATCGACGGTTGTATAAAGACGGAAATTCTAGAAGCAAATGCTACTGCTAAAATCTCTCTCAAATAGAACTTAAAGCCCGTTCATGTTATTGACCCATATTACCACTCAAACTCCTAAGTTACTATTTTGTTCGAATAATTTCTATATAAAAATTATCGAGAATATTTTTTATATACCTTTTATTTAATTCATTTATTTGAATCAAACCCTTTTATCTAATAGCTATATCATCTACTCCATCTGTCCTATAATACATCAATCTAGTAGAATTTCATAATATAACGAATCTAGTTAAATAGTATCACTGTAAACTTGTTATATTATGAAATGTTCATCTAATATTAAATTATTTTATTATTCGATGGAACACCAGAAAAAACAGACCTAAATTTATGATTTCTTCTGAAAGGAGCCCTCCACTTATAGTTCATTGGATATGACGTGTGTTCATGATTCTTTAATTATTTCACATGTGAGTAATTTGAGTTCCATTTGGATTACGCGCAGTCACTATCTGAAGAAACAGAACAATGTAGATGACTAAGAGAAAAAACCAGACATTTCGGGCCAAAAGTATACCTGATTGTGGGAAATACACATTTATCTGGGGGCTAAAGTGAGAAATGCACTCTGGCTCCCTGGAAGCATAGCCGGAAGTGGCAATAAAGAGGCCGCCTTGCTAGCTTCAGGCCTTCCGCTTCTTGTCTAGATCACAGAAACCTCCGACCAGAACCCTAATTCGGCGAGAGTACATACCAAGACTGACCTCCGGACGCTAAGCAAGACTAAGGTGAGCGTTCTTTTAGTAGAAATTTTGAAGCTTTGCAGCCAAATTTGGTTCAAGATTGGCTCAAATCCACCCCATTGCAGACCATGTCGCAATACGACGGCGAGCTCGCT
The DNA here is from genome assembly GCA_019279435.1 of Zizania palustris. Taxonomy (NCBI): domain Eukaryota; kingdom Viridiplantae; phylum Streptophyta; class Magnoliopsida; order Poales; family Poaceae; genus Zizania; species Zizania palustris. The sequence continues at coordinate 37,323,725 of JAAALK010000290.1, forward strand.
CGAGTGTATCGGGCAGAGCAGGAAGACCGCCGCGCTGACCTGATGGGAGACTCCGACTTCGACGACGACGACGACGAGTACACCCGACCTGTAAGTTCTGCGCTTGTAGCTTGTCCCATCTAACAGATTAAAGTTCTCCAGCTGTTCTTTTTTCCCCTTTACAGAAAAGAGAACAAGATATTGTCTTGCCCTTGCTCCTAAATGCCACTGTTGATCTGGCTTTTTTATGCGTATCTTTTGCTCAGTTCGCGTGTGACATGCTCATACCGTGATGTTACAGTAATATGTGCAATCCGAGGCTCGGATGAATTGTATGTGAAGTTAATTTTCCAGATAAATCCTTATATAGTTCAGTGAAGGTTTCTATTTGTTTTCTTGTGGTGATACCCATCATTTAGTATTGCTTTTAGAATAGAGTGCATCTTCTAAATTGTTTCAGTTTTGATGGTAGGGTAATTTTGTTGTTTGTAGATTAATGAGATGACGGAAGATACAACAGCGATGGATGCGAAGAGAGGGAAGGACATACAAGGAATTCCATGGGAAAAACTGAGCATCACTAGGGACAGGTATAGGAAGACAAGGTTGCAGCAGTATGCAAACTTTGAGAATGTGCCAAACTCCGGGAGAAATTCAGAGAAGGCATGGCACTCTTACATGTTCAGATCAATTACTAGCATGCCATATGTTATGTTTAGAGGTTTGATGTGGTGATCTTGGTGCAGGTATGCACACCTGCAGATAAAGGGGCACTTTACTACGAGTTTCAGTACAACACAAGATCAGTGAAGCCGGAAATTCTTCATTTCCAGGTGAGAGAGCTGTACCTTCTAGAGTCATAATTTTGAGTTTTTAATTGCACAAACTATTAACATCCGCTACACATGCTAATTTAGGTAGTATATCTGTTCTTTTGTGTAGTCATATCAGTTTATAGTGTAGACATTACTTTATTGCAAGACATTTTTCATGAAGTGATAGCAAAAAATCAATATCCATTTATATTAGCATTCCATTTGGAATACATGGGAATATCAGCATCAATCCTAGTAAGGTCTACCCATTTTTTCTGAAATATGTACTCAGATAAATTATAATCATGTTACCTAATGTGGGCACATGCATTTTTTCTCCTTATTCGTTTTGGAAATGAACCAGTGTTTTGTTCCCCACAAGGGAATAATATCTGCTTTTCATATGAAAAGCACTTCTGTAGGGACCTGCGTGTTTGTCTTTGTGGACTATGGTTGCACTGAACAATAAGATGCTCCCACAGTATAAATTTCTTGCACAACTCCTACAACATTATTGAGATCATTCCGTTGTTATTTTGTAGTTGAGAAATTTAGTATGGGCAACGACAAGACATGATGCATATCTTTTGTCACATCTATCTGTGCTTCATTGGTCCCCCCTTACCTGTGAGAAGCACAAAGTCATTGATCTTCAAGGACATGTTACCCCATCTGAGGTCTGTATTTCTCTTCCAAATGTTTATTTTAACTTGCAATTATATGAAGAGCCACATCTAGTTGACATTTTTATTGTGAGCATACATTTTTATATTCATTAATTTGACTTCAGAAGCACCAGGGGAATGTCACTGAGGGATTTTACCAGACTCAAGTTAGTACGTTAGCAGTGAAAGATAATTTGCTTGTTGCTGGTGGATTTCATGGGGAACTAATTTGCAAGGCAATTATTTTTTATCACAAACCTCCCTTTCCATATCCGACATCAACAAAGAATTACAATGTAGCCACGGTATAATGTGTAAATTTTGTGTGGGGATGCAGTTTTTGGATCACGAAGGAATAAGCTATTGTTGTAAGTCAACACATGATGACAATGGTATCACTAATTCTCTGGAGATATTTGAGAAACCCAGGTACTATATCATCATTAGAACTTGGAAGAACTACTACTTTGTTTATGGCGAATTGAGAATGTTTGGGTCACAACCTTAAAAAAAAATGAAATTTGCAGTGGTTCCGTGCACTTCCTGGCTTCGAACAATGACGGTGGAGTTCGAGACTTTGACATGGAAAAATTTCAAATTTGCAACAATTTCAGATTTGCTTGGGCTGCAAATGTAAGCTCCGCCATTTATCTAACTATTTACATCTAGTCAACACAGAATCCTTTGCTAAAAGATTCTTACTCCTCCCCTGACCCTTTGGGAAGAAGCCCTATTTATCAAACTGCTACGGATTTAATCTTACTCCTTGTTCTACACCGCGCAGCACACATCATTGAGCCCTGATGGTAAACTTGTTGCTATTGTGGGGGACAACCCTGAAGGCCTTTTAGTTGATACTAATTCAGGAAAAGTAAGCAGAATGCAATGCACAGTGACTGTCAAACACTGGCATTCACAATTCAGATGAAACTTATGGCTGTTTGTTTCTTGCAGACTGTTCATGATCTCCCTGGTCACCTGGATTATTCTTTTGCGTCAGCGTGGAGCCCGGATGGCCGGACGTTCGCAACCGGCAACCAAGACAAGACATGCAGGATATGGGATGCCCGCAACCTCTCTAAATCTGTCGCTATTCTCGGTGGCAACATGGGATCCATACGGTCCATCCGCTACACGTCTGACGGCCGGTTCATGGCAATGGCAGAGCCAGCAGATTTTGTTCATGTGTTTGATGTCGCAAGTGGGTACCTCAGGAAGCAGGAGGTGGATTTCTTCGGCGAGATTTCTGGCATTTCGTTCAGTCCTGACACTGAGGCCCTCTTCGTTGGTGTTAATGATCGCAGCTATAGCAGCCTCCTCCAGTACAGCCGCCGACGGTTCTTCTCCTACCTCGATTCAGCTCTGTGATTGTGAATTAGCTACTGGTAGAATAGGATCACAAAAGTTGTAGAAAAGATGTGCGTGTATATACGTACGCAGTGTATATAGGTACATATATATTGCAGTTATGACATGATCAACAGTTAGCTAAAGATATTGACCCTCCGTTTGTTTTGTTCGAGTGACTCTTTTCTAAACCAACTGATCCTGAATGCCGACTAAACAGGATCGTCAAAGCTGTACTAAACCATTGGGTTTACCAAGCGCTGCCTAATTGCACGGCTTCATCTGGAGCTTTCCTTTCGCCCCCATGATACCACCGAACAAAACTGGGTTTCGAATCTTGTCTGTCAGCACTCAGCACCCTGGAAATTTGAAACTTTATATTTCAGTAATCCAGGAAATTGCCAGAAGGTACTGAAAGAGTTTACAAGATGACAGTATGACACATCTGAATAACCAAGTCAAGAATTAGTAATGACTGCTCAGCATGAGATCCAGTTGATATGTTGATGTTACAAAGTCTCTTTTTCCCGAAACGGAGTTGAAAAGAAACCTATAACCCTCACGCCTCAGAAATTACCAGGGAAAACTATGACATGGAAGCATGTTTACATAACAGGTTTCCTTGTGCGTGCTGTTCTAGTTTCTAAGCTTAAGTAGGTACATCCTCAGTAGAAGAGGGCAAGAGCCGCGCGACAAAAGTTCCTATAGCAGTAAGCACCAGAATAAACTGGATGAAACAAAAGAGCGAAACCCTACTTGCCCTAGACTGCATCTGTAAGATTTCTGAAGTCTCAGTAAGATGTTTGCATTCAGCTTCTAGTTTCTCGGCCATCTCTTGTAGTATCACTGCTCTTTTCTTGTTATGCTGTAGTTTAAGCTCAAGGTTCTTGTAATCCCCTGACATAGATTTCCGCGCATTATAGAGAGTTATTTGATCCTCAGCTAGGAGTGCCCAAGTTTGAGAAGCTCTTGTCAGGATGACACACTTTATCTCTGCTTCTATCTTCTCCTGGAACAGTTGATCAAGGCCAGGCTGCGGCAACGGAAAATTGGTAGCCTCCATTACACTTTTCCCCGATATTGCTGGGAAGAGAACTCTGGGTTCAGCTATCACTGAATCCTTTTCCTTGACTAGCACTGCTGTTTCTTCCAGCCTGGATTCAAGATCCATCGTACTTTCACTTGCTTCTTCAAAAGGTTCCTCAAGATAGACTGAGTCACTCCGATCATCCTCACAGGCATCAAAATCATCATCTGACTCTTTACTCATCGCCACAAATTTTTGAAGCTCTGCAATACGGATGGAGCAGTGGTTATCACAGAAGCACTTTTGAGTAGATACATTCCAGAGCAAAAAATCTAAAAGATACACAATATTGTCACAACACCACAGTTATCAACACTCAGATTCAATGAAATCTGCATAACTGGGAGTGAACTAACCAAACTTAACAGGACAAGCCTCTAAATGGTTTATCAATACAATTTCTATATAGAACAAGAGCAATGTCGCCAATTATCATTTATCTGCCCCACTATCAGAATCCTCAATAAGTTAACAACGCCAATATTGTGATTAATCAAAGCCCAATTAGCCAGTATAGAAATAGAATTGAGACGTTAACTACTTGAGGAAAGTAACGAAGTGCTAAATTTTATATGCTCCCTGAGTTGCATCATTGAACATTTGAATGAACTACCATGATTGCTTAAATAAACAGATTAATCAAATATTTACTACAGCTGTACCATTCTCACAGTAACTACATCAAATATTTGCTGAGAAGATTAAATAAATTGATAATGGTAGTAACTTGATTTAATTTGTACCATTCTGATTACTTGATTTTATTTCTATAATAACTGAGTAAACAACATCAGACAGCCAAACAACAATAACTGAACCTTGCATTGCAGATAAATGAAACAGAGTTTAACTCTGCATGAAACTAAACTGGGGAAGAGATAAACTGTACCATTCTCAAGTGCTTCTTGCGTTCTCTGAAGCAACAAAACTGATTCGGCATAGGGATCAGCACTCGAATGCATTGCTGATCCATTGTCACAATTCCCCACACTCCTCTCATCAGCATCAGAATCAACACTTCCTTGTGCAAATCTCCCCAACACACTCCCATTCTCCTTGTAGTAGCATCCCGCTGTCGATCGCACCTCCTCGCTTGGCTGCCCCTCGTCGCTGTGATCACAATCATCGGAGAGAACCTTATAGATAACATTGCCGGTAACGTTGACACCTGATTGCTGGGAGTTCACGGCATTGGAGCTGCGGAGGTCGGACTCCACGCTGGAGCGAGAGTTCTCAGCATCGGCAGGAGAGAAGGGAGAATAGGATCGCGTCTTGTCGGTTCGCGCGCGCGCGGCGCGGGGGTTCTTGCCGTGGAGGGAGAAGCCAGGGACGCGGGAGCGACCTCTGTCGGTGCGCTCGCGTGCCAAAGGCGAGAAGTCGTGGTGGCGCGGGGCGCTTGCGGCGGTGGAGGACTTGCTGCTCCGGACGTCGCTGTTGTCGGAGTCGGCGCCACCCGCTCCGACCGAGAAGCCCGAGGAGGCGATGAGTGTGCCGAGATTCGGATCCAGCTTCACAGGAACCGAAGCCAGCGGAACGAAGCGGGACTCGACGGAGGCGGCTGAGCTCTCCTCCTCCAAGACCACCTCGTGTTTCCCCTTCGGCGCGTCGGCGGCGAGGGGCATACGGCGCTTGTGGAGCTGCGCGGAGTCCTCATCTGCCGCAGCGGAAGCGCAGCCTTCCTTGTGCTGCTCCCGCGTGATACGGCGCCACCGACGGAGTCCACGGCCTTTGGTCTTGATCACAGGAGAGCTCACCGGAGATGCCGCGACATCCACCTCCGCCACCAACGAATCTGTGGACGACCCGACGGCGCCGTTCGCCAAGTCCATACCTTCCGCTGGGACTGGCATCAAAGAAGTGAATTTGTCGCTGGATGGGGCTGGAGGCAAGAATTGCTGGGATCGGAGACCATGGCCGGGTTCTCGGAATCGAGCAAGGTGGGAGTTCGTAACTATTCCACTGCCGTGAAGAGATCCGAGTGTCGAACTGGAAACGATGAAGAAAGGGAGAAAAGAAGAAAATGTGAGATTTTTCCCCTTAACCGCAGTCACTTCCAGTTTTCCAAAAGAATCTCACGTTCGCACAGATACGAGAGTGTCTCAGAGGCCACGACGCCACGTCAATAGAGAGCGGTTTTGCATTGAAGCCCTGTAAAATTATCCCTATCGAATTTTGTTAGAAAGGAGTTGGCTGGTTTAATTCTAATAAAATACCATCTTCTCACAATATTACAATATATATTTAATATTCTAGATAATATTTTTTTCTAGATTCATTGTATTGTCGAAATGTCAAATCTCATGATACTAGATCGTAATATTCAGTGCCGGTCCTAAGATTTTGAGGGCCCTCTAGCAAATTCATGTCAACGGTCCCTCTAGACCATAAACCTTATAATATATGAGCTAATTTTATTTGTATAAAGGGATAACAAATTCAATAATATATATTTAATTTAACATGTCTGATAATTATCAATAGCAAGAAACAATGTAGACTAAAAAAACATTACATTTGTACTTGTATAACTAATATGATTACATTAAATAAGAATAGAACTCCATCATATTCCTTACTTCTTATAAAAATCTATTTCTTCGGGCATTTCTTGATGCAAAATCATCAAGTACGGTATTGCGATCAATAGTGTCCAAGATATCCTTCTCGATGGTGCACATAGCCAAGCCATTTAACCATTCTTGTGACATAGTTGATCTCAAATAGTTATTCAATAATTTCAATTTTGAGAAACTTTTTTCGGCAGAAGCTATAGTCACAGGTACAGTTAAGAGAATTTGATAGGCAACTGAAACATTTGGATAGCAATCTACATCCATAACAAACTTGAGAATCTCAAGCGCTGACATCAAAGAATCTAGCAAAGTCACTTGCAATACCTTTAATTCTGAAAAAAATCATTGATCTCAACATCGGATGAGTTATCATGAGAAAATTTATCCACAAAAAACTTGTAGTGCGTCCAAAGATCAACTTCATCCAAGGATTTCAAATTTTCTGAGTTGAACAAGAACCCAAAGACATTATCAAATGCCGCCATCTGCTCAAATCTAGTAGTCAATGAAGCAATTGCATTATCAATCATAACTAGGAAGTACTCTCTTTTAAAAGAGTTCACAACAGATTGTTGTATTTCCTCGTTTTCATCTTGTTCATCAAAATGTCTCTTTCTCATTCATTGACGTTGTATAGGAATTACTTGCTCTATATCCAATTCAGATACAATGTTTTTTATTGTATCCATACTAGAAATGAAACCTTCATCTCTATCTTTCTTAAAATATGATATGACACCTTCAATATGTTTGAGAGTAGCATCTATACTCATAATTTTAAAACTTTGGGCTGATGACGATCGTGTACCAGTGTATACTGTATATATATGGGCTTGGACCCCTTCTCGGCATGGGCCCTCGGTCGTCGCACAATGTGGCCGCCCCATAGGGTCAGCCCTAGTAATATTATATACACGAGAGAGTATGATAGAGGCAAAGGTGCCTGATCTTTCGGTGAGATGGAATAAGTCGATTTGGTGGAGCTCGAACTTAACGATCCGACTACAACGTGCAACGTACGTTGCGCCAATAAAATCGTTAAGCCAATTTTCTAGAGGTTACTGATCTCGTGGATGCTCGATCAGCCTGACCACGAGGGTCTTAATCCTTGCATGAAATCGAGAACAAACAAGAACTAAAAGTGCAATCAAGATATTGCTAATTTAGAAGGAAGTTTTGATAGATGGGATTCTGCAAGTGCGTAGTAGAGGAGGTTGACACTCGTGTGTATGACAAAGATAGTAAAAAAACTAAATCTTAAACTAAAAAAACTCCAAGTTCCATTGACACCTAGGGGTTTATATAAGGAGAAAAGAGATGTAATTCAGCCAGCCTAAAGATGTGGCCGAATTGTACTCTAATTGGACTCTAAATTAAGTTTTCCCCTTAAATAAGGACTAATAAATCTCTAACAGAATTATAGACGGATTTAGCTCTAATTAGGTTTCCCCCTAACTAAGGACTATAATAAAATTTGGTTATTTATTTGGATGGAAATTACATGAGCCTGACCCAACTTAAAGTGACGCAACACCATATAATTATACAGACGAAATTAAGGATGAGAACTCAAATTCTGGATCTATCAATTGTATCTTCATCTCCGATTCTCTCACTCTTGTTGCCATCTCCATGGTCGATCTTGCTCCATTGCATGTCCTCCTCATCCATGCTAGGTCCCTCATTTCTAAATAAAACAAACACATCTGATTTAGGCAACATCATATTCTCATGTATATTTGGAAGAGTTCCTGGCTGCCGCGCTAGGCTGCCATGCTAGCTGCCGCGCTAGCTGGGCTACTGCGCTAGCTGCTACACGCCTCGGTTGGAGAAAACTACGCACGAAGATGAAACGATTGCGGCGGCGATTTCAGAGGAAAAGAATGCCGGTGGCGGTGAACAGTGGAGACGAGGAACACACAGAAAAAGTGACCCTAAAAATTGATTTCTAAAAAATGGGTAACCCTAACCCTAGGTATTGGGGCCTTTTTATAGGCAGCCCAATAAATGGGAAAAAATCAAAAATACCCCTAGGGTTTAAACAGACACTGAAACAAAAATGGAAAAGAGCGAAATGCACTTAGGTTTTTTTACAGACTCGAATAACACAGACTGTGGGCCTAAAGAAAAAATAGTAAAATCCTAAATAAAGATAACTTGTCCTGATGAGGAGCTTTCGTAGCAGCTACGGCTTCACCTCAGAACGGTCAGATCCGAGATCAGTGGTCGTTAGTTTTTCGCCGAAATTGACAAAGCGTTCACCGTCTTCACACCGGGTACCCGGATTGGGCTGGCCCGATTTCGCAACTCCCTTAGACCGACAATCGCTCGCCGCCCGTATACCTAAGTCAATCCCAGTCAACAGACCAGTGAATCCTCTGCTACTCCTAGCCCATGTACTCGGATTGGGCCAGCCCGACTTCGCGACCCCTCTGCCCGACAGTCGCTCGATGCCCGTGTACCTGAGTCACGCGCGACCCAGACACAGAAGGTCTCATCTCCTCTTCATGTCCTCTTGACTTTCGTTGACAATCAATCATCACATCTGGAGCCATGAGGCCCATGCTCTTCAACATGACTCCTCAATCTCCCCCTTGATGAGTGCATTGTCAACACTCTCTTCATGAGCTCTTCAGAACCTGCAAGCACATGTGGAAACACGAAAACAAAAACACAAGAAGACAAAAAGAATAAAATAAAAGTTTAACCCTAATGACCAAAAAAACGAACAAAAATAAGAAAACGGTCATTATGGTTAACCAAAGATAAAAACTCAAAAACGAGTGCAATCTCGGAATTATCAACAAGGATGTCGAAAGAGTAAGGCAAAAGAGACTAAAACTCCCCCTGAAACAAATCCCAGAGAAAGCCAAAACTCCCCTAAACTCTTCTAAAAGATCGAGTAACCCAAAATTTCTCCCCCTTGCTGACAATTGGACTCATCAAGTGAGATAAATGCACTCTAAAGAGACACAGACTCAAACTCCCTCTAAAATGCAGCTCCCCCTCAAAATATGCAATGAATGCAACTGGGGTGCAGGTGGAGTGTAGAAAGCATGCTTCTCAGATATGTTTGACTGCAATTACAACATCTAGCAAGCATAGCAAAAGTAATATTGTCTAAGACACATGGCATGATCAGTGCAACAGATGATATCCAAAGAAAGTCATTAGCACGCATTTTCAATTTTTGCAAACAAAATCATCACCGCATTTTCTAGTTGACAAGCAAATTAAAGCATGAGATGCAAAGGCTAGCTGATATCTACCAAGATAAGCATTGTCCAGAACAAAGTGCTTCAGCAAACTTGTTATCTTTTTAATTTTTAGGCCTTTTCTTTTCCTTTTTCATTTTAGCTAGGGGTTATTTGCATGTCAGCCTTATGCTAACCGACCAAGTCAAGCCTAGGCCAGAATTGGACCATCAGAAGCTTAAGACATTGGTCTTGGCATACATTATACTTTCCTAGTTCATACCAAAGTGCTATGGTAAGCAGTCCAGAACAATGCAATGCGACAAAGCAAACCCACCTGGATCTTTTCAAATTAAGCATAAAAAGGCATGGAATTCTCATTTTTCTGATTTTTTTATCATTTTTATAACACATTTTCCATGTTAAAGCATATAGATTTCCAAGTTGCATATCTGCATCTAAGTAAGGATCTAGCTACAGGGCATGTAACAGATAGCAAAAGCATTCAGCCTACACATGCTAGTTACCAGAAGCAATGGTGATGAATTTTCAATTTTAAAGCATAAAAGCCATGCATATGATAGATATCAGACATATCATGTGAACTAAAGCAAAGCATGATCATCGACAAGTATTCAAAAACATATACTAGCTAGAACAAGTAAAGCGGATCAATCATATAACAAAAGCAAGCTCAAAGTGTGATATGTGAATATGCATGATATGAACACACACGAAAAGACTCAAGAAAATAGTAAAGAAAAAAAAACTGACTCAAAATGTCCTAAAAGGGATACACAACTCCCAAATCCCCTTGCAAACGCTCAAAAGTAGACTAATCTAGGGGTTTGGTGAAAATGTCAACCAACTGATGATGGGTATCAACATGAACAAGGTCAATGACACCTTTCTCATATTGATCCCTCAGAAAGTGAAAGCGCACATCAATATGTTTGGTTTTTGAATTAATACATGGGTTTTTCCCTACACTAATCGCTCTAGTACTATCACAAAACAAAGGTACTCTGTCAGGGAAGAACAACCCAAAATCTCGCAATGTAGAAATCATCCAAACCAACTGTGAGCAGTAGCTAGCAGCAGCTACATACTCAGCCTCTGTGGTAGAAAGCACAACTCTAGATTGTTTTCGAGAAGACCAAGAAACAAGCGAAGAACCGAGAAACTGGCAAGTACCAGAAGTCGACTTGCGATCCAGCCGGCACCCACAAAAATCTGCGTCGAAAAAGCCAGATAAATCAAGAGACGATGATGTTGAATAGTAAAGACCTAGATCAGGCGCATAGGTAAGGTACCTGAAAATGCGCTTGACAGTCTGCCAATGAGATGCGCGTGGTGAAGACTAGAAGCATGCGCATAGTCCCACGGCAAACTGAATGTCCAGTCTGGTCGCCGTCAAGTACAGCAGTGATCCGATCATCCCTCGATACTCTCTCTCGTTGACCTTGACGTCGCTCTCGTCCATGTCAAGGCCCCCAGATGTACCCATTGGGGTCATTTGAGGCTTCAGCTCTCCACCAAAATCAAACTTCTTTAGCATGTCCCGCGTGTACTTGCTCTGGTGGATGAAGGTCCCATCCCTGGAAGCTTTTGGCTACACTTATTGGAAGACTCGCATACGAGCCTATCTCATGAGTCAGAGCTTAGACATTTGGGACGTTTGTGTTCACGCTACTTTTACCATACTTCCTGTTGCTGAGCGTACATCCCCCGAGATAATCGTCCAGCATCAGAACAACAACAAAGCGGTGAACATTTTGTTTTCTGGTTTAGGTCCCACTGAGTTTGAGCGTGTGAGCCATCTCAGCACTGCTAGAGAGATCTCGGCGCGCCACAGCACTAGAACAACGACGCGCCCCCTTTTGTGCCACATGGTACAAGTCACCCGCAGGTGCTACTTGCCCCTCACCACATAGTATCTCAAGTTGGAACATCCCATACCTATAGTTATGACTTACCCATTAGACTTGTGGTTAGAACGGAAGTACTTTGCAACGGATCCCGTAGACCGGTCCTTATAGTGCCCCGTGTGCGACTAACCATTGCCCTCGCTTGCACTCAGAACCTACCATGCTAACATACTTAGCCAATTCCAAGTCTAACAGAATACCTGGGGTGAGAGAAATATGAGAATCATATATTAGAATCCAAGTATCTACGACTCGTTTTTAATCCTATAGTAGTTGTGTCGATACATTGGACACTTCTAATATTATTAAGTATCATGGTGACAAGGAATTCAGGCTCGATAGCATGGCTTGGGTTTGCACATCAAGGTTGGAGTCTGATACATATAGCGTAAGGTTGTTCATTTGACAAATGCAAATATAACCTATGAGTTTTAGCGATAATTAATTAGAATCTAGGTTCAATATGCTCAAAATGGGGTTGGTGACTTGCCTGGATTGGTAAATGGAGATGGAGGAACCTCTAGAAAATAGTCCAGCTCCTAGACGGTGTCGTAATCTTTTAGGCACGCAAAACGAGTATAATAAACAATTGAGAGAAACAATAAAACAAACAGTACAAGCATTTTAATTAAATTGGTTAAGGTTGGAGAGAATGAAAGGAGAGATTTTCTGGAATTGAAATGGTGAATTTTGGAGAAAAATGGAGAAGATAGGAAATTTTAAAGTTTAAGAATAATTTTCTTGGTTTTATTTTGAATAATAAATAGTACACACCTATCAATTACATTGGTTAAAAATGTAGAAGACAAGAAGATAAATGTTCTGAAATTTGAATGGTAAATTGTAGAGTTAATTCCAAGAAGTTATGAATTTGAAGTTTGAAATGATTATTCTCAAATTTTATTTAAATTTCAATTAAAACAATATAAAAGTTTATTATAAACCATTAGCGTAAAAGATTACGCTAACAGGTTTCTAAAGATTAGAAACTAACAAATGAAATGTTTGCGAAGTAAACTATTTCAAGCCTCCGAAATGGATAATAGCTCAAAATAGTTCGAAGGTGTGTATTGAATAACTCAGTATTCGATCATCCTTACAGGGTAAAATGGGGGGTATTTATAGGCCAAAACCTTAAGGAAAAGACCTCTTTACCCCTCTATTACAACCGACATAGTGGAAACTATTCAGCACCCTTAATAGGGCTAAAATGGTAAAAGACTAATCTAATGAGAAAGAAGATAAGTCTTCCATCTTAGATGGCAAGGAGGTTCTCTGAAGAGTTTACATTCGAAGATATACTCTGAACTAGAGTTCGCCTCAATCCTTCGAACTTGACCCAGTACTAAGCCGGAGTTAGATGCTGGAAAGCTTTGGCTAAATAGCCTTCCTTTGTCTTGTTACAATAGTGACCCTGAGGATGAAGTATTTTCCCCCAACAGTAGCCCCTCGAATACGCTTCTCTGTTAGATCTGTAAAGTTAGGAGAGCAGTATACGCAAGAAAAATAATCATGCGTAGGGGTTAACAGATTTAATCAACCTTCGGAATACATGAAGGTTCACAACTTCGAATTGATTTCTAAGAGAGTTACATTCGAACAATCCTGGAATCAACTTAAGAAGTCAGAAAGCCTTTTAGACTCAGAAGAAATAGCCGTTAGCCTTTTCCTTTAGAAGAATCTACGTGATGTGTTAACTTCGCAAATAGTAACGGTCAAGAATGCGAAACGGAACATGTGAACAGTAAAAAATTGTAAACCTAGGCTATAAATAGAGGATCTGGATACTTCTCAACCACCTTTATCACCGTATTTGTGCAATCATCCTTTACCCTCCAAACTCTAGCCTTAAGCATTCGGTTCAGATCAATGGCAAAAACAAGCTTCAAGGCTCCCAGGGCGACTTTGGCCCTAGCCCGGCAACAGGCGATGGCTGCGGCAGTAGCAGCGGCAACGGCGGCACCAGCAGCGACGGTGGCTCCGGCGGGGAATCCCCCATAGATTGGTCCTCACGATCTCCTCCCGGCTTCTTCGAAGTATCCGGACCAGTCTTACAAACTGGGGCCATCCACCTGCAAGAGGAAGACGACTGCGGCAGTGGTCGAGGGGAAAATTAGCTCGGAAATCAATGTCCGGAAACCCGGAAAGGAAGCCATCCCTTCGCCGTAGCCTAGAGAAGTTGTGGTCTTCGAAGCCTTCTTCGAGGCTGGGTTAGGACTCACGGCGGTGGAGTTCCTGTCGGAGGTATTGGACCTGTTTCATGTTACCCTTCCTCAATTGTCTCCAAATGCAATAGCGTGCCTGGTCATCTTCGAATGGGCGCTACGGGCTGAAGGCTGCGAAAGAAGAGCAAAAATTTTTGCAGCACTGCACAGGGCATCTTGCCAGCCAAAAACATACCAAGGCTCCAAAGGGGAGAAAATCGTAGTAGCCTTCGTCAGTATCAAATTCAGACTCCGAGACGAATTCCAACTGCGATTTCCAGCGAAGGCCATCAACGCCAGATGGTACACAGATTGGATTCTCCGGTGGTTCTATGCCGAAGTTGGAGCAGGCAGCCGTCTGGCCGGACCTCTACAAGACATATATTTCTGAAGGGAAGCCCAAGTTCACCCAGACCCCGGCCAGCTCGAAGCTCGCCTTAGCCTGCTCCAAAGAATTAGTCGCCGCATGAGCATGCGGGATTTAGCGGAGGAGTTCATGGGGCTTCAAATTCCACCTTTGATGGCCAACTGTCCTATCACCTTCGAAGAAGATCCGGAGGGTGGACTCCGAAAAATTTCTTCGAACTCAAGCCCTGTAGGTAGCTTTGAAAACTATATGTTTTATATATGATTGTTTGATAAAATGACTAATGCAAACTCATTTTTCAGCTTCTCAAGCCCCTATGACTTCAGAGCAAGTTGTTTGAGCTTCGGAGAAGATTCTTGGAGCTCCAACTCCGGCCAAAAAGGAGTGGAGGAAAAAGCTGGTGGGCAGTTGGGAGCGACTCAACCGAGTATGGAGCGTACACGGAGTTGCGGCCCTCCTCTTCCAGACTGGGTGCCTTCTGAACAAGGCCCGGAGAAGAGGAAAGTGGATGCCAGGACTTCGGCTCCAGCCAAGACTCCCGTGAAGAAGTTAGCCCGAAAGCCAAAGAATGTGGCTCCTTCAACGCATGTGGCTTCGCCCTCCGATTCATCTGAAGATGACGGAGTGAGAGAAATGCAAAGGTTCCTCGTGAACCTAATTACTGAAGATGAAGCACAGGCAAATGTTGTCGTAGACACTGGCAACGCAACAAGCGTGCCAGCTGCTCCAGGTAGCTTCGAACAGGCCGGGACCTCAAGCGTCCAGCCTGACTTGCCGCATCTAGAAGCCCCTGTGAAGATCTAGGCCCCATGTGAGTTTTGCTAATTAATGACAAACGCGCGTTTGTGGACTAATATTTTTCTTAAGTGTGAAGGAAATGATTAGGTCCCACATAAATGGAGCACAAGATGGAAAACCCGAAGATCTGGATGATTAAAGAGCAACGACAAAAGGTTTGAAGAAAACTAGAAATTGATCGAGGTGTTTGGAGTGATCAATTAGGCTAGGTTTAAATTTTGTTTTTGCCGTACTATAAAGAGGGGTTGCATCTTGGTTATCAGTTGATTTTCAAGTGCCAATTAGCATTGCATATAGTAGCTTTTGATCATATGTGCTTGTTGCAAAAGTTACAAATTTTGGCAAGTTCTTGAAACTACAAAAATGCAGCTTTTGGAGTGTGTCTGGCCCTAGCGGTCTGACCGACTATGTGGGTCCGGTCGGACCGGCCTGTGATGGGTGGTCTGACTGGCCAGGGGGCCGGTCCGACCGGGTTGCAAAGGGTTGCAAATCTATTGGTTTATAGAGCCGACGGGAGCTCTATCGGTTCGACCGAGCCGATGGCCGGTCAGACCGGGTAGGGCCGTCCAACCAGGCCAGCATGGCCAGTCAGACTAGATGGATCTGTCACATCGGTAAAACAGCTAGTTTTCTAGCCGTTACAGCAAGGGTCGGTCAGACCGGCCCAAGATGGGCGGTCAGACCGACAGTGCGCAGAGAGCCACATAACTCTTGTAACGTCTACTTTTTGGGTGTGTGGATATATAAACCCTTGCTACAGCTCCTTTGCTAGACTTTTGGCATTCATTTGAGCAAACTTGAGCACAAGAGAGTCTCTCCCACCATTGAGCACTAAATTTAGCACTAGTGTGGTTGGGAAGCAAAAAGGGGTGATCAAGTGATTGAATAGATTGCATTGCATTTGCATTTGCATTTTGACACTTGATCGTCTTCTCCTAGCTTTGATCGCAGCTTGTTACTCTTGGAGGTTGCCACCTCCTAGACGGCTCAGAGAATAAACCGGTGATCTCTCCAAGAAGGTTGTGGAGGAGACCAAGGAGGTTGTGAAGGTCAGAGCTCACCTATCCGGAGTGGAGAAGAGCTACAACTAGTGATCGAGGCCCGAGAGTTGCACTTCCGGTGCCGGCTCATCTTCAAGCCAATTTCTCCTTGAGAAATCCGCGGCTTGGTGAAGAGAGTGGTCAAGTGAAACTCGCCTCAACGAGGACGTAGGAAATTGGCAAATTTCCGAACCTCGGGATAAAATTCGGTTGTCTCTTGTCCCCTTTACTTTGAGCAAGTTAAATTGTGCAAATTTATCTTCTTAGAGTAATTTATCTTTGTCATCCTAGGTTGCACTATTTTAGTCTAGTTGTTTGTTACATTTGCCTAAGGTCCTTGTCTAGTGCTAATCTAAATTGAATTAGTTTTAAAAACCGCCTATTCACCCCCCCTCTAGTCGGTACATCGATCCTACAAGTGGTATCAGAGCTTGGTCTCTCAATTTAGGCTTTACCGCCTAGAGAGAAGATGTCCGACGAGGTGGTTCACAACGTAGGCAAAGGTCCTTTCTTTGATGGCTCAAATTATTCCATTTGGAAAGTACGTATGGCCGCTCACCTCAAAGCCATGAGCTTTGAAATTTGGCGTATTGTTGAGTTAGGTTTTGAAGTTGAAGACAAGATGAATTTAGCTTATCAAAACAAGAAAGATATGCAACTTGATGCTCAAGCTACAAATGCCTTGTTCAATTGTTTGTGTGCCAAAGAATTCAATAGGATAAGCAATATTTCAACGGCACATGATATTTGGATCACACTTCAAGATATACATGATGGAACGACAAGTGTGAAGAATGCCAAGTCACACTACCTCAAGATCAACTATGAAACATTTACTATGTTGCGAAATGAAAGTGTAAATGAGATGTATACAAGACTCAATGTGATTGTCAATGATCTCAAGGGTGTTGGAGTGAAGTACACGGAGTTGGAAGTTGCTCAAAAAATGTTAAGAGCCTTGCCCGAGAAATATGACACATTGGTGACCTTCCTTATTAACTCGGACATGTCAAGTTTGACTCCCACAACACTTTTGGGGACTATCAACACAAATGAGATTTACAAGAACAAGAGTGAGAAACCAAGGATGGTTTCGGTGTTGTGATGAGTGATTGACAGGCTTTTACCCTCTGTTCGAAGGGTACCTCCGAAGGGGCTTCGGAGGTGGTACCTCCGAAGGGTGTTCGGAGGTGTGTCACCGGAGTGTGTTCGGTGTTTGCTTGCTGCAGCTGTGCAGCGGAGTGTGCTCGTCGGAGGGGTCCGGCAGTACACGATGACAGGGTTCGTACCGATGGCTTCGGTACTTTGGGCGGTACACCGGAGTGTGTGCCGGAGGTTGTTAACCCGGAGAGGTCTCCGGAGTACTGGATACACTTGTTTGCTTGTCTGTGGTGCGCAGGGACTTCGGAGGCGACGGACAGGGTTCGAGCCGGGTGAACCTGGGTCAAGCGGGTGGCTTAATGCCAGGGGAGCGGGGAGCTCCGTCACGGTGGCTGCGAAAGTGGTCCGGGTCGGTCCTCGGGTCGAGGCGTACCAGGTGAAGGCAGAGAGTGCGGAGCGTGGCTCCGGCTGAAGGTACTCCGAGACAAAGTCCTCGGAGGTGAGGCACTTCGAAGGTACTCCGAATGGAGTGACTTCGGAGTTGGTGGACTAAGTCCTCTGCGGAGGCAAGGAGTTCGAAGTGTGCTCCGGAGGGAGACACTCGAAGGTACCCGACGAAGGTCTCAGAAGTCGAGGTGCATCGAAGGCATGATCCGGGTGAGGCTCGTCGTGGAGTGTGCTCGGGGAGAGGCACTGCGACGAAGTGCTCATGGAATGCTTCATGCGGAGGCCTTGGACGAAGGAGGGACTTCGAAGGGTGGTACTCCGAAGGTGGGGCTTCGGAGTGAGGATGACTTGAGGTGCCTCGGCCATGCATGGCTTCGGTACAAGGACGGACGGTGTTCGAGCTCGGAGTAGCTGCGAAGCCGTGGTGATCCACTCCGGAGGTGGTGGTGCGAAGGCCCAAGGGGCTTTGACGGCTTCGGCTTAAAACCGTCACTGTATCGAAGGACTTCTTCGGCGGAGCGAAGGCCAACAGGCTGCAGGCTTCTCGCCGAAGCTTCCGCACCCCTCGCGTGCGAAGGGAGGTTCCAGAAGTCAACACTGTAAAGGCTGACACTGTCTGTTCTGAAAAAGGCTGACACTGTCCCCTCTGCAGCTGACAGAGAAGCCTCCAAAATAAAGGTGGACTACCTTTTGTACCCCTTAGTTCTGTAGAGACAAATCTGTTGTAAACCCTAGGGGTAAAGTAGTCACTTCCTTAGGATGAAGCCGTGGGCTATAAATATGGGGGCTCGGTAGGTAACATTTAACACTTTGAGCATTTACTGTTGAGCTCCTGTAGACAGACCTCGCTGTATTCATTCTGAGTTCAATTTATTTCAGTGTTCCTTGTTCAAGCAGCGAAGCCCTGCTTCTTTGTGCTTTTGCTTGAGCTCGCGTTGCATACCTCGCTAGTTTTTAGTTCACCGAAGCCTGTCCTGGCGAAGGGTGTTTTTCACGCGAAGTGTGCTTTTCAGTGTGCTGTCGCTCTGTGTAACACGAGGCAAGACCTCGCTGCTTACTAGCGAAGCCCTGTTCTTTTCCCATCGTGCTTCCTGTGTCGAAGCCCTTAGCGTAGTCCGCTTTGTGTGTGCGCGTTGACCTTCGCGTACGAAGCCCAGCACCAGTTGCTGTCGCTAAGTACTTGGTCGAAGTCCTCAGAGGGGTGTCCACTCGTGCGAAGGGTGAAGTGCGAAGCCTGCTCGAAGCACCTCATGTGCGGAGCCTGCACTGACTTTGCAGAGTAGATTTTCGAGGGTTGTTAGTGGAGCGAAGTCTTCTTGGCTTCGAACTTTTGCTACTGCGAAGCCTGTGTTCGGAGCTGTCGAAGTACCTCCGAACCAGACCTTCGAAGGTTGTGTTCGAAGCCTGTTCCGCAGAAGACAGAACAGCACCGAAGGCTAAGTTTTTAGCCTGAAATTTTAAAAGCTCCCATTCACCCCCCCTCTGGTCGCCGTTTCCGGTCCAACAATTGGTATCAGAGCTTGGTTAAGATCACCTGTTGACCTTAACCGGTTTTGTGATCTGTTGGCGACATGGATAGAGGCAGTAAAATTCCTCTGTTCGATGGGACAGATTTTGCATACTGGAAGGTGCGCATGGAGGCTTACTTGTTAAGCCAAGGAAATGCAATTTGGGAGATTGTGGACTCACAATACTCCATCCCTGATACCCGCACCACTCAAACTGAAAAAGATCAATATATTGCCAACTCGAAGGCAAGGAACATACTGTTCATTGGTTTGAGTCGGAGTGAGTTTGATAGGGTGCAGCACCTTAGGACTGCTAGGGAAATTTGGACAACACTCACTGTCTTTCATGAGGGCTCTGCTCAGATTAAGGCCAGACGCCAAAGCACCTACAATCATTAGTATCAGCTGTTTGTGCAGGCACCTGGTGAATCTGTAGATGCCATGTTTTCTCGCTTTGACGCGATAGTGAGTAACTTGCGATCCAACGGGACGCTTGCTTACAGTGATCACGATAGGGCTATCAAGCTTCTCTATGCTCTTGACCGTAGCATATGGGAGGTGAAGATATCCAGCATTGAGGAGTCCACAGGATATGACACATTGACCTGTGATGAACTCTTTAGCAAGCTGAAGTCCACAGAGATTGCCAAGGCATCTCTTGCTGTGCACAGAAGCTCTTTGCCACAGCCATTGGCATTGGTTTCTAGCACTAGCCGTGGCACCACTGCAGAACCAAGCACATCAGGCACTTGTGTTCTTGCAGATGGTTTTGCTTTGTCCTCCCTGGTCTCCGTCACAAAGGAGCAGGTGGATACTCTAGCTGATGATGAGCTTGCTCTCATTGCCCGGAGGTTCACCCGCTTTCATCATGAGAGACGGGATCAGAGGAGAAGTGGTTTTAGTGGCTGCTATGAATGCGGCGACACCTCTCACATTAAGGCCAATTGCCCCAAGGTCAAGAAGAGAGATGAGAGTGATCGCCCCAAATTCCACAAAAAGGAGAGGAAGCCCTTTGTGAAGGGCAAGCGCGGCAAGATGGCTAAGAAAGTAGCCAAGGCCGCTTCCAGAGCTTTTGTTGCTGCTCTCAGCGACATCGACACATCCTCAACCGAGGAGTCGAGCTCTGAGGAGGAGGAGTCCCCAAGGAAGGAGGACAAGAAGGACAAGAAGGGACGTGACTTCACCGGCCTTTGCTTCATGGCCGACAGCGATCACAGCGGCGATGAGCTTGACTCATCTGAGGTAAACCTATCATCTGACCAGCTTCTAATTAAATTAGATGAGCTGAATGAAGTAGTGCTAGGTCAGGATAGATTACTTGTGCAAGCCGCTAGAGAAAGAAAAGACCTTAGACTTAGGCTAGAAAATGTATCTACTGAATATGCCATGCTTAAGTCTAAGTTTGATGATGCTGAATGTGAATCATGTTCTGTTGTCATGGGTGAGCTTGCTCAGTTGCGTTCTGTTCATGCTCAAACTCTTTCTGAGCTTGAGACTGCACAGAAGCAACTTTTGGAGGTGGATTCTAGACCTCATGATATTATTGATTGCATGAACTGCTCTTTATTACGCGATAGCATTTCTTTACGTGATAAGCATGTTCATGACTTGGAGGCTAGATTGGAGAGGGCCGGTAGTTCTAAGGATGTGCAACCTGTTTGTGACACTTGCATCACCCTTAAGGACCAGCTAGGCACTGCTAGAGAGCGAGCTGAGAACCTCATGTCCGAAAATGAATACCTTCTTTCTGTGGTGAATAAATGCACTGAAGGGAAGGGTAGGATGGATTTGCTCTTGGCCAAGACCAAGTTGTGTGCTGACAGAGCCGGGGTAGCTCTAGGTTTGGGTTTTGAGAGGATAGCTTCAGACAGTAAGACCAAAACTGTTTTCACCTCTCCCACCACCCTAGAGAAAGAGAGAGCTCTGTTGGACACCCCATCAGCCAAAAAGCCTACCCATCCACCAAAGAAAACCACTCCTCCTGCCAAGAAAAATCCTCCCAAGAAAGCCACTCAGAAGAAACCCAAGGAGCCTGTGAGAGTTGCTCCTATGACCCATGAGAGTGCCCCCAGGAGAGTGTTTCACTGTTCTTATTGTCAGAGGGCGGGTCATTTGGTTGGTTTCTGTTTCTGTCGCATCAAGGATGAGCGACGTGCACAGGCGATGAGCTATCAGGACATGCATTACCCATCTTTAGGTATGCATGAGTCTGAGTATTACTCTCGTCCTGTTTTCGAGGCTCCTCATGCTTCTCGGAGAGGTTTTGCTCCTCGAGGTGTTCACCATGTTCCATATGGTGGTAGACCTCGGGCGAGTAGCTTTGTACCTCGTCAGAGTAGGAGACCTCGACATGCTTTGCGTTCTTTGCATGTAGGTAGACCTCGCACTTTGCATCATTCTGATTATTATGTGCGTAGACCGTCTGCTTTTACTGTGCCTACTACTCGTGTCACTCAGTGCTGGATGCCTCGCCATTATTTTACTCACCCCAGCACTGAGCGATCGAGGCGTTCTTATCATGTGTAGGCGACAGGTCGAGGCTTGGAGGGCACGTGGATCATGGACTCCGGTTGTTCGCGCCACATGACCGGAGATGCAAATTGGTTCTCCAGCCTCACCACAACCAAGCAAAGGGAACATATCACCTTCGGAAACAATCGAAGGAGTAGAGTGAAAGGTAAAGGTGTGGTAAGAATTAATTCGAACTTCACTCTCAAAGATGTTGCTTTGGTTGAAAACCTGGGATACAATTTGCTGTCTGTATCTCAGTTACTTGATGAGGGCTTCGAAGTGCGATTTCATCGCGATACTTCGCAAGTGCTCAATTCAGATGGCGTTGTTGTGTGTAAGATCTTTAGGGTTGGGAGAGTTTTTGGAGCTGATTTTTCAGAGTCGTCTGGTTCTTCTCATTGTCTTGTTGCGCATTCGACTTCTGAGCTTTGGAAGTGGCATAGGAGACTAGGGCATATGAGCTTTGAGTTGCTCGCTCGTCTGAGCGCCCTAGGTCTGATCCGAGGATTGCCCAAGCTCAAGTTTGAGAAGAATTTAGTTTGCGCTCCTTGTCGACATGGAAAAATGATTGCTGCTTCGCATTCGCCAGTCACCACAGTGATGACTGAACAGCCCGGAGAACTTCTCCATATGGACACTGTAGGTCCTTCTCGGGTTAGTTCTTTAGGCGGCAAGTGGTATGTACTTGTTATTGTCGACGATTTCTCTCGCTACTCTTGGGTCTTCTTTCTTGCCAGCAAGGATGAAGTGTTTTCACACTTTCGGAGCTTGGCTTCGAGACTTTTCACTGAACTCCCAGGTGCATTGAAATTCATTCGAAGTGATAATGGCACCGAGTTCAAAAATAGTCTCTTTGTTGACTTTTGCTTGGAGCATGGCATAGAACATCAATTCTCTGCTCCGCGGGTTCCTCAACAGAACGGTGTTGTTGAGAGGAAAAACCGCACTTTGGTTGAGATGGCTAGGACGATGCTTGATGAGCATAGGACTCCTAGAAAATTCTGGGCTGAGGCCATGAACACTGCTTGCTACATCTCAAACCGAATTTTCTTGCGCTCAATTTTAAATTTGACATCTTATGAGCTGCGTTTTGGGAGACAGCCCAAGGTTACTCATCTTCGAGTTTTTGGCTGTCGTTGCTTTATCCTAAAACGTGGTAACTTGGATAAATTTGAGTCGCGATCTTCTGACGGGATCTTTTTGGGTTACACTACTCATGGTCATTCTTATCGTGTTTATAATTTAGAGACTAACACTGTCATCGAGTCATGTGATGTGACTTTTGATGAATCAACCCCCTCTGTTAGTTCTGCTCTTGAACAGGCAAATGAACACGACATGGAACAGACCCTATTCGAAGACGAAGATCCCGGAGATTTCGAGGATGATCCCCTACTACCCTCGACATCAACCCCCGAAGCTGACCCCGCTTCTACTACTTCGGCACGAGGTCCCGAAGCGACTACCTCAACATCGGTCATCTTGGACCACTCCAACGCACAAGTTGAGGGGGAGACTGCATCCCGCCGCGAGGCTCCACATCATGTTCAAAGGATGCACCCTCCCGAGCAGATCATTGGTGAGCTTGATCAAAGGGTAACACGTTCTCACGCCCATTTCACTAATGCTGCTTTTGTTGCTTCTTTCGAGCCCTTAGATGTTAGTCATGCACTTTCTGATTCTAGTTGGATCAATGCCATGCATGAAGAGCTTGAGAATTTTGAAAGAAATCAAGTCTGGACTTTAGTTGATCCTCCACCAAATGTTCATTTCATTGGAACAAAATGGATTTTTAAAAATAAACAAGGGGAGGATGGAACAATTGTTAGAAATAAGGCTAGACTGGTAGCTCAGGTCTTTTCTCAACTAGAAGGGATTGATTTTACTGAAACTTTTGCACCTGTTGCTCGCCTTGAGGCCATTAGGATTTTGCTTGCCTTTGCGACATCCCGGGGATTCAAACTCTATCAAATGGATGTCAAAAGTGCTTTTCTTAATGGCTTCATAGGTGAAGATGTTTATGTAAAACAACCCCCTGGTTTTGAAAACCCCAAGTACCCACATAAAGTCCTTAAACTTCATAAGGCTCTTTATGGACTCAAGCAGGCCCCTCGGGCTTGGTATGATAGACTTAAGTCTTTTCTGCTTGAGCGAGGGTATTTGATGGGCTCTGTTGATAAAACTTTGTTTACTCTCAAGCATGGCAAAGATTTCCTCCTAGTTCAGATTTATGTGGATGATATCATCTTTGGTGGCTCTTCTCATGCTTTGGTTGCCGAGTTTGCAGATACCATGAGCAGGGAGTTTGAAATGTCGATGATGGGTGAACTCACCTTTTTCCTTGGTTTGCAAATCAAGCAAAGCAAACAAGGTACTTTTGTCCACCAGACAAAGTACACCAAGGACCTGCTCAAGAAGTTCGACATGTCCGATGCGAAGCCCCTCGCCACTCCAATGGCTACATCTGTAGCATTGGACCCTGACGAAGATGGAGAAGCCGTAGATCAGAAGGAGTTCCGGAGCATGATCGGCTCCCTCCTCTACTTGACTGCCACGAGGCCGGACATACACTTCGCAGTGTGTCTGTGCGCTCGTTTTCAGGCTTCACCACGAGCTTCGCACCGCCAAGCGGTTAAGCGCATTCTAAGGTATCTCAAACACACCCTTGAATTCGGCATATGGTATTCATCGTCTTCATCTTTATGTCTTAGAGGTTATTCAGATGCGGATTTTGCTGGGTGTAGAATTGATAGGAAGAGTACCTCTGGTACTTGTCATTTTCTGGGTACGTCTCTGGTTTGCTGGTCTTCCCGCAAACAGTCTAGTGTTGCACAATCGACGGCTGAGGCCGAATATGTTGCTGCAGCTAGCTGTTGCTCTCAGATTTTGTGGATGGTTTCCACTTTGCGGGATTTCGGGTTAGATTATAAGAGTGTTCCACTTTTCTGTGATAACACTAGTGCTATTTGTATTGCAAACAACCCGGTTCAGCACTCCAGAACCAAACACATTGATGTACGGTATCATTTTCTCAGAGATCACAATGAGAAGGGTGATATTGAACTTCAATATGTTGATACCCAACACCAGCTTGCCGACATTTTTACAAAACCCCTTGATGCATCTCGATTTGCTTACTTGCGTGGGGAACTTGGCATTTGTCACCCTTATGGCATTTTGTGAGGGGGAGCTGATTTTAATTGTCTTGCATATGCTCATTATGTGTGGAATTGCACTTACATCTTTTGCTATTATATGCCTGCTTTTAACTCAAAGAAATCATGACAGCTCAGCTCTATAAAATATGTCTGGAACATTGATTGTGCATGATGTTTTATTTTCTAAAAATCGAAACTTGCTCACCGCATAATCTTGTATCTAGCTTGTTTAGGCAGGACTGCTTTTAGCTATCTTTTATCTACTTGACAGCAAGACACTGTTCCTTGGATGCTAAAATTTGCAATTTGAAAAATTGTGTTCTTTATTCATGGATATTCATCAAAATATTTCATTTATCTGAATCAAAATCACAAATCCATGATTTGTCTGGTTTGAATGAAAAGATCCAGGAGGGTTTGTTTGTCGCACTACTCTATTCTAGACTGCTTACCATTGCACTTTGGTCTGAACTGGGATAGTGTAGTGTATGCCAAAATCACCGCCTTAAGCTTCAGACGGCTTTCATGCCTAGGCTTGGCTTGATTGGAAAGTATAAGGTGGACAAACAAATAACCCCTGGCATTAAGAAAAAGAACAACAAAATTAATTGATCATCAAGTTTGCTTTCACAGCTCCTTTTTGAGCAACACTTGTCTGTCTAGGGTAGAATTTGTTAGCTTTGCGCAGTCCTTGCCTTTCATGTCTAGCTGCAGTGATTAAGTGGTGATTCTTTTACTTCAAAATGACCAAATCGCATGCCATCATCTTGTGTCACAGATTGTTAAATTGAGCTGAGCACATGATCATTTGTGTTAATTTTGGCATATTTTTGCATTATATGTCCTTGCAATTCTATTCATTTCGAAGCTTTGCATCTTTTGAAAGCTCCTTGATGCTTGCATTGCCAAAGGGGGAGAGCTTTGCGATGTTCTCTACCGTAAGAAGCATAATTTCTTTAGGGGGAGAGTTTTTGACATAAAGGGGGAGAAAAATTTGCTCAACTCAGGGGGAGTTTTTATACAAAGGGAGATTTGCCGAAGGGGCTTTTACTCTTTCACAAAGGGGGAGAAAAATTCTTTTATCAAGTGACATGCTTTGGCTCTTTTTGAGTTTTTATGGTCACTTGTGTGCTGAAAGTTTTCAAATTTTCTTGATCTTCGATTTGGTTGTCAATGCACTCATCAAGGGGGAGAATTGAGAAACCAAGGATGGTTTCGGTGTTGTGATGAGTGATTGACAGGCTTTTACCCTCTGTTCGAAGGGTACCTCCGAAGGGGCTTCGGAGGTGGTACCTCCGAAGGGTGTTCGGAGGTGTGTCACCGGAGTGTGTTCGGTGTTTGCTTGCTGCAGCTGTGCAGCGGAGTGTGCTCGTCGGAGGGGTCCGGCAGTACACGATGACAGGGTTCGTACCGATGGCTTCGGTACTTTGGGCGGTACACCGGAGTGTGTGCCGGAGGTTGTTAACCCGGAGAGGTCTCCGGAGTACTGGATACACTTGTTTGCTTGTCTGTGGTGCGCAGGGACTTCAGGAGGCGACAGGACAGGGTTCGAGCCGGGTGAACCTGGGTCAAGCGGGTGGCTTAATGCCAGGGGAGCGGGGAGCTCCGTCACGGTGGCTGCGAAAGTGGTCCGGGTCGGTCCTCGGGTCGAGGCGTACCAGGTGAAGGCAGAGAGTGCGGAGCGTGGCTCCGGCTGAAGGTACTCCGAGACAAAGTCCTCGGAGGTGAGGCACTTCGAAGGTACTCCGAATGGAGTGACTTCGGAGTTGGTGGACTAAGTCCTCTGCGGAGGCAAGGAGTTCGAAGTGTGCTCCGGAGGGAGACACTCGAAGGTACCCGACGAAGGTCTCAGAAGTCGAGGTGCATCGAAGGCATGATCCGGGTGAGGCTCGTCGTGGAGTGTGCTCGGGGAGAGGCACTGCGACGAAGTGCTCATGGAATGCTTCATGCGGAGGCCTTGGACGAAGGAGGGACTTCGAAGGGTGGTACTCCGAAGGTGGGGCTTCGGAGTGAGGATGACTTGAGGTGCCTCGGCCATGCATGGCTTCGGTACACGGACGGACGGTGTTCGAGCTCGGAGTAGCTGCGAAGCCGTGGTGATCCACTCCGGAGGTGGTGGTGCGAAGGCCCAAGGGGCTTTGACGGCTTCGGCTTAAAACCGTCACTGTATCGAAGGACTTCTTCGGCGGAGCGAAGGCCAACAGGCTGCAGGCTTCTCGCCGAAGCTTCCGCACCCCTCGCGTGCGAAGGGAGGTTCCAGAAGTCAACACTGTAAAGGCTGACACTGTCTGTTCTGAAAAAGGCTGACACTGTCCCCTCTGCAGCTGACAGAGAAGCCTCCAAAATAAAGGTGGACTACCTTTTGTACCCCTTAGTTCTGTAGAGACAAATCTGTTGTAAACCCTAGGGGTAAAGTAGTCACTTCCTTAGGATGAAGCCGTGGGCTATAAATATGGGGGCTCGGTAGGTAACATTTAACACTTTGAGCATTTACTGTTGAGCTCCTGTAGACAGACCTCGCTGTATTCATTTTGAGTTCAATTTATTTCAGTGTTCCTTGTTCAAGCAGCGAAGCCCTGCTTCTTTGTGCTTTTGCTTGAGCTCGCGTTGCATACCTCGCTAGTTTTTAGTTCACCGAAGCCTGTCCTGGCGAAGGGTGTTTTTCACGCGAAGTGTGCTTTTCAGTGTGCTGTCGCTCTGTGTAACACGAGGCAAGACCTCGCTGCTTACTAGCGAAGCCCTGTTCTTTTCCCATCGTGCTTCCTGTGTCGAAGCCCTTAGCGTAGTCCGCTTTGTGTGTGCGCGTTGACCTTCGCGTACGAAGCCCAGCACCAGTTGCTGTCGCTAAGTACTTGGTCGAAGTCCTCAGAGGGGTGTCCACTCGTGCGAAGGGTGAAGTGCGAAGCCTGCTCGAAGCACCTCATGTGCGGAGCCTGCACTGACTTTGCAGAGTAGATTTTCGAGGGTTGTTAGTGGAGCGAAGTCTTCTTGGCTTCGAACTTTTGCTACTGCGAAGCCTGTGTTCGGAGCTGTCGAAGTACCTCCGAACCAGACCTTCGAAGGTTGTGTTCGAAGCCTGTTCCGCAGAAGACAGAACAGCACCGAAGGCTAAGTTTTTAGCCTGAAATTTTAAAAGCTCCCATTCACCCCCCCTCTGGTCGCCGTTTCCGGTCCAACAAAGAGAATTGAAGGAAGCTCCGAAGATCACTCCTCATCCAAGAAGAAGAACATTGTCTTGAAAGCCAAGGTGGAGAAAAAATGTGAAGAAGAAAAAGACACTTCTTGTGATGGTGATACCGAAGATGAAGAGATGGCTCTCTTTGTGAGAAAGTTCAACCGGTTCATGAAAAAGAGAGGAAACTCTTCAAGTTTCTTCAAGAACAATGGTGACAAGAAGTCAACCAAAAGGAGTCTAAAGAATGTGAGGTGTTATGAGTGCAATGAGAAGGGTCATTTTGCCTCAAGATGCCCAAACAAACAAGCGAGTGAAGATGAAAAATCTCAAAAGAAGAACAAAGAGAAGAGTGGGAAGAAAAAGCTCTTCAAGAAGTTGAACAAGAAAAAGGGTAGAAATGAAACATTTGTGGGACAATGGGACTCAAATGAAGATAGCTCCGACTCTTCTTCAAGCTCCGACTCCGGTGGTGAGTCAAATCCAAGAAAGAAGAACATGGCGGGGATCGCAATAACGGAAGCTCCATCACTATACTCTCCTTTTTGTCTCATGGCAAAAGGAAGTACTAAGGTAAACTACCACACCGGAGGATCACATTGGGTGCTTGATAGTGGGTGCACTCAACACATGACTGGTGATAGGAAAATGTTCACATCTTTTGAAGTTGGTGCCAAAGATCAAGAAAGAGTGACCTTTGGTGATAATAGTAAAGGGAAGGAAATGGGTTTAGGTAAAATTGCTATTTCAAATGATTTCTTCATTTCCAATGTTTCACTAGTTGAGTCATTGAATTTCAACTTATTGTCTATTGCTCAACTATGTGATTTAGGCCTTTCATGCACATTTTATCCTCAAGAAGTATTTGTAATTAGTATCCATGATAACTCCTTAGTTTTCAAAGTTTTCGTTTTGGAAATCTTTATTTAGTGGATCTCTCTTCAAATGAAGCTAATTTAAAAACTTGTTTGGTTGCAAAAACCTCATTGGGTTGGCTTTGGCATAGAAGGCTTGCTCATGTGGGCATGAGTCAACTAAACAAGCTTGCAAAACGAGATTTGGTTGTTGGTTTAAAAGATATAAAATTTGAAAAAGATAAACTTTGTAGTGCTTGTCAAGCGGGGAAGCAAGTCGCTTGCTCTCATCCTAGCAAAAGCATCATGTCTACTTCTAGACCATTGGAGCTTTTGCATCTGGATTTATTTGGTCCAACATCTTATAAAAGCATCGGGGGAAATAGTTTTTGTCTTGTAGTTGTGGATGATTTCTCAAGATTTACTTGGGTTTTCTTTTTGCATGACAAAGCTAAAACCTCCGAAATTTTCAAAAAGTTTGCAAAACGGGCTCAAAACGAATTCAGTTTTTCTATTGTAAAAGTAAGGAGTGACAATGGATCCGAGTTTAAAAATACAAATATTGAGGATTATTGTGATGATCTCGGCATTAAACATGAGCTTTTCGCCACCTATTCTCTACATCAAAATGGTGTTGTGGAAAGAGAATATGACCCTAATTGAGATGGCTAGAACTATGCTTGATGAGTATAGTGTCTCCGACTCCTTTTGGGTGGAAACTATAAACACTTTTTGTCATGCTTCTAATCGTCTTTATTTGCATCGTCTTTTGAAAAAGACCCCGTATGAACTTTTAATTGGACGAAAACCAAATATTGCCTACTTTCGTGTTTTCGTTTGCAAATGTTATATTTATAGAAAAGGTTTTAGACTAACCAAATTTGAAAGCCGTTGTGATGAAGGATTTCTCCTTGGATATGTATCAAATAGCAAGGCATACCGAGTGTATAACAAGAGCAAAGGTGTTGTAGAAGAAACCTCGGATGTTCAATTTGATGAGACTAATGGCTCCCAAGAGGGGCACGAAAATTTGGATGATGTAGGTGATGAAGGTTTGATGAGGGCAATGAAGAACATGTCCATTGGTGATATCAAGCCTAAAGAAGATGATGAACCTCCATCCTCTACACAAGTTGAAGCCTCTACTTCCGCTACGCAAAATTTGACTCAACTTGATGAAGATGAAGTCAAAAATCAATCATCTACCATTCCATCCAAGGTTCACAATGCCACCGCAAAAGATCACCCAATTGATCAAGTCTTGGGTGACATTAGTAAGGGTGTTCAAACTAGATCTCGTGTTGCTTCTATTTGTGAGCATTACTCTTTTGTTTCTTCTATTGAGCCTAAACATATAGATGAAGCTCTAAATGACCCAAATTGGGTAAATGCTATGCATGAGGAGCTTAACAATTTTGAAAGAAACAAGGTTTGGACATTGGTGGAGAGACCCAAGGAGCACAACGTCATTGGAACAAAGTGGGTTTTTAGGAACAAGCAAGATGAAAACGGGTTGGTTGTAAGAAACAAGGCAAGATTGGTAGCACAAGGATTCACTCAAGTCGAAGGTTTGGATTTCGGTGAAACTTTTGCTCCCGTTGCTAGACTAGAGGCTATTCGCATCTTCCTCGCTTTTGCTTCATGTTTTGATATTAAACTATATCAAATGGATGTGAAAAGTGATTTCTTAAATGGTGAAATAGTCGAACTAGTTTTTGTTGAACAACCACCCGGCTTTGAAAATCCTAAAAATCCTAATCATGTTTATAAACTCTCAAAAGTTGTCTAAGCTTTAAAACAAGCTCTCAAAGGGTTTTAAAATTGGTAAAGTCGACACCACTTTGTTTACAAAAATAATTAATGATGATTTCTTTGTATGTCAAATTTATGTCGATGATATTATTTTCGGTTATACTAATGAAGTATTTTGTAAGGAATTTGGTGATATGATGTCTAGGGAATTTGAGATGTCCATGATAGGAGAATTGAGTTTCTTCCTTGGACTTCAAGTCAAGCAACTCAAGAATGGAACCTTTGTGAGCCAAACGAAGTATATTCATGATCTTCTCAAAAGGTTCGGGCTGATGGAAGCTAAGCCTATCAAGACACCTATGGCGACCAACGGACATCTCGACCTAAATGAGGGACGTAAACCGGTAGACCAAAAATTATATAGATCAATGATTGGTACTTTGATTTACCTTACCGCATCTAGGCCCGATATTATGTTTAGTGTTTGCATGTGTGCTAGATTTCAAGCCGCACCAAAAGATTGTCATTTGATGGCGGTCAAGAGAATTCTAAGATATTTAAAACATTCTATCCATATAGGCTTGTGGTATCCCAAAGGTGCTAAATTTGAGCTAATTGGCTATTCTGACTCGGATTATGCCGGTTGCAAGGTTGATAGGAAAAGCACTTCCCGGGGTTGTCAATTTCTTGGGAGGTCTCTTGTTTCTTGGGCCTCTAAGAAACAAAACTCCGTTGCCCTTTCCACTGCCGAGGCAGAATATGTCTCCGCGGGTAGTTGTTGTGCCCAATTACTTTGGATGAGGCAAACCTTGCTTGACTATGGAATAGAATTCTCAAATATCCCTCTCCTTTGTGACAATGATAGCACCGTCAAAATTGCCAACAATCCCGTCCAACACTCTAGAACCAAGCATATTGACATTCGCCATCACTTTCTAAGAGATCATGTTGGCAAAGGCGACATTGTTATTAGCCACATAAGAACAGATGATCAATTAGCGGATATCTTTACCAAACCACTTGATGAATCCCGCTTTTGTAAACTTAGGAATGAATTAAATATAATAGATTTCTCAAATGTGGCTTGAAATCATGCATATATGTGAGTTTTCAATTTTTCTATCCTTGTGTGTCATATATGTATGTTTTTATGCTTAAAGTGCCATATTTGAATTTATGTGATCTTATATGTTCTCCTAAGGGCATACATTAAGGGGGGGTGTTGTGGTTATTCTCATGTATTGCAAATTGCTTAATGTGTTGAAAAACAAAATCAAATGGAAGCTTTGGTTGAAAATGATCATTTTGCTCCAAAATGACTTTTGTCCACAAAAGGTTCTAAATTTGTAAACAAATTCATGAAAAGTATCT
This sequence comes from Zizania palustris, assembly GCA_019279435.1. Taxonomy (NCBI): domain Eukaryota; kingdom Viridiplantae; phylum Streptophyta; class Magnoliopsida; order Poales; family Poaceae; genus Zizania; species Zizania palustris. The sequence continues at coordinate 37,355,596 of JAAALK010000290.1, forward strand.
CTATATGTTTGCAAATGTATTCCAAACATTTTGGTCCAAATAAAACTCCTTTATAGCTTCGAACTTTCTTTTTGATCCAAAAGGTAACCTAAAGATTCTATTTTTGAGTCAAAGCGGATCTTTCCCTTAGTTTCATTTCAAGACATCTTTTAAACTTTAGTCCAAAACAAAACTTGTAGAGATGGATCATATGAACATTTTTCATATTCAAATGTTTTAACTTTAACCATTCTACAAAAGATATTTAAAGTTGAAGTTCGGTAAAATTGTTCGATGACCATTTTGAACCAAAGTGTACATTTGAGTATTTCCTTAATTTTTGAACTTAAAAATTTGAAATTTTGATGCTTTATAAACTTGGGGAGCTATACGGTGTTTCTGCAAAGTTTGAAATTTTTCAAAATTATTTTGCTATATTTTCCACGTTTGCCCCTTCTTTGCCTTGAATTATAAATTTACTGGGTATTAGTGCAGTCGGTCTGACCGGGTAGGCATGGCCGGTTCGGCCGCCCAACCAGAGTCGGTCCGACCGGGCCCCCATGGCCGGTCAGACCGGGGCTTGGGTAGGGATATAACTCCCCTCTCTATTCAGTTTTCTCTCCCCTCTATTATTCTTCTCTACTCAAACTGAGCCCTACTCCTCTTCTCTTGCCCCCAATCCTCAAAAATATGTTTCATCGCAAATCTTTCCGGTCCAATCGGTGGTTCTTCTCCGGTCCGACCTCGGTTTCATTTTCCCTTGCCGGTAAGAATCTCTCCTCCAAAGAATCCCTTGATTTCATCTCCTTGGAGGCTAGGGTTAAGGTTCATGTTCATGGGCTTGCATGTGATCTTGCCTAGGCTAAATCCATCTTGTACTTCAATTTTAGCCTTATGGTACCATTTCCCATGCCCTTATGATTTTTGTTATGACAAATTTAAACTTGGAAAAATTTTGTGCAAAAGGGGATTTGTGCCCGGGTTGCTAGGCCGGTCGGACCGGTTGGCAATGGGCGGTCAGACCGGCCATATACTGGCGGTCAGACCAGCCCAATTGCCTCAGTCAGACTGGCCTCCCCATTCTGGCACTCCTTTTTGTTCATCTTTGCTACTTGAAACTTTTGCCCTCTAGCAATTTCATAGTCTATCTCACCATCATATCTATAATCCTATCATGCTCAATCTTAATTAAATTATTCATATTCTCCTTGATTTGCTTCAGTCGTGCCTCGCGTTGGTCGCTCTCAAGGAAATGAGCGTCGCTCAAAGTATGTTGAGGACCGTGGCCAATTATCTCGACAATTTCAAGCTGATAGTGATGAGGACTTTGCCTAGCAAGATGACAGCTCTAAGAATGAGGAGGAAATGGCTCCTCAGCCCCCGGCAACTAGTGAAGATCCTTTTGCATCACTTGAGTTCAAAGTGGATGTTCGGAATCAAGAGAACTTTGCTCGTATGTGCCATCACAACCAATTTCTCAGACCTAGAGACACCTCAGATCAGCGGTTTCACACCAAGTTTCAGAAGGAGGTATACAACATTGCTTATGAAAACCGTTCTTTGGCTCCTCATAAGTGGATCTCTTGGAGGTATTTGAGTGGAGAGGCTGCAACTCTCAGGAATGTATTTGGAACTGTTGGAATTCACAAGACAGTCAGTTTAAAGCAAGATTTCAACTGGGATGTTATCCGTCAGTTTTATGCCACATTTTTCATACCTGCCACTTGTGATTCTCTCACGTGGATGACGGGAGACATTTTCTGCATCGCTTCAAAGAAAGAAATTCAGAGTGCTTGGGACATAAGGTTTTCTTTTGGCCTTCGATTGCATGATGAGTTTACTCATAATCCTTTGTCAGAAGCTGAGATGGCACAATTCTATATCCCTTCTGCTGCCCACAAGATTGGAGGGGTCACTGGGATGAAGACTCTGCATAGTGTGGCACATCGCATCGTGCGGCACTCCATCTTACCCCGTCTGGGCAACAACGATGCCATTCGTTGTGTTGCTTGGACTCTCTTGGACACAGTGATGACTGGAAAGAGGTTTGATGTCATCCACCTGATGCTATATGAGATGGCCCTCTCAAAAGGAAGCCTCACTCGTGGAGTCTACTATGCTCCCTTTATAATGAGACTGATCTTGAGCAAAGTGGGAAACGTGAATGAGCGTCTTGATATATCTCACTCTCAGTAGAGGCCTCGTTTTCTGGCTGTTCCTTTGGCTCCAGCTGTCGATCCAGCTGATGTGGGAGCAGGGCAGGTTCATCCTCAGGACATACCCAGCAGCTCCTTTGCTCCTCCACCTCCACCTCAGGATTATGGATCAGGCGCCTATGCTCCTCTTCCTTATTTTGGTATGGATGTCGCTCAGTTCTTTGATCCAGTGCTTCAACAAGTTACAACGGGTTTCCATCAGTTGAATGCAAGGATGGATCAGATGGCTTTGGGTCAGGAAGCAATCACCTCCCATTTGCAGGACCTTCAAAGCGGTCAAGATCGTCTCAACTCTAGGATTGACACTCTTTCTTCTCGAGTTGATCAACTAGATTCATCATCTTCGGTAGGCTATCCTATCCAGTACCAGCGCCGTCGTCGCCGCCTTGATGATACTTAGCCTCCTCCATCCCAGGATTAGTCTCTTTTTGGTTCTTGATGCCAAAAGGGGGAGAAGAAGAAATAAGAATAAATAGTCAAGAGTAGTCAGGAAGTAGTCAGGATTAGTTCTTAGGATCTAGTCTGCTCTATCTATCTATCTATCTATGGTTGGTTGTAGTAAGAACCTTAATTGCTTTCCATGTCATGTTGAACTTAATTTGACCTATTTGCTCATATTATGACAAACTCTTATGTGCTTTGCTTTATTGAACTTAATTTGAACTATTTGACATTATGTATACTTATAACTCATATCTTGCTCCACATACTTGCACCCCATCACTCTTTCAGGGGGAGCTTTGCGCTTAATTTTAGATGCTGTTATTAAAATATTTCTTTATCTCTGGAATGTTTGTCATCAATTACCAAAAAAGGGGAGATTGAAGATATAGGCCCCATGTGAGTTTTGGTAATTAATGACAAACGCGCATTTGTGGACTAATATTTTTCTTAAGTGTGAAGGAAATGATTAGGTCCCACATAAATGGAGCACAAGATGGAAAACCCGAAGATCTGGACGATTAAAGAGCAACGACAAAAGGTTTGAAGAAAACTAGAAATTGATCGAGGTGTTTGGAGTGATCAATTAGGCTAGGTTTAAATTTTGTTTTTGCCATAGTATAAAGAGGGGTTGTGTAACACCCCAGAAATTAAAAAGGAATAAAATAAAAAGAAAATATTATTTAAATCATTTCTGAATTTATTATTAAAGGAAAAATCCCAAAAGAACCCAAATAAAGCCAAACAGGGAGAAATACTTAAAATCTGGACTTGAAAATTTTATGAGATGAACTAGAGACCAAGATATAATTTTAGGAATTTTTACAAATTTTTATCAACAGTGGTTCAACTCTTAATCAAATAAATGAATTCCTGGAATTATTTTAAATCAGAAAAGAATTTAAAATGCTTATTGGGCCTCAACCCAGAAACCCCCTCCTAAAGCCTTTTAGGCCCAGCCCACCACTGCTCTCTCTCTGACAAGCGGGCCCCGCTTGTCGGCACTTTTCCCCGCCTCCCTCTCCCGCCCACGCCCGCTTGGCCCCACCGGTCAGCCCCCGCCGCGCCACTGACCGCCCGGACCCGTCTGTCGGCCCCCTTCCTTTTTGGATCGATCACTGACAGGTGGAGCCCACCTGTCAGGATCGTCTTCCTCCCGGGAAGGGGATCCCCTTTCCTTTCTCCGGCGATCCCTTTCGGATTTCTTGCCGCCGGCCGCCCGTATCTGCCCGATCGACCCCGGATCACCTTCCCCGACCGCCCCCGACCTCCTTCCATCTAAACCCGACGCGTTTTCGTGCTTTTGGAAGCCAACCCGAGGAGAATGGAAGCCTCGCCGGAATTTGGAAGGAGCCCTCTCGGCTTCCTCGATTTCCTTCCATTCCGACCACCGGCGACCCCCTATTTAAACCCCTGTGGACGCCGCCCTCACCCCCACACCGCCTAAGCCCTAGCCTTCGCCCTCCAGAGCGCCGCTGCGGTTTTTGCGAGTCCTTCCTCTGCTCCACCTCCGGCGAGACCTCGCCGCCGCCTCCGGCCTCCTCCGCCTTAGCCACCGCCACCGACGAGACCACCGGAGCCCGCTCGTCATCGGCCACCCCTCCGTCGGTCGTGAAGACCACCGGATCGCCGTCGCCGTCGAGCACCCGAAGCCTCCCCGCCGTCTACGCTCGCCGCCGGTCACCTCCGGGCCCCCTTCGTCGCCACCAGAGGTATCATTGTGACCCCCATCACCTCCGCATTCCATTTTTGGCCCCAGCTAGGTCCCTAGACCCTCGCCGTCGCCGCCATAGTCCCACCCGAGCCCGCCGTCGCCGGAGACGAAGGGGTACTCGACCCCTTTACGGCGTGCCGTGCCGGACGCGATCGAGGCCATCCGATCACGATCGGAGGGCCACGATTAAATCCCTTCGGGATTTAATCCGGGCCCTCGGATCTGATCAAAGGGGTATCGTGCGATCGCAACCGTCGATCGTTACTTAAACCCCGGATCCATCCGGTGCGTCCACGTGTACCCATCTATCACGTTTTAATCACAGCCGTTCAATTTCATTTAAACGTCCCGCCTCGCGCCCGGCCGCTCGATCTGGATCGGACGATCCAGATCGGTTCGGTCCATGCGCACAGTGGTGCGGTCCACCGTGGGCCTGGCTCACCGTGGACCAGAGCCCATTTTCTGTTTAAATAAAATTCCAGAAAATTGTTTAAACTTCAAAAATTCATATCTTGCTCATTTTAACTCCAAATTTCACCATTCAAATTTTGTTAGAACCAGAATATTATTCTCTACACATTAATGCCATAAAAACAGTATGTTTCTGTTGTCCAAAATATTATTAATAAAATAAATGGATAAAAATCCCTTAGGGTTAAAATCAATAATACAGAAAATAAATTGGGAAAAATTCTAAAATATTAAGCTTTACTGTTTTGTACAAAACCTTGAAATATTAAAAATATTACTTCACATAATAACACCTACAAATGTGTATGTTTAATATTTGGTGAATTTTATCTGTTTATTGAATGTATTGTTTATTTTCCGTATCGAGAAGACTACGAGTTCGTCGAGGAGCAGGAGTTCTACCCCGAGGTTCCTCCATCCCCATTTGCTGAGCAAGGCAAGTCATCGACCACCTTTGTGGACACAGTTGATCATTATTGAGCCCATGATTTAATAAATTATCGCTATAACTCATAGGTTAATATTGCATTAGTCAAAGATCAAGCCCTACACTTATATTTATTAGATCCCCGTCCTTGTGTGCAAACCCAAGCCATGCTTATTGAGCCTCAACTCCTTGTCACTCTGCAAATATTATATTAGCTAGTGCCCAATGTACCGGCACAACTGCTATAGGATATAAAGAATGAGTCGTAGAATAGATGGATTCTGGTATATGAAATACCCCGTTATTCTTGTCTCTCGACTCTGTTGGAGTTAGGTATGATATAAGTATGGTGGGTTCCGGGTGCAAGCTCGGGTTTTGGTATGTCGCACCCGGGGCACTATAAGGACCGGTCTGCGGGATCTGTTGCAAAGCACTTCCGTACCAACCACAAGTCTAATGGGTAAGTCCTAACTGGAAGTGTGGAACACTCCGTCTCACGGCACCATAGTGGAGGGGGCAAGGGGCTAGCCCTCAGGGCGCCTTGTACCGACGATGGCTCAAGAGGGGGTATTGTGGAAACTCGACATGGCGAGACACGGTACGAAACCTATATGAGGGTGCTGTTGAGTCGGGGAAGACCATATGGAAGGTTTTGGCACGAGTTCCCGTGTGATGGGTCATCTCGTTACACTTCGGTGTAGGTGATGAGTGCGTGCCTTGTGGGTACAGTGGTACATCTCTGATCAGAGTAATTCAATCTTTTCGAAAAGCCGAGCCCACGGTCAAGGGCGGGTTGTGTGACTACTCGCAGTTAGTTTACAATTGTTTGAATGGATGAGTTATTCATGGCATGTAAGGACTGTTGTGCGGGGAGGTAAAACGTACTCCTCAAGTTAGAAGATGATGATGCATACTCATGTTTACTTTTCTGTACTAATAAATTGCTCACATATAATGCCTTACAAATATGCTGCTTTCGTGAAACTAGCCACTATCTCCCTTGTTATTATCTTGCATTATATTTGCATTCGGTGGCTTGCTGAGTACATCTGTACTCACCCCGTTGACTTACACCATCAGAGCCCGCCTACTACGAGGAGGATGAAGGTCTGGAGTAGCGACCCGGTCAAGGCGAGACTGGAAGAAGGCGTTCATCTAGGACCCTTGATTTTATTAGTTTCTCTTCACTTTCATTCACTTTTGTATTAATGCGGTCTACGAACCGTGAATGATTGCCTGTATTGTACGTGGTCGCTTTATGAACGTCTTGGTTTATTGATTTTCTTTGGAATTTCAATAAAGTCCTGATTTATTAAATCGGGGCGCGACAAGATGGTATCAGAGCCGACTTGACTGTAGGAAGCCAAACAGACCTGACCTTAGGACTTATAAATATTCACTATATTTTACAAAAGATTACTTATCCTCTCATCTTCCGAGGTTTTCACAAAAATTTTCTCTCTTTTGTAGATGCCGGTTCATACCATGAGCGGGACTCTTCGTGACGAGGCCGGATTCATCCGCGAGCTTCGCGTGCTCGTCGACTTTTTGGGGTTCCCCCATGAGCCTGCGTTCCACGGGATCTTTCCCGATGCGAACGAGAGCTACTGCGAGGTCACGGTTGTGATCCGCCCCTCCTCCACGCAGCCACCCTTCTACACCCATGGAGTTGGAGGACCTTCATTCGTGGTGGCCAGCCAGCGAGCCGCTCTCCAGTCCCTCGCCGAGCTTCGACTGGTCTACGACCGCCACCTCCGCGACACCGTCTACCGCTTCATGCCCATGCGCACACCCGGGAGTCACCGCAGCATCTACATCAGTCCCCTCACCCAGAGCAGCTCCGCCATCACTCGCACGATGAGACTCTTGGAGGCCATGGACAACCTCCACACAGAGGCCGTCCTCGACGCAGACAGCCAGCACGACACCATCGACTTCTACCGCCACACTTCGGAGAACCTGACCAGGGAGAACGCCGAGCTCCGTCGACAACTAGAGCAGAACCCTCTGTTGACCCTCGAGGTGGAGGAGTTGAGACGTCAGAACGAGCTTCTACGCCAGGGCGCCATGGTCCACGCCCAGCTCCGTCAGCAGCTCAGAGAGTTGAAGAAGGACATAGAGGAGATCGCACCTCTTTCGCCTCGCAGGAAGAAACCCCTTCAGACTCCCACAGTGAGGCCCAAGAGGATCTCCCGCAGCGCACCACCCGCCGGACCGTCCAGTTCCTCGACCCCGACCGTCTCCCACGAGCCCGAGATCGAGCCGTCCCCTGAGCTGCCATAGACGTAGTTTTACGATTGATTGTTATTTTTATTGCTTGCTTGTATTAGCATTCATGTCAAAATATAAGGCATGAATGAGAGAATAAATAAATGTAACCGCAAGAACGGTACCCTTTTGAAATAAAATATAAAGAAGTTCACCAAAATAAATGTGTATACGTTGAAAATTCCAGGATGACCAACACCCAGGGATCTGACGCTCCTCAGAACGGAGGGGATAGTGGCAACCTGCCACAATGGGGAGCCACCGGGCAGAGGCAAGCCCCGGTCGCCAATCACCCCACTTTGGCCGAGATGATGGCCACTCAGAATCAGTTGGTCTCAGCCCTCCTGCACCAGATGCAGCAGCAGCAGCAGATGCAAGAGCAGCAGGCTCACCTCTTTCGCCTCCACCAACAGCCCGAGCTGCCCCGACCCGCCACACCAGCTCCCGCTCCCGCGACACAGCTCTCGGAGTTCCTCCGAGTCCGCCCACCGACCTTCTCGAGCACCAGCAACCCCATGGAGGCTGGGGATTGGTTGCGGGCAATCGAGAAGAAGCTCGACCTCCTGACCTGCACTGAGCAGGAGAAGGTGGCCTTCGCCACCCACCAGCTTCATGGTCCCGCCGCGGAGTGGTGGGACAACCACCGCGAGACTCTGCCCGAGGGCCACGCCCCCACTTGGGCGGAGTTCTCGGTCGCCTTTCGTGCCGCCCACATCCCCGACGGCGTCGTTGCCCAGAAGCAACAAGAGTTCCGAGATCTGCAGCAGGGGAGCAGATCCGTCACTGAGTATCTACACGAGTTTAACCGTCTGGCCCGGTACGCACCAGAGGAGGTCCGTACGGATGCAGCCAGACAAGCTAAGTTCCTTCGGGGGCTGAAGGATGAGCTGTCACTACAGCTGATCTCCGGAGATTTCGCCAACTTCCAAAAGTTGGTGAACAAAGCTATTATGCAGGAGACCCAACAGAATAAAGTTGACCTGAAGAAGAAGAGGATGATAGCCTTCAGGCAGAACCAGGGTATGGCCCAGAGACCCCGTTTTGCTCCACCCCCACCAGCGCCACAGTACCACCCCCGGCCAGTGTATCGCCCGGCGCCACCAGCTGCCAATGCCGGAGCCAGCCAACCTCGTGCCGCTCCAGCCGCACCGACCGCCCCAGCTGCCCCGGCCAAGAAGGCAGAGATCCTGCGCGACAAGCACGGCAAGCCCGTGGTATGCTTCAACTGCCGTCAGGAGGGGCATTACTCCAATTCTTGCCCCCATCCTAAGCGCGTCCAAGGAGTTGCCGCGAACCCCGCCATCCGCGCCCGAGTCAATCACGTCACCGCTGAAGAAGCTCAGGTCGCACCAGAGATAGTGATGGGTAAGTTCTTGGTACATTCCGCACTTGCAGTGGTTTTATTTGACACTGGAGCTACGCACTCCTTCATATCAACTGATTTTGTGGAAAAGAACAATCTAAACACCGAAGATCTACCCAGAGCCGTACAAATAGCCACCCCGGGAAAACAAACTCTAGCCCTAACATATAGCCCAAAGGTATGGATAGATATCCACGGCACCATATTTTGGGCCGACCCCATCCTAATAGAATGCCAAGGACTAGATCTCATTCTAGGAATGGATTGGTTAAATAAATACCAAGGCGTGATAGAATGTGCCCAGAGAAAAGTGACTGTGACCAGCGAAGAAGGGACTGCCATCACGTTTCAGATGCCAAGACTAAAGATCAGAAGACTAAGACTGCACCAGATTACCTTGGAAGAAATACCGATAGTCTGTGAGTATCCGGACGTGTTTCCAGAGGATTTACCAGGAATGCCACCCAAGAGGGACATCGAGTTCAGGATTGATTTGGTACCTGGAACCACCCCTATATACAAACGACCATACCGAATGGCCGCCAACGAATTAGCTGAGATGAAGCAACAGTTGGAGGATCTTGAGAAGAAAGGCTATATCAGACCAAGCACATCACCATGGGGTGCCCCCTTCATTTTCGTCGAGAAGAAAGAAGACAAGGCAAAGCGTATGTGTGTGGATTATCGCGCCTTGAATGAGGTAACAATCAAGAATAAGTATCCGTTGCCTCGGATCGATGATCTCTTCGACCAGCTCAAAGGAGCTACGGTATTCTCGAAGATCGACTTGCGGTCTGGTTACCATCAGTTGAGGATTCGAGAAGAAGATATACCCAAGACGGCTTTCACTACCCGTTATGGATTATATGAGTGCACGGTTATGTCCTTTGGATTGACCAACGCCCCTGCATTCTTCATGAATATGATGAATAAAGTGTTCATGGAATATTTGGACAAGTTCATCGTGGTCTTCATAGACGACATCCTCATTTATTCCAAGGACCAGAAGGAGCACGAGACTCACCTCCGGTTAACCTTAGGAAAGTTAAGGGAACACCAATTATATGCCAAGTACAGCAAATGCAAGTTTTGGACGGCGGAAGTAAAGTTCCTCGGACACATCATCTCTGCGCAAGGAATCGCAGTAGACCCTGCCACCGTAGAAGCAGTTACGGATTGGTTGCCACCCACGAACGTATCTGAGATACGAAGTTTTCTGGGTTTGGCCGGATATTACCGAAGATTCATCGAGAATTTTTCTAAGATAGCCAAGCCAATGACCAAGTTGTTGCAGAAAGGAGAGAAGTTCGAATGGACTCCTGAATGCGAGGAAAGTTTCCGCACCCTCAAGACTCGTTTGGTGTCTGCACCTATACTGACCCTACCGGATATTCGCAAAGACTTCCATGTCTATTGCGACGCATCTCGCCAAGGATTGGGATGTGTTCTTATGCAAGATGGGAAGGTTATCTCTTATGCCTCCCGTCAGTTGAGACCTCATGAGTTGAATTATCCGACCCATGATTTGGAATTAGCCGCCGTAGTGCACGCCCTCAAGATTTGGAGGCACTATTTGGTTGGAAATCGCTGTGAGATCTTTACGGATCACAAGAGCTTGAAGTATATCTTCACACAGCCAGATCTGAACTTGAGGCAAAGACGATGGCTGGAATTGATTAAAGACTATGACCTAGGTATACACTACCACCCCGAAAAAGCAAATGTGGTAGCTGATGCCTTGAGTCGCAAGGGATATTGCACAGCCATGATGATTCAAGAACACGCACCCTTGTTATGTAGGGAGATGGAAAAATTAAATCTTGGATTGACCACAAGAGCATATCTAGCCACCTTGGAGACCCAACCTGTCTTGTTTGAGCAGATCCGTGAAGCTCAGTTAGAGGACCCGGATATAGCTGCCATTAAGAAGAACATGAGACAAGGAAAAGCCCCCGGATTTTCAGAGGACGAGAATGGCATCATATGGTTTGGAACTCGGATATGTGTGCCGGATAAACCTGAAATAAAGACTCTTATCTTAAGAGAAGCCCATGAGACATTGTACTCCATTCATCCCGGCAGTACCAAGATGTACCAAGATCTGAAGGAACGCTATTGTTGGGTTAGCATGAAAAGAGAGATTGCCCAGTTTGTCGCCGAGTGTGACACCTGCAGAAGAGTAAAAGCGGAACATCAGAGACCTGCAGGATTGTTACAGCCACTTAAAGTGCCGGAATGGAAGTGGGAAGAGATCGGAATGGATTTCATCACCAGATTACCAAAGACCCAACTTGGGTATGATTCTATTTGGGTGATCATTGATCGGCTTACGAAAGTAGCTCATTTCATAGCCGTCAAGACGACCTTTAGTGGCCCTAAGCTAGCAGAGCTATATATGGCCCGGATAGTATGTCTTCATGGAGTGCCCAAGAAGATAGTATCTAACCGAGGAAGTCAGTTTACCTCTCGTTTTTGGAAGAACCTCCAAGAGGAGATGGGCACGAGATTAAATTTCAGTACCGCCTACCATCCTCAGACAGATGGACAAACAGAGAGGGTAAATCAGATACTAGAGGATATGCTTCGAGCATGTGTTTTGGATTTTGGAGCCACGTGGGACAAGAGCTTGCCATACGCAGAATTTTCATACAACAACAGCTATCAAGCCAGTCTTCAGATGTCTCCTTTTGAAGCCCTATATGGACGTAAGTGCAGAACGCCACTACTTTGGGACCAAACAGGTGAATCCCAAGTATTTGGGACAGACATTCTTCGTGAAGCTGAAGAGAAGGTACGGATCATCAGAGACCGACTCAAGACAGCCCAATCGCGACAGAAGAGCTACGCCGACAATCGCCGTCGAGACTTAGCCTTTGAAGAAGGAGATCATGTCTACCTTCGGGTTACACCTCTTCGTGGTACTCAACGGTTTAACATGAGAGGAAAGTTGGCCCCTCGATATGTTGGACCATTTCCCGTTGTCCGACGCCAAGGCGAAGTGGCTTATCAGTTGGAATTACCGCCCTCATTGGCTGGAGTGCATGACGTGTTTCATGTGTCTCAACTCAAGAAGTGTCTCCGCGTCCCCACGGAGCAAGTGGATCTTCAGCAGTTGGATGTCCAAGAGGATCTGACCTATGTGGAAAAGCCGGCCAAGATATTAGAAGTCAAAGAAAGAACCACCAGGAGTCGAGTCATCCGCTTCTGCAAAGTGCAGTGGAGCAATCATCCGGTAGAAGAAGCTACATGGGAAAAAGAAGATGAACTCAAGGCACAGCATCCTGAGCTATTCGAGGATTGATCCGAATCTCGAGGACGAGATTCTCTGTAAGGGGGATAGGATTGTAACACCCCAGAAATTAAAAAGGAATAAAATAAAAAGAAAATATTATTTAAATCATTTCTGAATTTATTATTAAAGGAAAAATCCCAAAAGAACCCAAATAAAGCCAAACAGGGAGAAATACTTAAAATCTGGACTTGAAAATTTTATGAGATGAACTAGAGACCAAGATATAATTTTAGGAATTTTTACAAATTTTTATCAACAGTGGTTCAACTCTTAATCAAATAAATGAATTCCTGGAATTATTTTAAATCAGAAAAAAATTTAAAATGCTTATTGGGCCTCAACCCAGAAACCCCCTCCTAAAGCCTTTTAGGCCCAGCCCACCACTGCTCTCTCTCTGACAAGCGGGCCCCGCTTGTCGGCACTTTTCCCCGCCTCCCTCTCCCGCCCACGCCCGCTTGGCCCCACCGGTCAGCCCCCGCCGCGCCACTGACCGCCCGGACCCGTCTGTCATCCCCCTTCCTTTTTGGATCGATCACTGACAGGTGGAGCCCACCTGTCAGGATCGTCTTCCTCCCGGGAAGGGGATCCCCTTTCCTTTCTCCGGCGATCCCTTTCGGATTTCTTGCCGCCGGTCGCCCGTATCTGCCCGATCGACCCCGGATCACCTTCCCCGACCGCCCCCGACCTCCTTCCATCTAAACCCGACGCGTTTTCGTGCTTTTGGAAGCCAACCCGAGGAGAATGGAAGCCTCGCCGGAATTTGGAAGGAGCCCTCTCGGCTTCCTCGATTTCCTTCCATTCCGACCACCGGCGACCCCCTATTTAAACCCCTGTGGACGCCGCCCTCACCCCCACACCGCCTAAGCCCTAGCCTTCGCCCTCCAGAGCGCCGCTGCGGTTTTTGCGAGTCCTTCCTCTGCTCCACCTCCGGCGAGACCTCGCCGCCGCCTCCGGCCTCCTCCGCCTTAGCCACCGCCACCGACGAGACCACCGGAGCCCGCTCGTCATCGGCCACCCCTCCGTCGGTCGTGAAGACCACCGGATCGCCGTCGCCGTCGAGCACCCGAAGCCTCCCCGCCGTCTACGCTCGCCGCCGGTCACCTCCGGGCCCCCTTCGTCGCCACCAGAGGTATCATTGTGACCCCCGTCACCTCCGCATTCCATTTTTGGCCCCAGCTAGGTCCCTAGACCCTCGCCGTCGCCGCCATAGTCCCACCCGAGCCCGCCGTCGCCGGAGACGAAGGGGTACTCGACCCCTTTACGGCGTGCCGTGCCGGACGCGATCGAGGCCATCCGATCACGATCGGAGGGCCACGATTAAATCCCTTCGGGATTTAATCCGGGCCCTCGGATCTGATCGAAGGGGTATCGTGCGATCGCAACCGTCGATCGTTACTTAAACCCCGGATCCATCCGGTGCGTCCACGTGTACCCATCTATCACGTTTTAATCACAGCCGTTCAATTTCATTTAAACGTCCCGCCTCGCGCCCGGCCGCTCGATCTGGATCGGACGATACAGATCGGTTCGGTCCATGCGCACAGTGGTGCGGTCCACCGTGGGCCTGGCTCACCGTGGACCAGAGCCCATTTTCTGTTTAAATAAAATTCCAGAAAATTGTTTAAACTTCAAAAATTCATATCTTGCTCATTTTAACTCCAAATTTCACCATTCAAATTTTGTTAGAACCAGAATATTATTCTCTACACATTAATGCCATAAAAACAGTATGTTTCTGTTGTCCAAAATATTATTAATAAATAAATGGATAAAAATCCCTTAGGGTTAAAATCAATAATACAGAAAATAAATTGGGAAAAATTCTAAAATATTAAGCTTTACTGTTTTGTACAAAACCTTGAAATATTAAAAATATTACTTCACATAATAACACCTACAAATGTGTATGTTTAATATTTGGTGAATTTTATCTGTTTATTGAATGTATTGTTTATTTTCCGTATCGAGAAGACTACGAGTTCGTCGAGGAGCAGGAGTTCTACCCCGAGGTTCCTCCATCCCCATTTGCTGAGCAAGGCAAGTCATCGACCACCTTTGTGGACACAGTTGATCATTATTGAGCCCATGATTTAATAAATTATCGCTATAACTCATAGGTTAATATTGCATTAGTCAAAGATCAAGCCCTACACTTATATTTATTAGATCCCCGTCCTTGTGTGCAAACCCAAGCCATGCTTATTGAGCCTCAACTCCTTGTCACTCTGCAAATATTATATTAGCTAGTGCCCAATGTACCGGCACAACTGCTATAGGATATAAAGAATGAGTCGTAGAATAGATGGATTCTGGTATATGAAATACCCCGTTATTCTTGTCTCTCGACTCTGTTGGAGTTAGGTATGATATAAGTATGGTGGGTTCCGGGTGCAAGCTCGGGTTTTGGTATGTCGCACCCGGGGCACTATAAGGACCGGTCTGCGGGATCTGTTGCAAAGCACTTCCGTACCAACCACAAGTCTAATGGGTAAGTCCTAACTGGAAGTGTGGAACACTCCGTCTCACGGCACCATAGTGGAGGGGGCAAGGGGCTAGCCCTCAGGGCGCCTTGTACCGACGATGGCTCAAGAGGGGGTATTGTGGAAACTCGACATGGCGAGACACGGTACGAAACCTATAAGAGGGTGTTGTTTAGTCGGGGAAGACCATATGGAAGGTTTTGGCACGAGTTCCCGTGTGATGGGTCATCTCGTTACACTTCGGTGTAGGTGATGAGTGCGTGCCTTGTGGGTACAGTGGTACATCTCTGATCAGAGTAATTCAATCTTTTCGAAAAGCCGAGCCCACGGTCAAGGGCGGGTTGTGTGACTACTCGCAGTTAGTTTACAATTGTTTGAATGGATGAGTTATTCATGGCATGTAAGGACTGTTGTGCGGGGAGGTAAAACGTACTCCTCAAGTTAGAAGATGATGATGCATACTCATGTTTACTTTTCTGTACTAATAAATTGCTCACATATAATGCCTTACAAATATGCTGCTTCCGCGAAACTAGCCACTATCTCCCTTGTTATTATCTTGCATTATATTTGCATTCGGTGGCTTGCTGAGTACATCTGTACTCACCCCGTTGACTTACACCATCAGAGCCCGCCTACTACGAGGAGGATGAAGGTCTGGAGTAGCGACCCGGTCAAGGCGAGACTGGAAGAAGGCGTTCATCTAGGACCCTTGATTTTATTAGTTTCTCTTCACTTTCATTCACTTTTGTATTAATGCGGTCTACGAACCGTGAATGATTGCCCGTATTGTACGTGGTCGCTTTATGAACGTCTTGGTTTATTGATTTTCTTTGGAATTTCAATAAAGTCCTGATTTATTAAATCGGGGCGCGACAGGTTGCATCTTGGTTATGAGTTGATTTTCAAGTGTCAATTTGCATTGCATATATTAGCTTTTGATCATATGTGATTGTTGCAAAAGTTACAAATTTTGGCAAGTTCTTGAAACTACAAAAATGCAGCTTTTGGAGTGTGTCTGGCCCTGGTGGTCTGACCAACTATGTGGGTCCGGTCAGACCGACCTGTGATGGGCGGTCCTACCGGCCAGGGGGCGGTCCGACCGGGCTGCACAGGGTTGCAAATATGCTGGTTTACAGAACCAATGGGAGCTCTATCAGTCCGACCGAGCCGATGGCCGGTCAGACCGGGTAGGGCTGATCCAACCAGGCCAGCATGGCCGGTCAGACCGGATGGACCTGTCACATCAGTAAAATGGCTAGTTTTCTAGCCGTTATAGCAAGGGTCGGTCAGACCGGCCCAAGATGGGCGGTCAGACCGACAGTGCGCAGAGAGCAACATAACTCTTGTAACGACTACTTTTTGGGTGTGTGGCTATATAAACCCTTGCTATAGCTCCTTTGCTAGACTTTTGGCATTCATTTGAGCAAAGTTGAGCACAAGAGAGTCTCTCCCACCATTGAGCACTAAATTGAGCACTAGTGTGGTTGGGAAGCAAAAATGGGTGATCAAGTGATTGAATATATTGCATTGCATTTGCATTTTGGCACTTGATCATCTTCTCCTAGCTTTGATCGCACCTTGTTATACTCTTAGAGGTTGCCACCTCCTAGACGGCTCGGAGAAGAAACTGGTGATCTCTCCAAGAAGGTTGTGGAGGAGACCCGAGAGGTTGTGAAGGTCAGAGATCGCCTATCCGGAGTGGAGAAGAGCTACCACTAGTGATCGAGGCCCGAGAGTTGCACTTCCGGTGCCGGCTCATCTTCAAGCCAATTTCTCCTTGAGAAATGCATGGCTTGGTGAAGAGAGCGGTCAAGTGAAACTCGCCTCAACGAGGACGTAGGAAATTGGCAAATTTCCGAACCTCGGGATAAAATTCGGTTGTCTCTTGTCCCCTTTACTTTGAGCAAGTTAAATTGTGCAAATTTATCTTCTTAGAGTAATTTATCTTTGTCATCCTAGGTTGCACTATTTTTGTCTAGTTGTTTGTTACATTTGCCTAAGGTCCTTGTCTAGTGCTAATGTAAATTGAATTTGTTTTAAAAACCGCCTATTCACCCCCCCCCCTCTAGTCGGTACATCGATCCTACACCTTGTTACTGAAGGCGGAGTCGAAATTACAGCTGAACAAGCTTCGATTCCAGAAGAAGTGGTAGCTGTTGCTCCAAGGGAGGCACCAGCAGTCAACCCTTCAGTTCAAGACTCCGAGTCTGATGACGACTTCGAAGTGGCCTTCGACCCTCCAAGTAGCCCCGTACTCACCCGCCGATAGGACTTCGGAGGTAAACTTCACTTGAACCGCCTTTTTCTTCACCCTGCAAAATTATGCAATATATAATACCTTTGTTTTGGCAGGATCTGCTCCCATGGAGACGACTCCTCCCATGAAGACTGTTCCTGGGACCTTGACATCTCCGGGGACGGTTCCAGAAGCTGCACAAATGGGACCTGGAAAAGGTAAAGGCAAAATGGACCCCTTTCCTGCTCTGAACTCAGGATTAACTCCGTCGGAATCAACAGACGGAGGTCAATCTACGGAGGGGGGCCAGTCCACAGAAGTCTCCGAAGAAGTGGCGCAGCGCTCCGGCCCTTCGCCGAATGAAGATGATCAAAGGGCTTTGTCCATGCTCCCCCTCCTAGCTCCTTTTCTGGAGCGAAGGACCGGACTTCGGGCCCTACTCGAGCCTTTGGATCGAGCTAACCGCGAAGTTGGGGGAACAAACTTAGTAGACATACTTGGGGAGGCTGAGGGTTCGGAGCTGAACGCAGCCTTGGAACGGGCAGCATACCAGGTACGAAGTATATGCAAAAACAAGATTAATTTCAACTTATGAACAATTCCTCACCTTGATTTTTCTCTTCGCAGCAAATAGTATTGGCTCAAGCTGCAACTGTCTCAAACGAGCGAGGAAGTATTCATCTCAAGGAGAGGATTATTGCTCTCCAAAGGAGTCTTGAAGGCTCCGAAATTCGAATCTCTAGCTTGGACGAGATGGTTGCAGTGGAGAGGAGAGCCATACTTGGTTTGGAGGCTGCAAATCAGAAGCTCGAAGCCGAACAAATCATGCTTCGGGCTGAAATAAAGAAAATGCGGGCAGAGCATGCAACGGCGGGGGCTGAGCTAATTAAGCTTCAAGAAGAAAAAACAAAAAACCATGGAGGAAGCCAGCTGTAGCGCCCCGATTTAACAAATCGAGACATTATTGAATTTCCATAGAAAAACAATAATACAAGAGGTTCATCATGCGACAATCGTACATACGACGGTATCCATGGTACGCAGACCATAATTATTACATCATTGTTTTAATAAAAACAGTAAATAAAAAAATAATTCGACAGCGGCATGACGAACATCTTCTTCAGGATCTTTCTTCTCGACTGGGCCGCTACTCCAGACCGTCTTCAAAGTAAGCATCCTCTGTGGGGTCCAACGGGTATGAGTACAAAAAGTACTCAACAAGCCACTACAAATGCAAATAATAATGCCGGGTAATAAACAAGGAAGGATAATGGCTAACATTGCAGAATAATGCAGTTGCAGTTATTGCATTTAGTGTAATCATATTTTAATCATGCGGAAAGTAAACATGGACATCACCAACATCGACTAACTCGAGGGGTACAGTCAGCCCCACCTCGCTCAACGGTCCTTACATGTCAATACATCATGCACATTCATATTTCAAGTGAACTAACTGGGGGATGTCACGCAACCCGCCCTTGACCGTGGGCTCGACTTTTCGAAAAGATTTAAGACTCTGATCAGAGATGTACTACTATACCCACAAGGCACGCACTCATCCCAAGCGAGATGACCCATTTCACGGGAACTCGTGCCAAAACCTCAATATGAGATGTTCCAAGCGATAACCACCCGCTCTAGGTTTCGCCGGCGCGCCGGGCCGCATCCCGGCTAACGTCGCACCCCCTTTTGCGCCACATTGGTACAAGTCACCCGCAGGTGCAACTTGACCCATCTCCAAATGGTGGTCTCGGTTTGGAACAACCCATACCTTAGTTAGGACTTACCCACTAGACTTGTGGTTAGTACGTAAGTGTATTGCAACGGATCCCTCAGACCGGTCTTTATAGTGCCCCGGGTGCTACTGACCAATGCCCTAGCTTGCACCCGGAACCCACCATGCATACACTCACAACCATGACTCATCACCAACAGAATTTCCAAGGATAAGAAGTAACGGGGATCATATAATAGAACCATTTTGCTACGACTCATTTTTATCCTATAGCGGCCGTGTCAATACATTGGACACTAGCTAATATCATTGATCATATGGTGACAAGGAGGTTAGGCGAGATAGCATGGCTTGGGTTGCACATCAAGGTCGGGGGATCCTAAATAAATATAATGTAAGGGTTCATTTGACTAATGCATATATAACCTATGTGTTTTAGCGATAGTCAATTCAAACATGGGTTCAATATGTTCAAAAGAATGGTTTGGTGACTTGCCTTGTTCAGCAAAAGGAGAGGGAGGGACTTCGGGGAAGTACTCCGGCTCCTCGGCGATGTCGTAGTCTTTTCAATAAAATAAAATAAAAGAACACAACGTTCAATCAAACAATATAGTATTACATGATAAGCACATAAGTTAAAGTTGGTTTGATTTAAAATAAGATAAATTCAATTGTTAAGGTTCTGAAAATTATTTCATAAATAATTTTAAAGGGATTAAAATGAAGGGTTGTCCTTTTTAGAAAACAAATGTTTAAATGTGAATAGTCCCATATTAAGTTCCCTAATGATTTATGAAATGAAAAGTTCATGTTATTTTGAGGGCCTTCAGTACATGGACAGAAAAGAATTAATATAAATTTTTCTGAAGTTTAAATGTTTAAATTCATATTTTAATCATAGGGGCATTTGAATACTTATTTAAATAAACATGAAAAATCAAAGTAAGCCTACTGTTTTTATTGTATAAACATGTAGAGAATAATATTATGAATTTTCTGAAATTGGAATGGCAATTTTTAGAGTTCAAATGCGCCAGATATGAATTTTACAAGTTTTAAACCTTTTCTGGAATTTTATTTTAAATTTTAAACCCTCTCGGGTCCACGGTGAGCCAGGCCCACGGTGAACCCGCGCACTGTGCGCGTGCGCCGGGTCGATCTGGACCGTCGGATCCAGATCCGACGCGCGAGGGCGAGGCGGGACGCGTAAGTCGACGTGGACGGCCAGGATTAAAACATTTAACCGGTACGCGATGAGCGATCCAGATCAATCGCGGGGTTTTAAAACTAACGGACGCACGAGATTAAAACGTACCCCTTCGCCGAGATCTAACGGATCATATTAAACCGCACGCGGGGATTAATCATCACCGTTGGATCCAGATCGCACGGTCGTGCGTGAATCCGACACGGCACGGGTACTCGACCCGTGCCGGTCGTCTTCTCCGACGACGGCGAGGGGGCCAGCGGCCACGGCGAGCGACGGCGACCGAGTCTAAGGCCTAAAACGGAACGAGGGTGCTACGGGGATCACGAGGGTACCTCGGCGGTGAGAAAAGGTCGACGGGGTGAGGCCGATGACGAGCGGAGGCGGTGGAGGCGTTCGGGTCCTTGGCGGCGACGGCGATCCGGCGAGGTTCGTCGTCGACGGAGTGGTGGCCGAGGTCGGTAAGGTTCCGGCGGGCACGACGGTGCGGTCGACGAGGACGGAGGGGTACTCCGGCGACGGCGATCAACGGCTGGAGAACAGGCGGCGGTGTTGCGCTAAAAACCGGGTGGAGTGCGTTCTGATCGTGCTCGAGGCGAGTGGGTGTGGGGGTCGGACGTGGCGGAGGTCGGGGGTTTAAATAGGGCGTCGGAGGGGGCTTGCATGCAAGGAAAGCCGAGGGAGGGGTTGAAGTCGCCGGCGAGGGCGCGGCCATGCACGGCGCTGCGTTCCCGGGGGCTTAAACGCGCCCTTAAACGCGATTAAACGGGCAGGGGGGCTCGGGGTGCATTAAACCGGCGGCAATTGAATGCGGGAGGGGCCAGCGGGGCGGATCCGAGGCGGGGTCGTCGGCCGGCGGGATTTGGGGGCGGAGGCGGGAGGTAGACGACGGGTCTGACGGGCGGGGTCCACTGGCCAGCGGGCGTGAGCGAGCGAACGGCGACTGACGGGTGGGGCCGGGCTCGGGCGCGAGGGGGAACGGCTGGTGCCGACAGGTGGGGCCGGGCGATGGTGCGGAGAGAAGGTCACTGACGGGTGGGACCCGGTTGTCAGGTGGCGCGCGCGAGGGGGAGTGGGCTGGGCCAGCCGGGAGAGAGGGAAGGGGGGAGGGGAGCCCATTACTGTTTTAAAGCTTTTCTGAATAAAAATAATTCCAGGAATTGGATTGAAATATTAGGGCTACTTCCAAGCTTGGTAAAAATTTATAAAAATTCTCAAAAATATATTTTGGTCTTAGGATCATACACAAAAAGTTTCACCTCCTAGTTTGGCCATCTACTCTATGTTGTAGTTAAAAGGGTATAAAGAGGTATTTAAAGTATTTTCATAAATATATATTCCAAGAAATTGAATTTAATATTAGTTTTATTGTTTTGAAAATTTGGGGTGTCACACCAGCAACCTTCTTAGCCAGAAGAACTCTTTGGCTACGGAGGCAGCTATACTATCTTCTGTGGTAGATGAGCTAACTTCGTCAAGGGATGCCTTAATTGAAGACAAGGTGAAGTCGGAAAAGTTAGCTACGAACATCATAAATAATATTTTAGGCATTCTAGAGTACTTCGGTACTCTTTGGACACTACCTTTGAGTGACAACGTCCCCTTATTGCGACGGCTAAAAATGATCCAAGGAGCAGTGAAGATGATGAAGACAGTGGGTATTCGGTATGGAAAACTCTCCGACCAAGTAGATGCTCTTGGAGTACTTCGCTACTATGAGGATCTAGGGCTATCAGTAGCACCAGATTCGGGGGCGGCTCCCATTACCTTCGACGACAACCAACTGCTAAACCCTTTCGAAGATGTGGCCGCAGCCTGGCAAGCCTTCCAAGAATCATGGAGAGCCGAAGGTCGAACAGTGATCAAGGCTTGGATCGATGAAGGGCATCGCCAGAAACAAGCTCGGTCTCAAGCTTCGAGCAGCCAGCCTCCGCCAGACCCACAGATTTAGTTTTGTTTAGGGGTCCGAATATGTAAACATTATGCTTTCATCTGTTATGAATGAAAACTTATTTACCGTGTTTTTAGGCTTCTCAACCTCGTATGGATGATCTCGAAGTATTAAATGTTACCGAAGAACTTCGCCTGCTATGGGCTACCTTCGATCTTTTAAAACTTCACAAACGACCTCGATTTTTAATTCCTCGAGAAAGCTCCGGTGCAATTGCGCCCGAAATATGTAAAGATATATTATATTATATTAAAGAGGAAGAAAAAGAAGTTAACTTGGAAGCCTCATCTTTTGAAGACATTGAATGGTCCGAAGAAGAGAGTACTGCTGAAAAACAAGTAAAGAAGCCTGAAGAACATCGAAGCTGGGAGAGAAGCCCCGAGCGACTTCGAACTTGGGCTGAACTTCAACAGGAACAAAAAGATTATCGAGCTTCGAAAGAAGGGAGAAGAATTAAACGTAAGGTTATCAGGACTCCTGGCTCTAGAACTAGTCGTTCCGGCTTTAGTGGTAGCTCTAGAGATCGGAGGGGTCTTCGATTCCTTCTTGGTATAGACACAGATTTTTCGTAATGTAATGTAATTTGTTCAAATGATAAAAATTATAAGATTTTTTTAAATTGTCTCCCTATTTCCTAGACCCTCTTTGGGCGTAAGCAACTTCGAAGTATAGTCGAAGATGGTTAGGCACAAAGAAAAAGACTTAGGAGTACAATTTTAGAGGCTTGTAGCTCCTTAGCAACTTAGAGATTAATTAAAATCTCACAAAATGTCTTCGACTACTTGGAGTGTGAAAACTGGTAACTTAGTACCTTTGTTTGAAAATAGTCACTTCGGACTAATTTTTCGGACACTTTAGCATCCAAAACGATTGGTCACCTTTGACTCTTTTTACAGATATTTGAAGCTTATCAGCTCAAATTTTGTTCTGTTTGGCCTCCTTCGGCTCTTTTTGCGAATGCTATCAAACCGGTGGTTTGGAATTCGCAGTGGTCTCCTTGGACTCTTTTTACGGATGCTTTCAATCCGGAGCTTGGAATCCGCATTATTTGGTCTCCTTCGACTCTTTTTACGGATGCTTTCAAGTCGGTGGCTCGGAATCCACTTTCCCACCTCGTCGGAAGATTCGAACCAGTGGTTCGAAGTCCGAAAAATTGGTTCAAATGAATGACACTTCCCTCACAAGCAAATTTGTTCTTCCAGTCCGTCCACTAGAAGTAGGAAGTGTTTGAGAGGTAGGCATTATCTGAACCATGAGCTTTATTAATTCACAAGGTGTTTACATATGACTACAAGGAGCCCCTATGCGAAATATCGCTTTAAGTGCTTCGCATGCCAGGCATGCTTTAATTCTTCGCCTTCTAAATTAGCTAGCTTAAAAGAACCAGGGCGTCCTGAGCGAAGAATAATGTATGGACCTTCCCACTTATTTCCTAAATTCCCTAGTGCTATAATGCTTCGCAAAACTAGATGACCCGGCTTAAGTTCATTAAGCTTAACCTTCGGGTCAAACCAAGTCTTCGTCTGCTGCTAATACTTTGACAAATTGGCGATAGCTCGAAGTCTTGTTTCTTCTGTTAAATCAAGCAAAGTTTGCCTTTCTCCTTCTATTTCCGGTTCGGTGCTACGAAGAGATCCTCCTTTAAGCTCCGTTGGCATCATAGCTTCATCTCCAAATAATAGTCTGAAAGGAGTGAAACCTGTGGACCTTGTTTGAGTGGTCCGAATGGACCATAAAATCTTTGGGAGCTCTTCGGTCCACAGCCCTTTTGCCAACCCTTCTATTCTTCGATTCAACCCTGACAAGATATTACCGTTGGCTCTTTCTACAGCTTCGTTAGACTGAGGATGATGCACTGCAGCAAAGCATATTTGTATGTCAAGATCTTCGCAAAACTTCCTGAAGGGCTCTGCATCAAAATGTGTCCCATTGTCAACTGTGAGCTGCCGAGGTACTCCGAACCGGCATATAATACTTTTTCAGAAAAAATTTTGTACATTATTCGAAGTGATAGCTATGATGGGTTCTTCTTCGACCCACTTGGAAAATACTCGATTGCTACCACTGCGAATTTCAAATTTCCTTTTGCTACTGGGAAGGGGCCAATAAGGTCCATACCCCATCTGGCAATGGGCCACACTAGGGCAATGACTTGAAGAGATGTTGGCGGACGATGACTTCTTCTTCCCATCCATTGACAACCCTGGCACGTGTGGACTAGGCTCTCCGCATTATCTACTATTGTAGGCCAATAAAGCCCCTAGCGAAGTGTTTTTCCTTCCAAAGCTCGAGGGGCCAGATGGCTACCACAAAGGCCTTCATGAATTTCTTGGGGAATATCCTGACCTTCATCTTGAGATATACATCGGAGTAGAGGGGAACATACTCTGGCCTTGTACAAAATACCGTTGATTATATGATAATTTCGAATTCTGAGCTTTAACCTCGAAAGTTGTGGCCCTTCAGGCAAATTTGCTTCTCCTTGCAACAATTCCATAATTGAATTCTGCCAATCAGTACTTGGAATGCAAAGAACTTCCGCAGAAGGGATCTGTGTTACTGAAGGTGAACTGAGCTCTTCATAAAAAACTCCTTCCAGAATGTCCATAGCTCCGGCTGCAGCATTTGCCAAGGTATCAGCTTGCATATTTTCAGCTCTGGGTATACTTCGGATGGAAATCCCTTTAAATGCTGCTTCAACCTTACGGATCTCTTCCAAATATTTTGCAAGCTGGGGATGACGAACTTGAAAACTTTTATCAATGTGCCCTACTACAATTTGGGAATCTGTTTTAATAACAACTCTTGTAGCCCCCAAAGCACGTGCCTTTCGAAGTCCTAACAAAATTCCTTCATACTACGCTGTATTATTGGTGGACTTAAAGTTGAGCCTTGCGGAGTACATTGCTCTTTGCCCTGAAGGTGAAATTATTACTGCTCCAGATGCTTGGAAAGCTCCATCGGAGTATATGGTCCAAATTCCTTCATTTGGTTTCTCCGGAGCCCATACTGCAGTGGGAGTCCATTCCGCCACAAAGTCTGCCAACACCTGTGACTTGATTGTTGTCCTTGCCATGAAGGAGATGCCGAAGGGTGCTAATTCAACGGCCCATTTCCCAATTCTTCCTGTAGAATCCTAACTTCGGAGCATATCTCCTAAGGGATACGAAGTTGGTACAATCACATTATGTGCTAGGAAATATTTCCTTAACTTCCTCGAAGCCATTATCAAAGCATAGGTGAACTTCTCAAGCTCAGAATATCTTGTTTTTGCTCCAGACAATGCTTCAGATACAAAACAGACTGGATTTTGTACCAACTTCCCATTGAAATCAACTTCTCTGACAAGGACTGCACTAACAGTGGAGCTAGTAGCCGCAAGGTAGAGAAGTAGGGTTTTGTCTGCAACAGGCACCGTGAGTGTAGCGAGGTTACTGAGATAATTCTTAATATCATCAAAACTATTTTGACACTCCGGTGTCCATGCAAAATCTTCGAACCCTTTCAATGTTTTGAAAATGGGCAAACTTCTCTCCGCGGACCCTGCTAGGAATCTGCTAAGTGTAGCAAGGCGACCAGTTAGCTTTTGCACTTGCTTCAAATTTTACGGAGGAGCCATCCTTTGCAATGCAGTTATTTGAGTAGGGCTAGCTTCAATCCCTCTGCTTGAAACTAGATACCCTAACAATTTTTGAGCCTGAGCCCCGAAGATACATTTTTCGGGGTTAAGACGGACTCCACATGCCCGAAGGCTATTGAACGTTTCTGCTAAGTCTTGGCTACATTGGTTCTTTAGAGCACTCTTTATTACAATATCATCCATATAGGCTTCTACATTCCGGCCTATTTGATGACCTAGAGCCTTAGCAATTAACCTTGAAAAAGGTGCCCCGACATTCCTTAAACCGAAAGGCATTCTTACATAGCAGAAGACTCCCGAAGGAGTTACAAAGCTTGTTTTGATTTCATCTTCGCGCTTTAACCAGATTTGATGATAGCCAGAATACGCGTCAAGGAAGCTTAATAACTCCGAACCAGTAGTGGAGTCAACCAATTGATCAATTAGGGGCATGGGATAGGGGTCACGGGGGCATGCTTTATTCAAAGATGTGAAGTCAATACACATGTGCCACTTCCCAGAAGATTTCTTCCTGACGAAGACTGGGTTGGCTAGCCACTCCGTATGAGCTACTTCTCTGATAATCCTAGCCTTCAGAAACTTTTCCACTTCAGCTTTAGCAAGGATGGCCCTCTTCGCAGATAACTTCCGGAGTCCTTGTCGTACAGGCCGAACCCTCGGGTTCAAAAGTAAGCTATGTTCAATAATATCCCGACTGACTCCGGTAATATCCTCATCAGACAATGCAAAGACATCTAAATTTTCTTCAACTACTTTTTCTAACGAAGTAGCGAGTTCTGGAGGCAAATCTTTGCCGAACTGAAATGAATAGTCTTTGTCATCTTTGACAATAACCTTCGTTATAATCTCTCCTTCAGGGCTTGGTCTTGGGAAGGACTTCTTCGAAGGTTCGCCTGAAGTAGAGATATCCTCTGTGTTGCCTTGTACGTTATTCACTTGTCTCGGGTCAAGAGGGGGGCCATGACCATATTCTGCTCTTCGCGCAGTGGCCTGATCTTTGAAAACAGTGAGCACTCCCACTTGCGTGGGCATCTTCACACACAAGTAATTATGATGCGCCACGGCTCTGAACTGATTCAACATGCCCCTCCCGAAGATAACATTATATGCGTATGGGGCATCTACAACATCGAAAATCACCTCCAGACCTATTTGGCCGAGGACATCAAGAGGGGGTCCTGCGAAGCCTTGCAAAGGACGGGCTGCTGGGAGAAGATGCTTCCTAGAGATACATAGCTGATCGAAGGCTTGGACGAAGATAATATCTGCTGAACTCCCTCCGTCAATCAGTACTCTCCAGACTTCAGTCCCTGCTATGTTGGTAGTGATGACAAGTGGATCTACATGCGGAAACTTTATGCCAGCTGCATCATCTGCAGAAAAATATATCGGCGCCTGGGACCATTCAGGCATGGTAGATGTGGACGAAGAAGTTCCAATATGGCCCACTTCTCGGACATATTCTCCTCTCTGCCTCTTCGACATACTACCAAGATTCCCTCCTCCGGAAATTGTGAGGACTACTCTTTTCCCTCGATCTTGACCATCTTCCTGCTTAGGAGGTGGCATAATATTGACCACCGGAGGTTGCCTTGCAGGGTCAAAGTTGTCTATACGTGCCACAGCTTAGACAGACTCCGGACGCACCTCGAAAGGAACTCGGTCAGTAGTGCCTCGACCCGAGGTTCTTTCAAGGTACTCGCCTCTTAAAGCGAGTATAGACTTGCACGCATCAGTTGCGTGACTTCTATTCTCACCATGGACGCAGCAGAAGAAGGCCTGGGCCTTGCCAGCCGGCTTCCCTGGCGGCCTCCAGCCGCTGGTCTTGCTTCCCGAAGCTTGTGAAGTCTTAGGGGCAAATTTCTGTGGAGGTGCAATGTTCAAGACTTCTGAACGAGGATGCTTTTGCCCCCGACGCCTGTCATGCTAGACTTTGAAGTTAGGCCCCTGCGAAGGTGTTGAAGTCTTCACTTCCAACTTGACTTCTTGTAGGATTGACGGAGTTGAAGCAGTTCTCCGAAGCCACCCTTCTTCTGACCTGGCATACTCTTCGAAATAAGACATCAACTGAGCAACAGAAGATATCTGCTTCCGATGAAGTTTATCAAGGAGGCCCGCATGGGTAACTCCCTCTCGAGCTGCATCAACTATGGAGGATGTGGTCAGCCCTCGAATTTGTGACTTCGTATGGGCGAAGCGCTTGAAAAATTGTCTTAAAGTCTCTCCAGGCAGCTGCTTCACCTGGAAAAGACTTCCTGTAGACATTGGGGGTACGAAGGTACCCTAAAAGATACTTATGAACTTCTTCCTTAATTGCTCCCAAGTTCTAATTGACCCTGGCTTCAGGGACCAAAACCACAGCAGAGCCACCCCTTCAAGAGCTAGAGGGAAACATTTGGCCATGGTGTCTCGCACTCCACCACTGGCCTCAATTGCCAACGCATAAGAACGGAAGAACTCCCCAGGGTCCTCGTCTCCAGAATATTTGCAGAGCTTCAAAGTTTTAAACTTAGGATCGAAGCGCACTTTCTGTAGCTCAGGATGCAGCGGAGACTCGCTGTCGAAGGAAGCGTTCTCTAGGGCTTCGGGATAAGGAAGTTCGCCGTCTTGGGGCACTTCAGAAATGACCGGGGTGGCCTGAGAACAAAGCCTATCTGCGGCTTCTTGCCTCTACCTCACCACTTCAGCTTGGAGACTGGCCATTTGGGTGGCCATGTCGCCAAGACCATCTTCATCTCCTCCGGAAGGAACTTCCGGGTCTTGAGAACTATACGCATCAGTTCGAAGCGGAATCTGAGCTGGAAGAGGGACTCCGGCTGGCTGAAGTATAGATGGAGTTAGGGGAGGAACTCCGTATGCTCGAGGAAGGGGAATCCCTTCGGGAGTCTGAGGGGGAGGAATTTCTGAAGACCCTTCGACCTTGACTATGTTCTAAGATCTTACTCCGGAGGTCCGAGGGGACCTCCGAGTACGACTACCACCTGAACTCCGCTTGGGAGGCATGGTTTGAGAACTTGGTAGAGAACAAAGTTTTTTGGACTTTCTCCCCACGTACGGCGCCAACTATTGGCGTAAAAGATTACGCTAACAGGTTTCTAAATATTAGAAACTAACAAACGAAATGTTTGCGAAGTAAACTATTTCAAGCCTCTGAAATGGATAATAGCTCAAAACAATTCGAAGGTGTGTATTGAATAAATCAGTATTCGATCATCCTTACAGGGTAAAATGGGGGGTATTTATAGGCCAAAACCTTAAGGAAAAGACCTCTTTACCCCTATATTACAACCGACATAGTGGAAACTATTTGGTACCCTTAATAGGGCTAAAATGGTAAAAGACTAATCTAATGAGAAAGAAGATAAGTCTTCCATCTTAGCTGGCAAGGAGGTTCTCTAAAGAGTTTACATTCGAAGATATACTCCGAACTAGAGTTCGCCTCGATCCTTCAAACTTGACCCAGTACTAAGCCGGAGTTAAATGTCGGAAAGCTTTGGCTAAATAGCCTGCCTTTGTCTTGTTACAGTAGTGACACTGAGGATGAAGTATTTTCCCCCAACATAAACATATAAATATTATTGGATGAATATGAATAGAATAAAAAGATAAGCTCTCTAAAATTTGAATCGTAAAATTTGGTATTAATTTCAAGAAGATATGAATTTTTGAAGTTTAAAACAATTTTTGAATTTTTTGTTTAAAATAAAACAGCCTCTGGTCCACGGTGAGCCAGGTTCACCGTGAATCAGTGCACTGTGCGCATGAGGTGGCATATTTAAGTGGAATCCTCTGGCCCAGATGGCTCGATACCGCTTCAGCAAGATCTGATGGCTCTTATTAAATCATGCATGCGATCTAATCTAAGTCGTTTGCTTCGAATCCAATGGCCTAGATCACGTCTGGCACGACACATGGGTTCGTCGTGTTCCCCGACGATGGTAGCACACGGCGGCGCGTGCGACAGCAATGGTGATGGCTCTTGGCCTGATCCAAGGCTTGCAATGGAAAGAGGTTAATGCGGCGAACCAATGGATACCTAAATTAGGGCTCGGGGACGACGGGGCGGTGCCGGCGACGAGCATGGGCGGCGGAGTTCGTTCGGGTCAACAGCGGCGGAGTTTGTTCAGGTCGATGATGACAGCGGTGGTCCGGCCATCCTCGGCACGAACGGATGTGATGCCGAGAAGGGGAAGAAGACTGTGGTCACAGCGGTGTCGGCGGCGTGGCGGTCGAGGCCTTCCGACGACGGCGAATGGCTGCCGGAGTGGAAACAGGGGCGACAGTGCAAAAGGGTGCGCGGGCATTCTAGAAATGTGAGGACTCGGTGAAAAGGCGTGGCCTGGGTACGGTGAAGGTCGGGGGCTTTTATAGGGGGTCTCCGGCGGCGCAATTGGAAAGAATACCGAAGGAAACCGTGGAGGTTTCCTTTCTTCTCCGGCGAGCTTCCATTTATGCTATTCCATCGATTTGGGGCGGGATTGCATCGAGTTAATGGGGGAAAGTGATCCGTAGAGCATGGCAAGTCCTTTGGCAGGTGCAATTCCATGGATGGCAACCGGCGATGATGGATTTGGAAGGTAGGGATTTGGCCGGTGAACAGTGCGGGAAAATAGGGAAATTCCATCGAAGAAGATGGTCGTGATAGGTGGCCCCCACTTGTCAGTGGGGGCGTGGGCAAGAGAGAGTGTTCATAGAAGGGGCGTGAGTGGCTGCCAAGTGGGGCCAGGTAGGTCACGGCCGTGCGGGAGAGAGATAGGGCGGCGCCGACATGTGGGTCCCGTATGTCAGTGAGATCGGGTGTGGATTGGGTCGGGCTGGAGAGAGAAATGAGGGAGGCGGCCCAAAAGTATTTAAAACTATTTTTCCAATTAAAATAATTTCATAAATCCATTTATAAAATATGAGCTCTCAGTAGAGGTTCTAAAATTTTATAAAAATTCTCAAAAATATATTTTGGCCTAATGAATTTAACATAATTTTCTCAGCTCAACATTCGAATTATTTCTTCATGTTTTTATTTATTAGGACATTTTCACCTTATTCAAAAATCAAGAATAATCCTCTTCCTGGAAAAAATAAATTTTCTCAAAATTTTTATTCAGCTGCCTCTTTTGGTTCAAGCCTAATCAATTGTGTTTAATGAAGTAAAGTTTTTATTTTGCTTTACTTTACTCTTCCTTAAGGTTTTCTAGTTAATTCAACCATTTTATTATCCAAATTTAATTTATTTATTTAAAAAAATTATTTTCTCCCATTTATTTAATTTAGAAAATTCAGGGTTTTACAAATCTAACCCCCTTAACAAGAATCTTGCCCCGAGATTCGGAAAGGCTAGAAATAGAAGGTTATGGATAGACTTCAACTTTTCTTTAATTACTTCTTCAAACTGATGGCCTCAAGACTACATCTTCGGGGATTGAAATTGAGTTGGTTAGACTTTTCTTAGCGACACTCCTACGCTTTGGGCATTTATTGATTTAATGCCCCTCTTCACGGCAGTTGAAGTAAACCATTGGGTTTCCATGGAGATCCCTCTTCAATATCTGATCGATCTGATTCGGAGCAAGATCTTGGTTGGAATCGGATGGTTTAACCTTGCTACTTATATTACCATGCCTTGTAGGTGGATGGGTGAGGTGAAAGCATATCCGATGAACTTCACCGACCTTAGTTAAAAGCAAAATCATGTGGCAGTCTCTAGGGATATGATCCCTTCCTTGACAAAAATAGCAAGTAGTCCCACTGGTGGGACACCGTCTGGGTGGATGATCTTCTATACATCTTGGATAACCAGCATTGCATTCACTAGCATTGTGTCCGACTTCTCCACAACTACTACAAGCCTTGAATAACGATTGCTCATTTGTAGTGGCTTCATCCTGACTTGAGTCTTCATCCGAGGATATAATCATAGGGTCCTGGAACACACTCTGCCTGCATTGTCGTGCGATATGTCCAAATCGACCACAATGATAGCACGACTTTCCAATTGTCCCTTCTAGGGGCCACTGTCCTTCGACAATTTCCATATCACTCACATCTTCCTTTAGGTTAAACCTTGTTTGAGTGGGGACGAGCTTGAATCTTGGCTTGCTTTTCCTAGTCGACGACACATGACTCAATGTCTTTGTTAGAATGAATTCAGCTGATGGTTCACCATTGTTTCCCGTTAGAGTTCTCGAATCTCTTTATTCTTTAACAAGATCATTCTTGGAGGGAGGTGGGTGACTTTGAAAGCAGCAGTGAACTCAGCCCAACTAATCTCATGGTTCAAGGACTGAGCTTTCCGATAATGGTCCCACCATTCTGCGGTTGGTCTATGCAGCTGATGGGTGGCGAAAGCCACACACTCACAATCTATGCAGGGAAGAAGCTTAAGCTTTTTGTGATTTTACGAAGACAATCGTTTGCCTTTAGGGGGTTGGTGGTGTGTGAGAGGGTGGGTGGTCTTACTCGTAAGAACTCTGATAGCTGAGGCGCTTGGGCTAGTACTAGTGTGGGGATGTGGGCGTACTATTCTTGAGCTTGTCTTTGTTGGAGTTGTCGGAGTTGGGTTTTCTGCTCTTGCATTTGTGTCTACTGGTACATTTGAGCCAACAGGGCCATGATCAGTTGATTCTGGATTGCCATCATCTAGGCTAGGGTGGGGTGATTGGCAGCTGGGATGCCAGACTGACGTTGACCTATTGCACCCCAGTTTGGCACAATGCTTCTGGAAAGGTTGCCGGAAGGGTTGCCTTCTGCTTCATTGTTGTTGTTGGTGTTGTTGCTCTGATTGGCAGCCATTCTACTGTAGGACGTAACTCCCTAAGAGAAGATGAAGTGTCTTAGAATAAATTTTTCCAAATAATGATGGTTTTCTTTATTACTGTGGTAAAGGTAGGTTTGTCTATTACAGTTCTTATTTCTAACTTGTCCATAGCATGAGTCGCTATGGAGCAAGACCGCAAACAAAGAAAACAACCAAGCGAAATCTAGCGCATACTAAAACCATCTAGTGGTTGTTGGGGGCATCGCTGGATGTACTCTCGGATCTTTGGGTAGAGTCCGCTATGGTGCTAGGTTCAGCTTCATCGTCGGCCATCAGCCCCTCTAATGCTTTAGCTTCACCTGGACTGGGTAGGGTCGAATTTTGCCTGGTCAACTTCTTCGGTCGGTAAATGGTCTTTTGACGGGTCCTCATCCTAGGGGGAGTTATGGGTGTTAGCTCGGCAATATCCTCCTTGAGCTCCTAGTTCTGGCTAAGGAGCTGGGTAACCCATTGTCGAAGTTCGTCGGCCTCTTGACGATAGTAATTGACCCAAGATCGCGTCTCGTCGGCATGCAAAAGGGCCTCGGTGTGAAGGGTTACCATGGCCGATAGGAGACGTGTCTGGCGAGCTACGAGAGGATCATAGTCCCCGAGACAGCTGACGTAGGTGTTGCGGTCTGATGCTGGCTCCTAGGAAGGAAGATAGTGGAAGGTGGTGCCATCAAGACGGTCATCGTAGATCTGATGAAGCTCTCCGAGTGTTTGCAGTGCCATCTCCTAGCAACCAATCTCAAAACTCGGAGCTTTGGCTAAGGTGGCAAAGGAAGTCAGCTCCTGTTCTAAGGCGATGAGTGTTAATGTCACTTGGCATGGGCCACTTTCTCCGATCTGGTAGATCATGTGGTACTCTGGCTCATGGGTGTATAGTAGGAAAGCTGCCAACATATGGAGCTCTTGGACGGAACCAGTGGACTTCCAGAAGAAACTGCGAACGTGGGTCAACATCTACAAAGAAGACAAAGTTTAAAGAGTAAGTGAAAGGAGAAAAATATGAAGTATAGTTTATAAGAAATAACTTTTCATAAAGTTAGGCATCCGGTAGGTCTGTTTGGCTTCCTACAGTCAAGTCGGCTCTCATACCATCTTGTCACGCCCCCGATCTATATAAAACCGGGACATTATTGAATTTCCAAAGAAAAATAATAATAACAAGATGTCCATCACACGACATTGTACATACGGCAATCATCCGTGGTTCGTAGACCACATTATTTCACAAGTGTAAAATTAAAAGAAACTATGAAAATAAAACTATGCACTGAACATCTCCGCCAGTATCGCATCCTTGACGGGGTCGCTACCCTAGACCTCCGTCTTCATAGAACTCATCATCTAAAAGATTTATTCAATGGGTATGAGTACAAAAGTACTCAACAAGCCACAGAGGATGCAATAGTAATGCTAAGTAATAACAAAGGAGGTATAGTGGTTTAAAGTGCGAAAAAGTACATTTTTATGTTGCGGCATTTAATGTATTCAAGTTTAATTATATAGAATAACAAAACATGAGTAATGTAACACCTTCTAACTCAAGGAGTACAGTCAGCCCTACCTCGCTCAACAGTCCTTACATGCCATCTCATCATGCAACAATCATAAATATAAACTAACCGCGAGATGTCACGCAACCCAGCCTTGACCGTGGGCTCGGCTTTTCGAAAAGATTTAAACTCTGATCAGAGGTGTACTATTGTACCCACAAGGCACTCATCCTTGTACACCGCAATGTGTTTAGATGACCCAAGTCACGGGAACTCATGCCAAAACCTTTAGCATGAGACGCTCCAACCCAATGACACACACTATAGGTTTCACCGGCACGCCAGCGCACTGGAACAACGCCGTGGACCCTTTTGTGTCACATGGTACAAGTCACCCGCAGGTGCTACTTGCCCCTCTCCACATAGTATCTCGAGTTGGAACGTCCCATACCTCCAGTTATGACTTACCCAATGACTTGTGGTTAGTACGGAACTGCTTTGCAACGGATCCCTTAGACCGGTCCTTATAGTGCCTTGGGTGCGACTAACCAATGCCCTCGCTTGCACCCAAAACCCACCATGCTAACATACTTATCCAATTCCAAGTCTAACAGAATACTAGGGGTGAGAGAAATACGGGAATCATATATCAGAATCTAAGTATCTACGACTCGTTTTTAATCCTATAGAAATTGTGTCAGTACATTGGACACTTCTAATATTATTAAGTATCACGGTGACAAGGAATTCAGGCTCGATAGCATGGCTTGGGTTTGCACATCAAGGTCGGGGATCTGATAAATATAGCGTAAGGTTGTTCATTTGACTAATGCAAATATAACCTATGAGTTTTAATGATAATTAATTAAAATCTAGGTTCAATATGCTCAAAATGGGGTTGCTGACTTGCCTGGATTTGTAAATTGAGATGGAGGAACCTCGAAAAAAAAGTGCGGCTCCTTAACGGTGTCATAATCTTCTAGGCACACAAAACGAGAATAATAAACAATTGAGAGAAACAATAAAACAAACAGTACAAGCATTTTAATTAAATTGGTTAAGGTTGTAGAGAATGAAAGGAGAGATTTTCTGGAATTGAAATGGTTGATTTTGGAGAAAAATGGAGAAGATAGGAAATTTTAAAGTTTAAGAATAATTTTCTTGGTTTTATTTTGAATAATAAATAGTACACACCTATCAATTAAATTGGTTAAAAATGTAGAAGACAAGAAGATAAATGTTTTGAAATTTGAACGGTAAATTTTAGAGTTAATTCCAAGGAGTTATGAATTTGAAGTTTGAAATGATTATTCTCAAATTTTATTTAAATTCCAATTAAAACAATATAAAAGTTTATTATAAACATATAAATTTTATTGGGTGAATATGAATAGAATAAAAGATAAGCTCTCTAAAATTTGAATGGTCAAATTTGGGGTTAATTTGAAGAAGATATGAATTTTTGGAGTTTAAAACAATTTCTGAAATTTTTATTTAAAATAAAACATCCTTTGTTTCACGGTGAGCCAAGTTCACCGTGAACCAGCGCACTGTGCGTGTGAGCCGGTGGCTTTAAGTGGAATCCAATGGCCCGGATGGCTCGATACCGCTTCAGCGAGATTTGATCGCTCTGATTAAATCCCGCATGCGATCTAATTTAAGTCGTTCACTTCAAATCCGAAGGCCCAGATCACGTCCGGCACGGCACGCTGGGTCATCATCTTCCCCGATGATGGTAGCGCACGGTGGCGCGTGGAACGGCGACGGCGATGGCTGGGGGTTGGTCCAAGGCTTGAAATGGAAAGAGGTTAATGCGGCGAACCCATGGATACCTGAATTGGGGCTCGGGGACGATGGGGCGGTGTCGGCGATGAGCGTGGGTGACAGAGTTCGTTCAGGTCGATGGCGATGACGGTGCTCTGGTGGCCCTCGGCACAAACAGATGTGATGCCGAGAAGGGGAAGAAGATGGCAGTCATGGCGGTGTCGGCGATGTGGCTGTCGAGGCCCTCCGGTGATGAAGAATGGCTGCCGGAGTGGAAACAGGGGTGGCGGTGGAAAAGGGTGCGTGGGCGTTCTGGAAATGTGAGGGCTCTGCAAAAAGGTGTGGCCCTAGTGCGGTGAACGACGGGGGCTTTTATAGGGGGTCTCTGGCGGTGCAATTGGAAAGAATGCCGAAGGAAACCGTGGAGGTTTCCTTTCTTCTCCAGCGAGCTTCCATTTATGTTGTTCCAGCAGTTTGGGGCGGTATTGCGTCGGGTGAATGGGTTAAAGTGATCCCTGGAGCATGGCAAGTCCACTGGCGGGCGCAATTTCACGGATGACAACTGACGACGGTGGATTTGGAAGGTAGGGATTCGGCCGGTGAACAGTGCGGGAAAATGGGGGGAATTCCATCGAAGAAGATGGTCCTAACAGGTGGCCCCCACTTGTAAGTGGGTGCATGCGCGCGAGAGAGTGCCGATAGGTGGGCCCTAGCTGGCGATGGTAGAGGTGGGGCGTGAGTGGCTGCCAAGTGGGGCCAGGCAGGTCACGGGCGTGTGGGAGAGAGATGGGGCGGCACTGACATGTGGGTCCCGCATGTCAGTGAGGTCGGGTGTGGATTCGACTGGGCTAGAGAGATAAACGAGGGAGGTGGCCCAAAAGTATTTAAAACTATTTTTCCAATTAAAATAATTATAGAAATCCATTTATAAAGTATGAGCTCTCAACGGAGGTTCTAAAATTTTATAAAAATACTCAAAAATATATTTTGATCTTATGAATCTAACATAATTTTCTCAGCTCAAAATTTGAATTATTTCTTCATGTTTTTATTTATTAGGAAATTTTTAGCTTATTCAAAAATCAAGAATAATCCTCTTCCCAGAAAAATAAATTTTCTCAAAATTTTTATTCAGCTGCCTCTTTTGGTTCAAGCTTAATCATGTCTTTAATCAAGTAAAGTTTTTATTTTGCTTTACTTTACACTTCCTTAAGGTTTTCTAGTTAATTCAACCATTTTATTATCCAAATTTAATTAATTTATTTAAAAATTTTATTTTCTCCAATTTATTTAATTTAGAAAATTCAGGGTGTTATATGTGGTCAATGATGAGTCATGCTGATCTTCTATTATTATTTTGGGGATTCGCTCCAGAAACTGCTGCTTTCATGATAAATAGAATTACATCTAAGTCAGTAGAGAAGACGCCATATAAGATGTGGCCTGGGAGGTATCTCAATTTGTCTTTTCTAAAAATTTGGGGGTGTGAGGCGTATGTCAAACGTTTGACGTCTGACAAGCTCACTCCTAAATCTGGCAAATGCTTCTTTGTGGGGTATCCTAAGGAAAACAAAGGATACAATTTATATAATAGAGAAGAGGGCAAAGTGTTTGTCGCTCAGAATGGTGTATTTCTTGAGAAAATGTTTCTCTCAAAAGGAGTTAGTGGGAGAACGGTGCATCTCGAAGAGGTTTGAGAGCCACTAGAAGGTGTTCCAGATCCTAC
Source organism: Zizania palustris (assembly GCA_019279435.1). NCBI lineage: Eukaryota > Viridiplantae > Streptophyta > Magnoliopsida > Poales > Poaceae > Zizania > Zizania palustris. Next base: position 37,392,807 of record JAAALK010000290.1, read on the forward strand.
TGAGCCACAACAAGATTTGCAAGATGTTGCACAACCCGTTGTAGAGACACCAGCCCCACGAAGGTTCGAGAGGGTGAGTCACGCGCTAGAGTAGTACATGTTTTTGACCACTAGGCAACGCGACATGTTGTTTTTGGACAACGACATGCCCAAGACCTATGTGGAAGCAGTGTTGGGGCCACACTCTGAGAAATGGCTGGGAGCCATTGGATCCGAGTTGGATTCCATGCAAGAAAGCCAAGTTTGGAACTTGGTTGATCCCCCGATGATGTAAAAACTATTGAGTGTAAATGGATCTTCAAGAAAAGATAGGCGTTGATGGAAATGTTCACATCTATAAGGCACGATTGGTGGTGAAATGTTTCAGATGGATTCAACGTGTTGATTATGATGAAACATTTTCTTCTGTCGCTATGCTTAAGTCTATTTGGATCATCCTAGAACTTGCCGTATTTTATGATTATGAGATATGGAAAATGGATGTCAAGACGTATTTTCTGAATAGAAACCTAAGTGAGGATGTGTACATGACACAACCTAAAGGTCTTGACGATCCAGAGAATGTCGGGAAAGTTTGTATGTTGCGGAAGTCTATTTATGGATTGAAGCAAGCTTCTCGGAGTTGGAATCTTCGTTGTAATGAGGCAATCAAAGTGTTTGGCTTCATCAAGAACAAAGAAGATCCTTGTGTTTACAAGAAGGTTAGTGGGAGCTCACTTGTATTTCTGGGCTTATATGTGGATGACATATTATTGATCGGAAATGACATTCCTTTGTTAAATGTTGTCAATACTTCACTGAAAATTGTTTTTCAATGAAATATCTTGGAGAGGCAGCATACATTTTGGGCATAAAGATCTATAGAGATAGATCAAAGCGGCTAATTGGATAAAGAAGAAGTATGTACATTGACAAAGTTTTGAAACAGTTCAAAATGGAGAATTCCAAGAAGGGATTTCTGCTAATGTCATATGGTATTTCTCTAAGTAAGACTCAGTGTGCTGTGAAACCTGATGAGCTAGAGAAGATGAGTGTGATCCCGTATGCCTCCGCAGTCAGATCCATCATGTATGCCATGCTATGTACATGCCTAGATGTTTCATATGCTCTAAGTGTTACGAGCAGGTACCAATCAAACCCGGGTGAAAGTCACTGGGCTGTAGTAAAGAGTATCCTCAAGTACTTGAGAAGGAATGGGGAAATGTTCCTAGTGTACGGTGGTGAAGACGAGCTCGTTGTAAGTGGTTACACCGATGCTAGCTTTTAGACCGGTAAAGATGATTCTCGATCGCAATCTGGTTTTGTGTTTTGCCACAAAGAGTTTCAAGCAAGAGACGATAACCGATTCTACAATGGAAGATGAGCATATCACAACTTCAGAAGCCGCGAAGGAGGCCGTTTGGATCAGAAAGTTTGTTTCTAAGTTAGGTGTTGTTCCTAATGCGTCCACTCTAGTGGACCTCTATTGTGATAATAGTGGTGCCATTGCACAAGCCAAGGAGCCAAGGTCACACCAGAAATCCAAACATATACTTCGGAGATATCACCTGATCCGTGAGATCATTGAGAGAGGTGATGTGAAGATTTGCAAGGTGCACACGAATTTGAACATAGAAGATCCGTTGACAAAACCTCTTCCACTGCCCAAGCATGAGGCACACCTGAACTCCATGGGTAGTATATACTTGCGTGAGTGAGTCATGTGTTTTGTGGAAGATGTTAGTAGTGTATATGCTAATGTAAGAGCATAATTGTTATCTTGTTTCTTGAATAAATGTCGTTTACATTTAATTAATGAGTTGATGACTAGTTATGTGAAACTGTTTGTTTTATAATGATATTGTTCTAAATGGATCCCTAATATTGTCATCATGTGAAAAAGTGATGATACATAGATTAGCAGATCTACTTATTGATGATCACGTTTCAGAGATCATAGACATAGAGATGTCAAATCAGTGATGTGGACACATGTTGGTGAACATGGTGTTAGACCGACTTGAGATACTACTAGGATTGTTATTGTAACGTGCTATCAGTTGTCATCTCTAATGGTGTACCTGCAGAGTGCTCAGATCTGAGATCGTCATTTGATTCAAGAATGCGTAGTGACACACTTAGATGCTTCCTAACACTATTCCATAACAGGGTAGTAATAAGGGTTGATTTCAGGTGTGTTGTGAAACATGTATTGGGATGTGAGCGGTCAAGATGGAATTTACCCCTCCTAATAATGGGAGAGACATCTCTGGCCCCCTCGAGGTAGTCGGATTAGAAAAGTGCATGGTCATGCCACTATAACTAAGGAGTTAGTCATGATTTGAATCCACTACTTGTTAGTGAAATATCGAGCTATCCAATACGGGTGGCACGAATCTCGCCTTGAGCTTGAATAATGTCATGTGGTACAGGGACTGGTGCGTGTGTATATCAAGGTTCCGTGAAAAATGATTTTGTGCGCTTTCGGGGGTCAATATGTGTTGCTAGGTACCGCTATTGATCAGTGAGTCAGAAAATGTTTCTGGTGAATAGCCGCTAGTGTATGAACCTTTCGGGTCACACACTTAAGGGGATGGATTAAGAAAATTGCAAAGAATTGGTTCTTGTGCAAGTCGGAGATTGAAGGAACAGTGCCCAAGAAAATTCTGGTTGGATCAAAAGTTCCGATTATTTTTTGAATTAGAAATAGAGAGCTCAAATCGGAAGTTCCGATATGGTATCAGAAGTTCTGATAATTTATGGTTTGAGAAACAAGAGCTCAAATCGGAAGTTCTAATATGGTATCAGAAGTTTCGATAATTTCTAATTGGAGACAAAGAGTTGAAACCGAAGGTATCGATGCATATCAGGAAAAAAATTGCACTAATCAAAAGTTCCAATAGAAGGTATCGAAAGTTCCAATGCTACCTAGAATTGGAGTCCGAGAGTCCTAATCGGAAGATCTGATATTGGATCGAAAGTTCCGATGAGGGCTTAAAAGATTGGATTTGTTCGGTCTTGAATCGGTCGTAACCAATTTGTTGGTTTTGAATTGTTGGAGACCAAGGGCTCTCACCTCTCTATAAAAAGAGAAGGATGAAGTCTTGAAATACAAGCAATTGATAGTTTGGACATAGACACCAAGAACTCTTCTCCTCCCTTTCTGGATCTCAAAAATTAAGATTGAGGAATCTCCTGTTTCTCACGAGCGGTGCTAGCACGCCGATGTGGGAAGGATCCCATCCCTAGCCATGTGGATACCGTGGAGGCATTACTCCAATAGCGGCACTCGTGGACTTTTTCACGTGAACAACTATGTCTTCTTCTTTGATTGGATCGTCGGGGAACGGTCGAAGCGAGGCGAGGATTAGCGAGGACGCGCTTCCCCAATATTTTCTTCCACTGCACCTAGCGCGTCTTGTGTTAGAAGGTATCGATCTACGATCTAGCACGCGCATGGTTATTGGGCTTGGGGTGAAAATTTTGAAATTGTCGTCTAGCGTAGCTTCCCCTTTCCCCAACAGTACGGGTATGCCAATAACGCAATTGATGATTGATGTAACAACGCCTTTCAGAACGGCTAGCTTGTGGCCATGTTGTACAACTTGTAATCATGTCATGCTAAGATAGTAGATTAGTTATAATTTGTAAAAATGATTAAATGCAAACATACCTTCGTTGCCGGTAGATTGTTTTTCCCCACGTAGAGTTTCATGTTGATAATGTGTTGAAAACTGTTCTGCTACCTAAGTAGTCCAGTGTCGTTGGGACAATAAGAAAGACATGGGGAAAAATATGCTACTTTTGTTGCTCAGATTCATTCACATAGAGATAGTGCCTCTATTTATAGCAAAAAAAATGTAGAGATAAGTATGTCCAATCGAACTCTTACTTTAACGGTAACCGATTTCGGTTTCTTAACTATTGATTACCATGTTACGAAATTATAGCTCGACCATGATTTTTTGATTGTACCTGTTATCAACTTATCATGGTTACGGAATTAGCTCGTTGAACCATCAAAAATGGTTGCTGAGCAAGTTGGCATCAGATCTCATAAGAACTCCAACGTTGAGTGTGTTCAGATAAAAATAATATTAAAATAGATGACCTCTTGAAAAATTCGCATATCACATCCTAGATATATATCTTCCAATCAAAACTGGTATGTATGACAATGTGATAAAAAGAAATGGCATGTTCGTCAAATAAACTTGGGCTACATCTACTTCTTAGAAAAAGAGAGAATGGTTGGTGAGGGCGCCTAGACAGTGGCGGGGCACGTGTGTCACTACAACAACCGCGTGAAAAGCTTAGGATTGTTTGGCTCTTCTAGGCTAAAGTTTAGCTCCTATCATATTGGATGTTCAAATACTAATTAAAAGAATTAAACATGAGTTAATCATAAAATTAATTGCATAACATCTAGGCTAATTCATGAGACGAATTTATTAAATCTAATTAATACATTATTAACACATTTTTACTGTAGCATCATAATATAAAATCATAAACTAATTATGTTTAATAGATTCGTATCATGAATTAGCTTAGGGATTTTATAATTAATTTTTTAATTAACTCACATTTAGATCTTATTAGCATTTAAATATCATGTGTGATAGTAATTAAACTTTAGCATAAGAGAGGAATCCTATGCTTGCGGGGGTTGCGTGCACATGCCGTGCCAGCACGCTACCCGACAACATTTCCCAACACCTGTGCTCTCCGGTGGTGGCCAGCGAAGCAGCGCTGCTCATGCCATATTGCCACAAATTGCCATGAGTCCGTCCCCTGCACTCCACCCACCGTCGTGTCCCATCATGCAGTGCACATGCCGGCGTCGTCGGCCGTCATCTAGTCGACCACTCCTCCGTCCTCCCCCAGTCCCCCTCCCCATCCTCTCCTCCGAGCAATCATGATTGAATGTCCAAGTCGCCGGCGCGCACCCCACTACAGAAGCTGGTCTCGTCGGGAAATAGCGTGATGCTGGCAGTGACCGTGAAATGCGCAACATCACCGATGTCTCGAAATCTCATGTGGAGGTATTATTAAGGAGAGTTGGAAACAGCCGCATGCTAGCACTTACAGGAATTTAAATTTTAAAGTGAGCAGCAAGAGAATTGAAGTACAAAAGAGAATTGAAGTACAAGGGTAGAGCACACATGACACAGGCACACAGCACACGTCTACTTACGACCCACGCGATGAGACCGGGTCGGGCGTATAGGTGTAGTACGCGCGCTCGATGAGATGGGAGTTGGAATCACACGACGCGGCGGCAGATGGTGACGCCGTCGGCGATGGCGAGCTGGCAGATCTCGATGCGCGGGTCGGCGGCGAGCCTGGTGTTGAGGTCCCTAAGGGCAGCGGAGAACCGGCGGTCCAGGTCGGACAGCGGAGTGTCGGCCGGCAGCGCCACCGTTCCGGCCCACAGCGTGTTGTCGTAAATGATGGTGCCGCCGACGCGGATCAGCTTGAGCAGCTGCTCGTGGTACTTGACGTAGTTGGGCTTGTCGGCGTCGACGAAGGCGAAGTCGAACGCCGCCTCCCTACCCGCCGCGGCCTCCTCGGCGAGCAGATCGTCGAGCTTCTCCAGCCCTTTCCCCTCGCGGAAGTCCACCTTGTGCGCCACGCCGGCCTTCTCGATGAACGGCCGCCCCACCTCGTAGCTCTCTGTGTCCGGGTCGATCGCCACCACTTTCCCGTCCTCCGGCAGCGCCAGCGCCGTCGCCAGAAGCGAGTAGCCCGTGAACACGCCCACCTCGATCGTCCTCTTCGCTCCAGCCATCTTCAGCAGGATCCCCAGCAGCTGTGCCTCGTCCGCTGACGACTGCATGTACCCCCTGCACCACCAATAATTAACGCAAATCCATCGACTAACCCATCAGGAGCACGCAGATTAACAAGCGACGGCGGCGGCGTACCACTTGTGCTTGTCCGTGATGAGGCGCAGCTCGCGCATGCACTCCGGCTCCCGCGGCAGCACCGTCGTGTCCAGGACGTACTGTACGCCGTCGACGGCGAACACAAACACACACACAAAAATCAACAAACAGATCGGGATCTAAACGAACGCTCGACGGCGCGCCGGCGTGTCACGTACCTTGTACAGGGCGTCGCTCTTGAGCAGCGTCTTGTTGGTGCTGTCGATGTCGCTGTGGACGTTTTTGATCACCGTGTTGCCGGTCGTCATGGTTGCTATCCTCTCGCCGAGCTCCGCCGACGCCGCTGCTGGTGGTGGTGCGGGTTAATTGTGTTCAGTAGTAGTGGTAGATCCAGCGCTTGATTCGTCCACAGCTCCGGCGCGACATATTTATCCGCTCACGCCGCACGGTAGGTGGTGTTCACGTTCACACAGGAGGAGTACCAGAGGCACCGGGGACCAGTCCATCCATTTTCCAAAGGAAAAATATCGTGACCTGTTTTCTTTATTAATTCTCTTGTGCTTAAATTAATTTATTTTCCCTTTTGAACAGATATTAGACGCACAGTGCCACGGTTGTTGAGCGACCTAACATGGCCAACGTGGCGTTTGACCGATCGCCGATAGGTGCTAAAAAAAGCTCCATATAGGTGGTCCATGCCATCCATGTTAATCGAATGATTAATTCACCCGATGATAAATTACCATTCTGATTACCGTAATACCGTCTCCGTTTTTTAGCGGTCATCTGTTTGATTATGGTAAATCCTTCAATCGGTTAGAAGGTCAATTGGTCAGTGAAGCTCTCTCTCATAGTCTACTTCCTACCGCCACCAGCTGCTGTTGCTACCACCTACCTTACTTTTCGTCGTCGGTTGGTGAAAGAAAATAAGAAAGGGATCGTGCACTTGTCCACCCGGTGGTTATCATCCCTGTTAAATTAATTACTAGTTCTTTACAAGGATCGGAGAAGCTTCAGCGAAACAGCACGGCAGAATTGATGGTACTCCCAAAGAAGCTGATGCTCTTACCAATAAGCCGTGATTGATGAAGTCGACAGCTAGGTTTGTCTGTTCATGAGTTCATCTAGCCGGTACTAAGAACCTGTAGTTTATTTTAAGTGAGTGTTCTTCGTGTAATGTTATTTAGATTAATCACAGTTATTCACGCGAGAAGACTGGTTGCTTTTACTGCCGAAGATTAAGTCCACCAAACTATCATAACTCAGTGGGCCCACACTCTACATACAGGGACACTCACCAACCCCACCCGTATCGCGGAAACGCCATCCGCATTACTTGGACCGCGCAAGTCGCCGCCGCTCGCGGTCGCACTTGCTCTGAATTCTCCGGCGTGCACAGGTTGGATTGGTCGAGCAGGTAAGTAAGAGCATTTATAGTAACAGTTCGTCTAAAACTTATTCCCTACATCTTTTACATAAACTCTTAATGATTTTAAATGATTTTATTCCTACATCTTTTACATTTGGAATGATTTTAAATGATTTTATTCCTACACCTTTTACATTTGGAATGATTTTAAATGATTTTATTCTTATATAGATCTACGATGGCTTCCATAAAACTTATTCCCTATATTTTTTAATTCTATTTTTTATTTAAAATAACAACTAAAATACAAATCTAATCATAATTTAAGAGCACAAGTGAATAAAGATAAAACATAAACATGCTCAGAATAGATTGTAGTTCAATCCTTAAATATCCAAAAAAAATTAAATTAATGATATATTTGGATCATTTTCTTAGAAAAAAGTATAGTTGCACAACATTATATAGGAATTTTGAGATAGACTCATATGAATATTTCAAAATTCCTAAATAAATTTTAAAGGTCCACAGTGTGAATAGAAATATCGTGTAGTCGGGAGTCGGATATTGGACTCGGTACTATCGAGTATAGGGATGGCAATTTTACTCGTGGGTGCGGGTAGCCGTGGGTACCCGACCCGACGGGCACGGGTTTAGGTTTAATTTTGTGCCCGCGAGTTCGCGGGTTCGGGTACCCGTTTAATTTCGGGCCGGGTTCAGGTTTAGATTTAAACCCGCGGGTTTCGTAGGTTTACCCGATTATTTAAAATTATATAAAGTTCGTCATATTTCCTATTCATTTCCCGTGATATTGTTATGTTGATATATATTAAGTAATTTTATCATTTCGAATTATGTGTTGATAATATGATAATCTTTTATTTGTTGTGAATTTTTAATTATATTTATGTTGTAATATAATTCATATAGAGTATAAACTAAACCCGCGGGTTATCGTCTGGTTTGAGCTTAGTTTTGAACCAATGATGAGGACATCACTAGCTCGGTTATAACCATACTTATACTTTACAATGAACAATCCAAGATTCATTCATTCTATATTATATTTATATTTTATATATTTGAGTTAAGGATGCTATACCATAAGTTGACTTTTTTCAATTACAGAAATTCTTTCATGGATCAAGTAACACATTAAGAGCACGTCAAGGGCATGAAACATCATGGAAGTTGATTGGGCACCAAGTCAAGTCAATCCAAATATAATATGCAAATTTGAGACGTCATTTTTGTGCCAATAAAAAGTGGAAATAAAGTTCTACACGTGTTGGATTCGGACTCGGACTACAGGGACAAAAACAAATTCAAATGCACATAACTTTTACATGGAAGCTCCAATTAGAATGATCTTGGACGTTTTGGAAAGCTTGGTCGTCAATGTCATCTCCTTCCAATCGAAATTATCTTATCTCCTGTTCTCACCGAAAGATCGGGCCATCCAAGTACCCCATCAACCAGACTTGAGCCAGAGACTCAAAGGTCGAGGATCAGCACTTTTCGAGTGCTTGATCAAAGTCGGGACTAGGGGTTTGAAGGTCGGTCTACCGACCCCAACCACGAGTTCCCTAAATCTGACTCCTTGCCTTGAGGAGACACAATAGTTCCGGTGTGCGAGATAACAGATCAGAACTGAGAACCGTACTAAGGTTCTTAGTTGTCTCTTCTCTCTACTGTGGTACCGTTGTAGTCTACTCCATCCCGTCCGTCGACGTGCACCAGGAATGGGAGAGTAGGTCTTTGAAACCTCTCTTGCTTGTTATCCTGCATAGAGAAAAGGCGAATAAGGTTTTTGGGAAGTGCTCTGTGTGATTGCGCACGTCTGTCATCACGACACGTCTTTCATCTACATCTACCATCGGTTGCACGACACGTCTTTCATCTACATCTACCATCGGTTGCTATTAGGTACTGTGATCTGACACCAACAAAAGTGTCTTACCCCGATCTGCCATTAGCGTCTATCCTGTTCCGTTGGTCCACCCTATCTGCTCCGTGCATTTGCCCGACTCTAGCCCTCAACTCGGTAAGAACCAAAAATCAAAAAAAAACAAAACCCGAAATATTTCGGTTCTTTTACTTCAAGGTTACTATTTTTTGCACGTTGTTAGGTTTTATTTTCTGAAAATGAAACTGTTTAAAAACCGAAAAAACCAAACTGAAAGTCGACCCCTAATGAAAATGTGAAACCACAAAGATGACGATGAAGATATTAATGCTGTTTAGTGAAAGTAGGAGGGTCTTAAAAAACGGCACAAGGTATTGATTCCCGGTTCGTTTGCAGGCTTGGTTCATATATTAAATTCGGACATAGAGTACTTCCTACTTTTATTGTTTTTTTTGAAAAATTTTCTATATGACAACTGTAAGTTTTTAAACTGTTTATCATCTTTGTATCATTAAATTCATTTGTTTGAGTCATTAAATAATTATTATAAATATTGTTTCCAACTGTATTTCAAACGGGTCGTTGGGCTTCTTATTTACAACTTATTGCTACTTATGTTTTTAAAAGTTATAAATTATCTAGAAGCCAAAAACTTATTATTCAAATAAGCTATAAGTTTATTCGTATTGCTATTGGTGAAAATCTCATGTTTTGATGCTTTCTCGGCTTATTTGCATCTCCACGTCCCTCACCAAATGAAAAAATATTACTAATAATGATATTATCAGATAAACATCAAATAAAACATGCTCGGAGGTAATACAATAATTTTACTATACTATATAGATAATAAAGCAGGTGCCAAGGATTGGTCGAGAAGTACACCAGACCTTATGTCGACTCTTGAGCAATCATCCCATTAATAGTCTTCTTGATCAACCCATGCAAGATATTAACCAATACCTTGGACTGATTGATGAGATCATGATGTAGAGCGTTGTCGATGGCTTCCTGAAAAGTGACCCATGGACTCTCGACCTGCTGAGGGATCTCACTAGTTGCTGCTGATTTCGACAACTAACTCCTCTAGATAGGGCCAAATCGAGTCATGTCGAAAGCTTCGAGGCACAATCTCTTATAGTTCTCCACGTGGTCTTGTACTTCCGCCCTTTGTTCATCGGTAAATGCATCCATAGTGATCGAGATGATATTACTACCATCAACTTCACACACCATGGATGAATGATCTGAAGAAAGTCCCACCGGGCATGTCAAAAAGCGTGTTGGTGTCTTTTTTGGTCACATGCGTGACCTAGAAGATCTACTTAACTCCATTGCATGTCCTACAATCTTAGAAAAAGAGGTTCTGAGCGTGTCAATCAGTTTGACCCTTCAACTGATAAGGAATCAAAGAAAATAACGTTAGTAGCAACGTCGATCGGCTATCGAGCCAATGACTGTGGTGAGAATAAAATAAATAAGAATAAATGCGTCGATCGGACGTAGGGTCGATGACCACGTTCGTGCTATCGATCTAAACACGCTATTGGCCGATAGGGTGAAGTCGTTGTGCAAAGGTCGATGAGTATCTCCCAGACACAGATAAAATATATTGCAGAATTAAAGATAACCTATCGGCTTGTACTCCGATATAAACTAAACTCAGTATACCAAACAACATATCCATACCATTAAATTACCATAAACGTAAGATCGGACCTAACCAAGATAGTTGCTAATCATGATAAATCAAAAACACTTCAACATAGAGGGCATATTTTATTTAGATGAATGACACACAGTATGAATTAGATACAATAGATCGAGATGTCGGACTTAACCTATGAAGCCTCAAACTATGACACCTAATTCAAATCAATCTAAGAGATCAAAACGTTGCATCCTTAGACATAGCAAAATATACGAAGATAAATCCGGCGATCACACTAACTAGGTCGATACCTCGAGAGATTGATACGATGCAGCCTCGAAGAACACAAACTTAGTATATGTGACCGTCAGGGTGACGGGACTCACCACTTTGACGGAGATCATAATGATACAGCCCGGTTCTAAGTGTTAAGTCCCGTCAGGATTAACCCTGAGAACCCAAGGGTTGCGATGCACCGAAAGAGTAATTTGTTATTGTTGATTGTGTGTGTTCTAAATCTAGTTAATTAGGTACATATTTATAGTCCGGAGACTTGCCGTCCAAGTAATATACATTGTAACCGTTTTTAGATCATTTTTATCTTCTCCCACCTTCATCGACTCCTTCATATCCGGTCATGTTGTAACAATACGGACGGACTTCTTTAACCACCTTTGACTGAACTCCTTTGACTTCTGTTGACCGTGCGATATTTTTAGTGAGCCTATGCTTTACCAAATCTTGGCATCAACAAAAACTTATTTAGAGTATTAAACTAAAATTAACTTATGAATGATTCAGATCTGTATTTTGTACTAAAGGCCCTTGCTGTTGCTGGCCAGACACATGTGCAGAAGAGATGCTACTCCATTTCTTTGGTTGGTAGACTCCCGTGGCAGCATGTGTGTGTACTGCTGGTCGCTGAAAGGTAAGCTACTTAATACTGATTTTGCACCTGGAGAGTACTTCGCTACTGGAGAAAAATATGCGGGCAGGTTGGAGTGTTGGAGATGGCAGATCTAAATCACCACTTTTGCACATCTAAATTGACGCGAGTGTAATAACTCCTCACCAAACGAGGTCCCGCTTGATCTTATAGGAATTATAATGAGGAATATATATAGGTGTCATCAATATACGGTTACATTTTTAGTGTTGAACTTTCTTTTTGAGCTGGTCGCCGGCTAAACTTTTTTATGGTAATACGGAACCACTTTTTGATTGTGGTAAAAAAATCAAATCTCTACATTAATAAGGGCTTTTGAAGAGGAGATTAAAGAAAAAGGAACCTACATCACAGCCTCTTGTGCAATTAGATATTGCTGTAAAACAAGAGGAAATTATATATCTACTCCAAATTTAAATTGTCTTCGATGAATTGCTTCCAAGTTAAGTGCTTATCGGTGATACGAGACATAGGGATCGTTGTAATTGTAGTAGTGTCATTGCATATGAGCAACAATAACCTACGGGGATACCTATAGTGAGATTTGGTTAGATTTGATGGAGAGTTGTGATACTGACAAAATGGTTACATCGATAGACGAGGCAAAAGAGAAAACTCAAGGAAGATTTAGAGAGGTTTGGGCCTCCCGGAGGATAATAACACTACTCCTGTGTGTGTGATATATGTCGATGAACCCTTCATTCGGAAATAGAATGATCCTTTGAATATAATAGAAGTCTTCGTGAGCGTATCTCTATGTGCTCGTGAAGGCTTCTCCAAAGGAGTGTCTGTATGTGTTGGTGTGTTTTTTGGTCACACTTTGACACACGCGTGGCCTAGAAGACCTGCTTCACGTACTCCAGTGTAGGTCCTACGTTCTTAGAGAAAAAATTTAAGGCGTACCAATCAATTTGACCCTATAACTGATAAGGAAATAGAAATTATGACATTAGTAGCATCGCCTATCGGCTATAGAGCCGATGACCACGACGGGGACGGGATATTCGTGGAATATCATGCCGATCGGTCATAAGGCCGATGACATGAGATGAAGCGATCAGGTGAGCATGTCATTGGTCGATAAGATGAACAGTGAACCGCGCAGGCCGATGGATACTTTTTCGATAACTCAAGATATATTGTGGAATCGAAGATAGCCCATCGGCCCACTACAAGAAATTTGACCTTCTATGACGAATATGTCGTGATAACGGAGTTATTCGTCATAAAATCATGGTGTTTATGACGTTTTGAAACTACACGTCAATTTTACGATGAAATATTTTTGTGTGTCACTAAAGCTAAGAAAAAATCGTCATTCCCAAATAAGACATGGTTTTTGCGACGAAATTATATATACATGTGTATTCGTCATAACCAAGATTGACATGTTGGATTGTATAAACAACATGTCATCCTACATAGAAATGTGGAACCCACTTATCAGTTTTATTATTATAAAAATATAAGATAATCCATGTGAGCAAGTTTTTCCACTTTGACACCTTAATCCACTTGTACATGAATTAAACACTAGTGAGATTTATAAATTTAATTTAATAAAATATAATTAACATTTTTTATTTAAGAAATAACCTATCCTGAGTAAAATATGGGTCTACTCGTCGGATTTATAAATTTAATAAAATATAATTAGCAATATTTTTATTTAAGGAACTTATCAATAGATATAATAAAGTATAATTAGAAATATTTTTATTTTAGAAACACTCTTCAGATTTATAAATTAAATTTAATAAATATAATTAGAATTTTTATTTGAGAAATTAAATTTAATAAAGTATGAGTAGAAATTTTTTATTTGATAAATAAATGTCATGTGCAAAATAGAAAAATAGTGACAGATCATAGAAGATAAAATATCTCTCGTTACTTATGCTGAGTAAGCCCGCGTAGCATAGTGGCGTGGGGTGTTTGTTTGAGGCGAGAGGTTTGGAGTTTCACCCTTGCTACCCAAATTTTTTCTTTTTTTTGTTATTTACTTTTTCATTTTTTCAGCAATTTTTTATTGATATTTAAATCCTCGTTTGAACTTGCAACTTTTTTACAATCAAAATACAACATAACTTATATAATTTAAAATTTCGGTATTTTTCTTGGTCCGATTACTATTTTTAACTCATTAAATGTTTTTCTAGGATTTAAATTGAAATAGGTGAAATCTGAACTACAAGTGCCTTACATAATTATCGAACATTTATAAAAAAATCATATTCATGTTTCTCAGTCTATTTTTAGTTATTATCCAATAAATATAAAGACATTATGAAAAATCTAGATTGCGACACTCGATCGGCAACATGGAGCTTTATAGTTTTTTATTCTAAAAAAATCTAGCGAAGTCTAAAAAAGACAAGACTTGACAAGGTGTTGTGTTATTATACTTATATGCTGTGATAAAAATTTAAAAATGTTTTGAGAAATTTTCATGTAAGATGTTAAGAAACCGGACATTCTCCAAGGACGACTTATGATTTAGAGAAGGAATGAGGAACATTTAAAAGCAAATCAACAGTTAAATTCTCGATTGGACTTAAAACTTTTTTTACAATCAAAATACAATATATATTATCTAATTTTAAAATTTTGGTATTTTTTCGGGTCTGTGGGATCGGAATGGCGACTAGAGGGGGGGTGAATAGGCGCCTCGACTATTTTCGTGAATAATATGGTCTTTTCAAATCACCCCAACTCACCTCCAAAAATTGCACAACCAAATTTTATCCAACCAGTACAAAGATCAGAACACAACTTGAAGTGAAAATTGCAATTCATCTTAATTACCCAAATTTTTTCTTTTTTTTGTTATTTACTTTTTCATTTTTTCAGCAATTTTTTATTGATATTTAAATCCTCGTTTGAACTTGCAACTTTTTTACAATCAAAATACAACATAACTTATATAATTTAAAATTTCGGTATTTTTCTTGGTCCGATTACTATTTTTAACTCATTAAATGTTTTTCTAGGATTTAAATTGAAATAGGTGAAATCTGAACTACAAGTGCCTTACATAATTATCGAACATTTATAAAAAAATCATATTCATGTTTCTCAGTCTATTTTTAGTTATTATCCAATAAATATAAAGACATTATGAAAAATCTAGATTGCGACACTCGATCGGCAACATGGAGCTTTATAGTTTTTTATTCTAAAAAAATCTAGCGAAGTCTAAAAAAGACAAGACTTGACAAGGTGTTGTGTTATTATACTTATATGCTGTGATAAAAATTTAAAAATGTTTTGAGAAATTTTTCATGTAAGATGTTAAGAAACCGGACATTCTCCAAGGACGACTTATGATTTAGAGAAGGAATGAGGAACATTTAAAAGCAAATCAACAGTTAAATTCTCGATTGGACTTAA
Source organism: Zizania palustris (assembly GCA_019279435.1). Lineage (NCBI taxonomy): Eukaryota > Viridiplantae > Streptophyta > Magnoliopsida > Poales > Poaceae > Zizania > Zizania palustris. The sequence goes on from JAAALK010000290.1 coordinate 37,407,936, forward strand.
AACTTTTTTTACAATCAAAATACAATATATATTATCTAATTTTAAAATTTTGGTATTTTTTTCGGGTCTGTGGGATCGGAATGGCGACTAGAGGGGGGGTGAATAGGCGCCTCGACTATTTTCGTGAATAATATGGTCTTTTCAAATCACCCCAACTCACCTCCAAAAATTGCACAACCAAATTTTATCCAACCAGTACAAAGATCAGAACACAACTTGAAGTGAAAATTGCAATTCATCTTAATTCGGAGTTTGGTCGGTCGAACTATTCTGACGGAAACTGAAGCTCTGAAGTTCACTGCTTAGATCGACAATTGGTTTGCCGACAGGAAGATATCGGAGATTGATTTGTCGACAAAGATCAAAACACTCACAAATTTGATTTACAGATTCATTCTATGGTCTTTGGACATGTACTTAAAAATATGAATTCAGAAATGCACATTCACACATTCAAATGCCAATAATAGTTCAGAACTATTTATGAGTATCTAGATCACTTTGCAATCTTTGATTTTCACAGGTCAGCACATATATACTCAAACTCACAACATAGTTTCAGCATATTCAAGAATGACTCAATTCATAATCTGACACTGAAAATAAACTTCTGAAAAAGAATAGTGGTTTCAGAGAAAATATGTGCTGAAAACTGTATAGCAATTCAGATATCAGAGTTGGACTGAATCAAATGAAACCAAATCTGAAAACAGATTTCAGTTTTATATCTAAATTCAAATCAGAAATCTAGAAGCTAAAACAGATATTTTAGAAGTCATATTAGCTAATACAGAACAGTAATTTCAAAGACAGATCAGGATTGAACCAGTTGAGTAAAAACATGAAAACAGATTTCAGTTCAGTTCATAATTCAGATTGCAACTTCATTTCAGTTCAGATTACTAATTCAAATTAATTTCAAACAGATTCACTTGAAACTGCAGCTTCTGAAATTTCCAGGATGCTGAATAGTATCTACTAATTGTAATTCAGAAAACAATTGAAAACACACCGATCAATCAAAACCAAAATGATGTACAGTACTGACTCAGAATTCAAAATAATGCTATCCATTGGTTTAAAAGTTCAGATTTGCAAATAGACAGTTAGAGCAAAGTTAAATCAATTCCTTGGAGACAAAACACTATTCTGGTTCAGGAAAAACAGAAACTGAAAACATATTTCAAATCCACAAAATATCTCAAATCAGATTTCAGATGAGAAACCAGACTATATTTAATACATTCATGTTGAGATCACAAAACTTCTGAAGAAACTCTGATGATGAACAGTAACTACTTTTATCAAATCAAAACACAGATTATAGCCTTCCAATTTACTTCAGCTCAGATTGGTTCAAAAAGTATTTCAGTCACAAAAACAGTTCATGACCTCAGAACTAGACTTGGTACAACTTTTGATCAGACTCTGAATAGAAATTTTAGATCAGCAGAGTTCAGTACTGAAATATTGTATCAGGGCACAAAAACTAATTGCAAGAATAAGCTTGAGCAGTAGTATAGCAGATGATGAGGTAGGAAGTATTCTACACTACAATGCTAGATGAATTCAAAACACCTAGGAGTAGCAAGTGCTCAAACATATAACATAACAACACAAACTATTCAATATCCTGGAAACAAATAACAGCAGTAGTGGCATTTTGTCAAACATCCAATCAGCAAACCAATTCCATCCTGAATACATCAACCTTACTAAAGTGATTTAGCAGATTATAAGGTAGTATAATCCTGTAGCATATTTGTGTCAAACCAATGTTTAATCCAGGAAGAGAGATCAAGAATACACAGAACAACACAAAATTTTCGGAACAAATCAGAAGAGACTTAGAACAAAAACTCATGAACAGATCACAAAGTTCTGCAAGAACTATGCCATATTATAATCTGAGAATTTTTGAGGTAGAGTTCTTTTCCAGAACTGAGATGTATCTTTTGATCAGCAAAAGAATCAAGAAGAATTTTTAGAAACCAGTTGCAACTTTCAAAAATGGAACATTCAAACCATCCACAACAAAATTTATATAAACTTCAACCTCATGTTCTGCAGTGAAATGACAAGAAAAAGCTTCACAAAAATCGAATCCAGAAGGAAAACACACGTGCACACAGCTTCAGTGATTCATCGCTGGTTCTTGTAGACTTTTTGGATTGTGAACAGGAAGAAAACTTGATGCACACAGCAGGAAAATAAAGCAGTAATTTGATAAAGTAGCTATATGGTTCAGCCAAAAGGAGAGCCCCCAACCCATGGCTATGGACCTCTATTTATAGGCCAGCCATGGGGGGAAATTCTGAAAAGAACCCTATAGAACCTCTATTTTACATCAAGGTTCTATTCCTTGTAATATATTTTCAGAATTTAAGAAATCCTGAAAAATATACTAACAGAGTACATTTACTCTAGACTCTTACTAACATTAAATCTAATTTATTACACAATGACTCAACACTTTTAATATATTTCAGAATTGGGAAATCCTGAAAAATACTAAAAGTTCACACATTACACTAAAATACTCAAAACAAAAAGACTCCTAATTATTGAAATTAGCAAATTTAGAGATGAGACGGTTTTCAGCAAAAACCGACAAAGCCTCTCAACTCTTCGACTCATGACACCGTTTTGCGACTCCGAGCGCCAGCAAGCCTTTTCTGCTCTTGATACCCTCGAGTTGCCTGATTACTTGTCCTGGCCTCTCTTTCGCAGACTCAGTCGTCATGCCGTCGCATCCATCCGTCCGTCCAAGTCTTGCTCGATCTTTTTCGTGCACTCTTGATATTTTCTCCAACTTCACCTGACCTCCCTGATCCTCCGGCATCGAGCTCCCCGCTTGGCCCTCGATCACTCGCTGTTGACAGTTGGTCAGCATCTCCACCCTGCACATCCAAGACAAGCCAAAATAAGAATGCGACGCACCACCAAAACCCTTGGCACACAAACCTCATTCGTACATCGAACCCTTCGATGCACACAACCCAACACTCAACCAATCGCTCAACCGCTCATCCTTGTCAATCACTCACCATACAGACAGAAACCACCCTTAGTTTCACAATCTCCCCCTTGATGAGTGCTTTGACAACCCCAAACAAAATCATGATGAAAGTTACAGGTTAAGCGCACAAGTGACCATAAAAACTCAGAAAAGAGCAAAACATGTCACTTGGTAAAAGATCTCCCTCTTGGGCAAAAACTCATGCAAAACAAAGCACTCCCTCTTGGGCAAAAACTCATGCAAAACAAAGCATTTTGGCAAAAGCATCTCAATGCATCAAGAGCAAAACATGTCACTTGGTAAAATATCTCCCTCTTGGGCAAAAACTCATGCAAAACAAAGCACTCCCTCTTGGGCAAAAACTCATGCAAAAAAAGCATTTTGGAAAAATTATCTCAATGCATCATGAAAGCCATTACAAGCCATTACTCCCCCTTAACCAAGCAATCATCCAAAAGCCTCTAAAAACATCATGTAAACTATTTCTCCCCCTTTGGCAATGCAAGCATCAAGGAGATAAAGAGATGCAAAGAGGGGTGTGAGGGTAGAGTATAGATGCAAGCTTCTGAAACATAAAAAATTCCAATTACAGTACAACCAATCATTTGCCTTGACTATTGTCTAAAAGTACTGTATGAAACACTCAGATGAATACCATCTAAACAAAAGGTATGAGCAAGCATTTTCATTTTTTAGCAGATAAAAGCATCACTACTCAGACTAGCATACTAGGCATGGGAAGGCATGAGGTGAAAAAGCTAATCAAGCACACACCAGATAAGCATATCCCACTGCAAGGAGCTTCAAAAAACTTGATATGCAATTAATTTGAATTTTCATATTTGTGCTAGGGGTTATTTGCATGTCAACCTTATGCTAACCGACCAAGCTAAGCCTAGGTCAAACAAAAGATCATCAGAAGCTTAAAGTATTGATCTCGGTATACACTCCAACGTCCCAGTTCTTACCAAAGTGCTATGGTAAGCAGTCCAGAACAAAATAATGCGACAAAGCAAACCCACCTGGATCTTTTCAATTTTAGCACACAACAGCATGAATATCATTCATTTTCATTCATTTTTCATTTTCATTTTCATTCATTTTCAATTTCAGCACAATATTTTTGAAAAATGATCAAGTCGCGTATTAGCATCTGTGAAACCAAGGGTGGTTTCGGTCTGTATGATGAGTGATTGACAAGGATTAGTGTTTGAGAGTTCGAGCGATGGAGTGTTGGTTGAGTGCACCGAGGGGTTCGGTGTAGAATTGAGGATTGTGTGCCGAGGGTTTTGGCAGTGCGTCGCGTTCTTGCTTTGGCTTGTCTTGGATGTGTAGGTTGGAGATGCTGACCGACTGTCAACGGCGAGTGATCAAGGGTCAAGCAGGGAGCTCGATGCCAGAGGATCAGGGAGGCTGGGTGAAGTTGGAGAAGATCTCAAGAGTGCACGAAGAGACCGAGCAAGACTTGGATGGACGGTTGATCACGACGGCGTGACGACCGGGTTTGTGAGAGGTAGGCCAGGGAAAGCAATCAGGCGGCTCGAGGGGATCGAGAGCAGAAGTGGCTTGATGGAGCTCAGAGTCGCAAAGCGGTGTCGCGAGTCGAAGGGTTTGAGAGGCTTTGTCGGTTTTTGTTGAAAACCGTCACAAATCTATTTTTGTTGATTTCTATAGTTTGGAGTTCTTTTTGCTTTGAGTCAATGTGTAATAAAAAGTTCAGAGTCTAGAGTAATTGTACTCCTTTGGTATATTTTTCAGAATTTCCTAATTCTGAAAATATATTACAAGGAATAGGACTTTTATGTAATTTTCAATTCTAGAGGGTTCTTTTAAGAAAATACCCCCCATGGTTTGCCTATAAATAGGGGACCATATCCATGGGCAGGTAGGGAATTTTTTGGCTGTTCTTTTGGGTTGAACCAAATATCAAATCCATCAAATTTTGATGTGTTCTTGCTGCTTTGAATCAAATCTAGGCGTCACTAATAGTCATCTGGCAATTACAACAGTGCAGCGAAGAACTCCTGTTCTGGGCGCAGGTCAGTTTTGTGACTGAATTCAATTTTTGATGCATTTTCTGGCGAATTGAGTGCAGAACTTGTTGTGGAAGTCTATACAACTTTTGTCGTGGATGTTTTGAATGATCCATTTTTGAAAGTTGCAAGCGATTTCTGTGATTCCTTCTTAATTCTTTTGCTGATCAAACAAGGCATCACAGTTTTGGAATTTAACTATGCCTGAAATGGTTTAGTGTTTGTGTGCCCCTCTACAAGTGTTGACACGAAAACGTGCTCCCGCACTTGGGTCAGTTCGACGATCCAAAAGTGCACGGATACTTAGGGACAAGCATAAGCGTGACATAGCACCGACGTCGCGTTCCGACTACCCTTAATTGTGATAAGGAGGGTGGAGTCGCCAGGCAACCAGATTACACAAAATAATCCAATTAGCCGAAAGAAATAGATTAAACAGAATAAAATCAACAAACCAGTCGGAGCCCGTCTGGTTCGAAGTCTGATACGAGGGGTGCGCCGAAGGGTACCTTCGGCGTCTGGCGCGAAGTGCTCCGCCGAAGGGTGTTTCGATGCTCGGACTGATCCGGTCGAAGGTAGACTCCGAACGGATCTGGACGCGATGATCACCTCCGAACAGCGGGGTTCGGCGTGATATCTCCGATACAGCAAACTTCGGTGTCTGGTGCAAAGTACTCCGCCGAAGGGTGCTTCGGCGTTCGGACTGATTCGGTCGAAGATGGACTCCGAACGGGTCTAGACGCAGTGATCACCTCCGAACAGCGGGGTTCGGCGTGCGATCTCCGATACAGCAAACTACTAAATAGTGACGCGAGGGCCACACGCGAGTGCAACTTCGTCCTGTGCGGAGTATGATCGTGGCGAAGCCTGTTGCGACGAAGTATGCTGGCGAAGCCTGTTGCCGAATCCTGCGGTCTCGTCGAAGGGTGTCCTGGGGACCTCCGGAACCGATCTCTCAGCTCCGAACACCTCCGGCGAAGTGGCTCCGAACGTGCGAACCTGCAACAGAGATGATGCGAAGTACCAATTCGGCCTGAGGACCGAATTCTGCTAGGTGTTGCACTAGTAGCGAAGGTAGCAATCTATTACGCAGATTAGCGGATACTTAACAGGCAAAGTAACAAGGCGATAGCAATCTATTACATAGATTAACGGATAGTTCACAGGTAAAGTAACAAGGATTACCACTGTTCCGTAGTGGCCGGCGGAGGGCTTCCAGGCAAACCCACGAAGAGGTACATGAAAGTAAAGGTAAAAGTAAAGGTATGATCAAAGCATGGCTTTGGTTTGGTTTGAGTTGGGGGGGGGGCTTCTCCACGCCGGCCATGGCTCTCTATTTATAGGGGGTTAACTCCTAATCTAATCTGCTATTAGTCCGACCAGATAGAGATAGAGATTGAGCTGGAAACGCGTCCAACTCTATCTCTGCCGAGGTGGGTTTCGGCCAGGCCCGTCGAAGCCTGCTCCTCGGGCTGAAGCTTCGGTAACGTGGGCTTCGGCCAGGCCCATCGAGGCTCGCTCCTCGGGCCGAAGCTTCGGCAGCGTGGGCCTCCGAATGCTCCCTGGCCGAAGCCCATGGGCTGGCTAGAGGCTTTCGGAGCCCATAGCTCAATGGACTTCGGCCCTGTAGGGCTTCGGATAGACCCTGGACATGTGTACCTTCGGCCCAAATCACCAAAAATTGATATTTTGATAATCTAGCTATTACTGCCATTTTTTGCTATCAACACATGCCCCCCTGCCTTTTAGTGTACTAGTGAACTAAAAGCACAATGAGCTAGAGACGATATCATCCATATCGGCTTTCCGACATTTTTATGATGTTTTCCACACACTTGGGAAATACCTTTTCAAGTACCTACCATTCAAAGATCTTCGAAACCGCTCTCCCTGCAGGGATTCCAACACGTATGCGTTGCCGGGAGTGATTTCAGCTATCTTAAAAGGACCTTCCCAACTAGGTGACTATTTGCCAAATTTGGGACTCTTCGTGCCTAAAGACAAAATCGTTTTCCATACCAAGTCTCCTATTTGAAACGATTTTGGTTTAACCATCTTATTGTAGGCTTTAGCTACTCTCTTCGTGTCTACTTCTATGGCTTTTAAAGCCTTTAGTCTCTTATCGGTCACTTCCTCCAGATTATCCTTCAGAATGTTAGAGAGAACACTCGCATTGGTAGGGATGACACTCAAGAGTTGGGGCAATTTTCTTTCATTCAACTCACTCAAATGCCATGCCAACCCAAATGGTTGGGGATACATATTTATAGGCTAGCCATGTAGCCCAAGATGCTAGTCTAAGATGCTAAAGCAAAGATGCTAGTCTAAGATGCTAAAGCAAAAGATGCTTAGTCTAGTCTAAGATGTTAAAGCAAATATGCTAGTCTAAGATGCTAAAGCAAAAGATGCTAAAGGTGCTAAGACTACAAACTTGTCCACACATGGACATCACACATGTCATGCCAAACAACATGTCATGCCAAAACACACATACACACACATAGACTTATTCTCTCAATCTCCCCCTAAGTCTTGTGTGGCGCCTTCTGGGAAATCTGAACCATCCCAATCCTGGCGCGAAGCTCCTGAAACTTGATCCGCCCAAGCGACTTGGTGAGGAAGTCGGCGAGCTGGTCTTGGGTGTTGATGTAGCTTGCCTTCACACTCCCCTCATCCAAACAACTCCGGATGAAGTGGTACTTCACCCGGATGTGCTTGCTGCGCTCGTGGAAAACAGGGTTCTTTGCCAAAGCCAAAGCAGACTTGCTGTCCACCCTGAGCTCCACCGCTTCGGCATCTCTGCCAAGAAGATCGCCAAGCAGCCGAGCCAGCCAGAGAGCCTGAGTTGATGCAGAAGTGGCTGCGATGTACTCTGCCTCGCAACTGGACATGGCCACCACCTGCTGCTTGACCGACTGCCAACTGATCAGACACTTGCCGAGGAAGAACAACGTCCCGCTTGTGCTCTTGCTTGTGTCGATGTCGCCGGCGTGGTCGCTGTCACTGTACCCGATGAAATGCGCCGCACCGGGGCACCTCGGGTAGTACAAGCCGTAGTCAAAGGTCCCCGCGACATAGCGTAGGATCCTCTTCACGGCTTGTTGATGCTCCGTCGTTGGTCGCTGCATGAACCGACTGACGTAGCCAACTGCGAACGCCAAGTCCGGTTGCGTGTGGACAAGGTAGCGAAGGCTACCCACAATGCGCCGGTACTGCGTCGCGTCCACCTCCTCCGCCGTGCTGTCGCGACTCAGCTTCAGCCTTTCCTCCATGGGAGTGTAGGCTGGGTTGCAGTCGGTGAGTCCACCCAGCTCGACGATGCGCTTGGCGTAGGCGGTCTGGTGAAGTGAAGTGCCAGAGCTGTCCTGGTGCACCTCGATCCCCAAGTAGAAGGAGAGGAGCCCTAGGTCGCTCATCTGGAAGGTGGCCTTCATCTTCGTCTTGAACGCCTCTACCTCCACCTCCTTGGTGCCGGTGATCACCAAGTCGTCAACGTAGACGCCTACCAACAGGGCATTGTCTCCCTTGCCCCGCCGATAGACTGCAGCCTCATGAGCACTCTGATGGAACCCCATCTGCCTGAGAGTGGAGTCCAATTTGTCGTTCCAAGCTCGTGGTGCCTGTCGCAAGCCATAGAGGGCCTTGCGCAGGCGAAGAACCTTGTTCTCCTTGCCGGGGATGACAAATCCCGGCGGCTGTCGAACGTAGACCTCCTCCTTCAAGTCGCCATTGAGGAAGGCGGACTTGACATCCATGTGATAGACACGCCAACCCTCTTGGGCTGCCAGCGCGAGGAGGACACGAATGGACTCCATCCGTGCAACAGGAGCGAAGGCGTCGTCGAAGTCGACTCCCTCCTGCTGAACAAAACCGCGTGCCACTAGCCGAGCCTTGTGCTTGACCACCACCCCGGCTTCATCTTTCTTCAGCTTGAACACCCACTTAAGGGTGATGGCACGGTGGCCGGCCGGAAGATCAGCCAGCTCCCATGTCTGGTTCCGCTCGACGGCGTCCATCTCCTGCTGCATTGCGGCACGCCAGGCCGCGTCTCCTTCCGCCTCAGCGAAGGAACGTGGCTCACCGTCATCGTGCGCCAAATGCAGCTCTGCATCGAACTCATGTTGCGCCATCCCAGGAACGGGCTGCTCACCAAGGATGTTATCCATGGTGCGGTATCGTAGAGGCTCGCCGTCATGGCAAGCATCGACACGGTCCCCGTCGTTTGATAATGGAGTAGTGAACTCCACTTTGTGCTGCTCATCATGGACTGAAGCCGCGGATGCCGATCCTGGAGATGTGGGCGCCGGTGTAGGAGAGCGAGGTGTGGCCGGTGCAGGAGGTGGTGAAGTACTTGCCGGAGCTGATGATGTGCCAGGTGCTGGGGCAAGCGAGCTCGGTGAAGGTGAGCTGCTAGCTCCCCCTGCTCCCTCGAAGTAGACGTACTCGACGACGAAATCGTTGATCGTCGAAGTCGAGCCATCATCCGCCATCTTGCCCCACGTCCAGCCTCGCCCTTCATCGAACACAACGTCTCGTGAGATGTGGACGCGCTGTGTCGTAGGGTCGAGGATGCGGTAGGCCTTGGAGCCCTCCGCATAGCCGATGAAGACCCCTGGCGCACTCCGATCATCAAGCTTGCCGATGTGGCCGAGCTCCTTGACGAATGCCAGGCAACCAAAAACGCGAAGGTGGCCAACCGTCGGCTTGCGTCCGTGCCAGGCTTCATACGACGTCTCGCCGTCAAGAGCCTTGGTGGGCGAGCGGTTGAGGAGATGGACGGCAGTCATCACCGCCTCTCCCCAGTAGATCGCCGGCATCCCCCTCTGCTTGAGGAGGGCGCGAGCAGTGGCCACCACCGTCTGGTTGCGGCGCTCGACGACGCCGTTCTGTTGTGGTGTGTACGGTGCGGAGTAGTGGCGCTGAATCCCCTCGTCGGCGCAGTACGCCGCGAACTCAGCCGCCGTGAACTCGCCGCCGTTGTCCGTGCGCAACACCCGGAGCTTGCGGCTGCACTCCTTCTCCGCGGCAGCTTGATGACGCTTGATAGCATCTGCGGCTGCTGCCTTGGTGTCGAGAAGCACCACCCACATGTAGCGGGACACGTCGTCGACGAGGAGGAGGAAGTAGCGCCGGCCTCCAGGGGTAGCCGGTGTCACGGGACCGCAAAGGTCGCCGTGCACGAGCTCGAGCTTCTCCTTGGCGCGAAAGCTCGCCTGATGAGGGAATGGGAGTCGCCGCTGCTTGGTCAGCACACAGGTGTCGCAGAACTGCTCCACATGCTCGACACTCGGCATGCCCCGCACCATCTCCTTGATGCCGAGCTGCTTCAGGGCCTCAAAGTTGAGGTGCCCAAAGCGCTCGTGCCACCGCCACGCGTCGTCGTCGCGGCGGGCTGCAAGACACACAGGCTGCGCCACCTGCACATGAAGGACATAGAGGCGATTGCTTCCTCTATTTACCTTGGCGACAAGTTGGTGCTGATGATCCCAAATGCGCAGCACCCCATGCTCGATCTCCACGCGCGAGCCATTCTCATCCAGCTGGCCCAGACTGATGATGGAGTTCCTCAGCTCGGGGATGTAGTAGACACCGGTGAGCATCCGATGCTCGCCGGTCTTGGCGGTGAAGATGACAGAGCCGACGCCCCTTATCTCCACAGCGGAGGCGTCCCCAAACTTGACGGACCCTCGCACGCTGGAGTCCAGGTCGGAGAAGTGGTCCCGCCGCCCGGTCATGTGATGGGTGGCGCCGGTGTCGAGGAACCACCCGTCAATCTTGTCATCATTGGACCCATTGCCGAGGAAGACGTGTGCGCGCGGTTCGTCGACGTGGAGAAGAGCGGCAGCTGTCGACGTGGGAGGGGAGTGCAACTCAATGTTCCCATGTATAAGGAACAGAGCTGGCTCCTCTTGCGCTTGCGCGACATGTGCCTGACCGCCGCGCTTCGCCTGCCGGCAGTCCCTAGCCCAATGGCCGATCTTGCCACAGTTGTGACAAGTGTCATCACGGGTGGCCTTGCGGCCACCGTTGGCGCCGCCAGTAGCGCCTCCATGCGCCTGGGGAGCCTTGCGCCCCCTACGTGGCTGGCGCTTGTGGCCATTTGACGAACTTGATGCCTCCCCCTTCTTCTGCTCTCGCTGGCGCGCGAGCCACTGCTCCTCGGTGAAGAGAAGCTTGCCACCAGTGGTGGCTGGCTCTGAAGATGGCTGGGGCTCGTCGATGTCGACGACCTTGAGGCGACCTATCGCTTCTCCGATCGACATCCTGGAGAGGTCCATCAAGGACTCGATCGAACGAGCCATTTGCTTGTATTTCCCGGGAACGCAGCGAAAGAGCTTCTCAACAGCTCTTTCCTCGTTGATGAGGTCTTCGCCATGCTGCACCAACTTCTGCAGTAGAGAATTGAGACGGAGAGCAAAATCATCAACATCCTCACCTGGTTTGAAAGCCAGGTTCTCCCACTCCTTGCGTAGTGCCTGCAGCGTAGCCTTGCGGGCGCGATCGCTGCCGATACATACTGCAGCGATAGTATCCCAAGCCTCCTTGGCAGTCTGCTTGCAAGCAATCAAACACTGCATCTCCGGCGGAATTGCAGCAACGAGGGTCTCCAGCGCCCGTCGATCATCATCGTAGTCGACGTCGTCGTATGTGACTGCCTCCCACATGTGCCGCACTTGGAGCTTCACCCTCATAATCATGGACCACTGGGTGTAGTTGGTCTTGGTGAGGGTGGGCCATCCACCACCAGCACCAGCGTCCTTGATGATGGTCTGGAAGCCGCGAAGACCATGGCGCCGGTCCGGGGAAGGAGAGCCACGCCGCCTGTGAGGGTCGCGTTCGCCATGAGCACGACCGTCGCGTGCGCATCCTTCCGGAGTGTTGTCGGCGCGTCTGGGCCCGTTTGGGCTGCCGCCGCGAGCACGGGGCTGCGCTGCTGCCCACTGCGCCACCCGCTCATCCTTCGCCTTCCTTGGTAACTCGGCCTCCAAGTCGAGGCTACCTCCCTCGGAGGCACTGCCACTGTTGCTACCGTGGCGCAAAGCTTCGAGCTCTGCCGCCGCAACACGTGCTGCAGCCACAGCCGCCGCCGCTTCCTCTTCCGCTCTCGCTACTGCCAGTTCTGCCGCCGCCAACCTCACCTTCCGAGCCTTCGCTGCCACAACCTCTGCTGCCACCCGGTCGCGCTCCTCCGCCGCGGCGACTTCGGCCTCCTGCCGATGTCGTGCGCTCGAGGTGACCGAGCGAAGAGAGTCTCCTGTGGACATTGCGAGGTGGTAGAGTGGAAGGGTCGTGGGGTTTGCTGCTGCCCTGGGAGGAAGCCGCTACACTCGTGCTGCTGCTCGGAGTGTGGGTGGAACCCGCCGAGTCGTTGGTCTCCGGTGGACCGGCAAGGGAGGAAGATGAACAAGGAGAAGGGCGTCTCCGTTGGAGAGAGTCGCGGAGGGGATTGGAAAGGTCACAGAACCATACAGCTCTGATACCAATTGTTAGAGAGAACACTCGCATTGGTAGGGATGACACTCAAGAGTTGGGGCAATTTTCTTTCATTCAACTCACTCAAATGCCATGCCAACCCAAATGGTTGGGGATACATATTTATAGGCTAGCCATGTAGCCCAAGATGCTAGTCTAAGATGCTAAAGCAAAGATGCTAGTCTAAGATGCTAAAGCAAAAGATGCTTAGTCTAGTCTAAGATGTTAAAGCAAATATGCTAGTCTAAGATGCTAAAGCAAAAGATGCTAAAGGTGCTAAGACTACAAACTTGTCCACACATGGACATCACACATGTCATGCCAAACAACATGTCATGCCAAAACACACATACACACACATAGACTTATTCTCTCACAGAAGAGCTTCATATTCGTCGACCGATAAGCCATCTTGTTTAACACTCTTAAGGAGCCAAGATCTACCTCTTCAGGCAGAACGACTTCTTGTCCATACACCAACTCATATGGACTGACTTTGGTGGCACCGTGCTTTGCAATCCTACAAGCCCATAATGCTTCGGAAAGCACTTCATGCCACCTTTTAGGAAACTCTTCAATTTTCTTCTTAATAAGCTTAATCATGGTTTTATTACTAGACTCGGCCTGACCATTAGCCTGAGCATAGTAAGGTGAAGAGTTTGTCAACTTAATGCCATAGTATTCGGCGAAGTCCCTTCTTTAGAAACAAATGAACTACCTTGATCCGTAGTAAGAGTTTGAGGGATGCCGAATCTATGTATGATGTGCTTTAAAATAAAATCACGTACCTCATTGTGAGTCATGTTCTTGAGAGGCACGGCCTCGGTCCATTTGATGAAGTAATCTGTCGCCAATAACACGAACCGATGCCCCTTTGAGGAAGGAGGGTAGATTTGGCCGATGAAGTCTAAACCCCAACCTCAAAACGACCATGGCTTGACAATAGGATTGAGCAATGAGGCAGGAGCTAACTGGATGTTGCCAAACTTCTGATATGCCTCACACCCTCTATAGTACTTGAAACAGTCTTCAGTCATAGTCGACCAATAAAAACCCGCTCTTTTGAGCATCCAGCTCATCTTTTGGGCCGACTAATGAGCCACTCGAGACTGCTCATGGTCTAAACATTTCAATAGCACTCCGTCGATGGTTCAGCGATACAACGTGTCGTCCAACAACACGAATTTGAACGCTTGTCGCCGAACTTTCCGATCAACCCTTTGGCTAGGATCTCTCAAATAATGGACGATTGGGACTCTCCAATCGCCCTTACAGGTTTCAGAGGGCTTCGCTGACTCTCCTTTACAGAAAATTTTCCTCTCCTGACTTGGTAGCCAGATGCTTGCTGAGCCAAATCATTAGCGACTGAATTGGCTTCTCTCGACACGTGAGATATTTTGAAATCATCAAAAGTAGCAACTATGTCTAGACACTTGTCCAAGTAGCTATTCAACAAGCCATTGAAACATTGAGCATTCTTATCTACTTGCTGTACTACTAATAACGAATCACCATATGCGTGAACGTGCCTAGCACCTACAAATTCTAGCAATTCAAGACCTAGCAATAAAGCTTCATATTCGGCTTGGTTATTATTGGAAGAAAACTCTAGTCGGGCCGAAGTTTCAAAGTGCATACCATTAGGTGATATGAGAACCACCCCAATACCTTGGCCACTCTTGCAAGCTGAACCATCAAAATAAAGTTTCCATGGTACTACCTCAACTAAAGCAATAGTATTACTCCAGCTAACATCTATGTGATGATCAACTATAAAGTTGGCTACGACTTGGCCTTTCATTGCCCTTAGGGGCTCGTAGGCCAAATCGTATTCGATTAACGCGTAAGCCCATTTTCCGATTCTTCCACTTAGAATTGGCTTCTGTAACATGTGCTTTATAACATCGGTTTGTCAAACGACAACACATGTGGTGGGGAGAAGATAATGTCGTAACTTGGCGCACGCGTAATAAAGTGATAAACATAATCATTCCACAAACGCGTACCTGGTTTCGGCGTCAAGCAGGCAACGACTCAAGAATGTGATGATGTACTCCTTCCCCTCCACCTCCTGGGTTAGCACGGCCCCGATCACGCTATCTTCAACTGCGATGTATAGCCGAAACGGAATCCCGGCCTTGGGTGCTCTCACCACGGGCGGTGATGACAAGCACTCCTTGATCTTCTCAAAAGCACTTTGCTGGCTTGCCCCCCAAGTGAACTCGGCTTCGTTTTTTAGCCGTAGTATAGGGACAAAGGCATCAATCTTGCCGGACAAGTTGGATATAAAGCGACGCAAATAGTTCAACTTGCCTAGCAACTTTTGCACATCCTTCTTGCATGTCGGCGCTGCAACGTTTCTAATCTTTTCAAGTCTCTTAGGATCAATTTCTATGCCTCTCTCATGAATCATGAAGCCTAAGAACTTACCCGCTGACACACCAAAAGCACACTTGAGTGGGTTCATTTTCAACACATACTATCACATCCTGTCGAAAGCAACCTTCAAATCGGCTAAATGGCTTCCCATAGCGTCCGATTTGACCACGACATCATCGATGTAAACTTCTAACATAACTCCTAACAAGTCATGAAAGATTAAGTTCATAGCGCGCTGATACGTGGCACCGGCATTTTTTCAAACCAAAAGTCATGACGACCCACTCGAACAAACCGACAAAACCAGGGCATCGAAAGGCAGTCTTATAGACGTCCTCTTTGGCCATAAAGATTTGATTATAACCAGCATTGCCATCAAGAAAACTTAGTACCTTATGTCCCAAGGCATCGTTGATCAGCATGTCAGCTATCAGCATCGGATACTCGTCTTTTGGAGTGGCTCTGTTCAGATCCCTGAAATCAATGCATACCCGTATATTGCCGCTCCCTTTCTTCTCTACAGGCACAATGTTAGCAACCCATTCCGCGTACCTGCATGGCCTAATAAATTCAGCCTTGAGTAGTCGTTCCACTTCCTCTTTAACTCGGTCATAGACGGCCGAATTAAAGCGACGGGGAGGCTGCTTATAAGGCCTAAATCCAGACTTGATGGGCAGCCGATGCTCTACGAGCTCGCGGCTTAGCCCTGGCATCTCGCTATACTCCCATGCGAAACAATCGACATACGACCGAAGTAACCTTATTAATGCAGCCTTTTCATTGGGCTGCAAATGTTGGTTTACAAAAGTCGGCCTTGGGATGCTGCCATTACCTATATCAACTTCCTCCAAGGGATCGACCGACGCAAAACCTTGCCCTAATTTCTCTACTTCGCTAAAGTCTTCGATGACTTCGGCAATACCGTCTTTATTAGACCGATATTGCTCCACACGAGACTTTAGCCAATCTAGATTATTCTTGCTAGACATGACTATCAATACAAAAATAGCCGTGCTACTCCAGCCGCCTTTACAAACACTGGTACAAACCGTCCTCCGGATACACTAACAAAGTCATAATACAAAAGATCTCTACCTGATAAACACTCTACTTTGTTATGGACGGCGTCAACCGACACATCGGCCAAAGCTACTTGGGCCGAAGTATCCGCGGGGATGACTTCCACCTCATCGCTGTCGACTGTATCAAGCACTGGTGTAGGGTAGAGGGAATGCAACAGTTTGCATGAATCCAGTCGCGCCCGAGTAGCACGCTATAGTTACCTTGTACGTTGACGACGAAGAAGGCTGTTGGCAATGTTTTGTTGCCTACCGTCAACTCCATAGAGAGTACTCCCTTGGCCTTGGAGCTTTCGCCGTTGAAGCCGTTGAGCATCAGGTTGGTCTTCTTCAGGTCTTCTTCGTCCCTGCCAAGTTTCTTCAACAATGAATAAGGCATCAGGTTAATAGTGGTGCCGTCGTCGATGAGCATCCAGGAAATCGGCTTCCCATCGATGTGGCCCCTGACATAGAGGGGCTTCAGATGGCGAGCCGAGTCCTCGGGCTTCTCGAAGATGGCATTGCGCGGACTGAGGTTCAATTGAATGACCTCGGCCTCGTCCCGTGGCTGGGCGAACTCGACAGGCAGCGTGACGATGTTGATGTCCATCGCTTGGGGTGCAGGTCCCTCGGAGATGGGTGAGTAATCGTCGTCGAGCATGTCGTCGTCGTCGCTCGGACTAGGCGCCGGGTTGGTTATCTCAACCGGCTTCTCCCTCCACACCTACTTTGTAGCTGGCCGAGGGCGTATCTCTTCGAAGATAGCGTCGCGCTCGTCCTCAGCTTTCTTCTCGCGCATCTCCTGTGCCTGTAGTCTTTGCAGGCATCTCTTTTGTGATTTGGACATGCTTGGAGGGGCCCAGGATGGCTGAGGCTTGGTGCCGGGTGCGACTGCTAGGCTTCTGTTAATTTTGGCCGAAGTGGTACTATGCCCTTCGGCCTCGGGCACCCTGTGTTCGGAGGGGGATTCGCTGCGAACCCCGTCGGATGGACCGTCCTCGTTCGGCCGATCGAACCAAGCTTCGGTGCAGGGCTTGGCCGAAGCATGAAACTTACCTTCGTTAGACCTCGGCGATAGAGTCTTCGGGATTGGGACTTCCGAAGACCCAACTCTGATGGTTATGGCTTCAGACTCTCTTACTTCGGCCTCCGTGTGTTCGCACCCTTCGGCTTCGCTCTGCGTGGTCCGATTCGGAGGTATCACGGACAGTCTATGTACGATGCCCCCCTCCGCTGCGTCTGTTTGCCCCTACCATCCACAATACTCCGAAGGGAAATAAGGCATAATGTTAGGCTGCGGAGGGTACCCTGACCCAGATACGTACGGAGCCCACAGGGTCCCCGCCCAGTCATACGGCGGAGGTATCAGAGGCTCTAGTGGCCTCGCCCACTGTGGGCCGAACCCGTTTCCTGGAGGAGGGTTCGGCCACGTCGAAGGCATCTCGGATAACACCAGCGAAGGGTCCCGCCAGGCCGGAGGTACATTCGGCCAGTGCGGGCCGAAGCCTCCCATCGGAGATGTCCAACACGGTGCGGGGTTCGGCTATTGGGGGCCAAAGTTGTCACATGGGGGACACGACCACTGGGGTTCGAAGTTGTCTTACGGGGGGTTCATCCATTGTGGCTCGAAACCACCGTGCGGAGCATCAGGCCATTGTGGCCCGAAGCCTTCGTGCGGAGGGTTCGCCGGCTTCGGTCCGAAGCCACCCTTCGAGGGCCTTGGACCCTTCGGCTGTTTTAACTTGGCGTGCGGACCTACCTCTCTGGCCCACCTCTGATGCTTGTTCAACAGCATGTTAAATGTTACCTTCGGCCTCTCGCGAGCCTTAGCCGAAGGGGCATTGATGTTCTGTTTCCACACTCCTACTTCGGGGTTCTTTGGCATGAGTGTGCGGGTGCGCGGGTCTCCAATAATTACATCTTTCCCTTTAGCAGACTCGGCCTGTTCTGGCCGAATCAACACCTTCTATGGCCGATTGTATCTGCCGTCGAAAAACATTGCAATCATTAGTATTATGTGAATGTGAATCATGCCACTTACAGTATGGATGCTTCTTTAACTCATAGGCAGGTGGGATGACTGGACCCTTAGGTAACCTGAGAAGCTGACTTTTTAAGAGAAAATCAAATATTTTATCACATTTAGTTATATCGAACGAGTACTTGATCTCACTAAGTTTATTCTTCGCGGGGGATGGTCGTAACTCGGAGCAAGTGACAGGTTTATTTTTATTGTTCTAAACCCATTCGGCCACGTACATGTCGGCCGAATCCTCCTCCTCTGACTCCTCATCACAGCGTTCCATGATGTGGATTTCAGCCCTAGGCTTGCTAAACGTCTTAACAAATTTCTTATCTTTGGCTCGACCTTCTTGGACCAGAGCCTACCGTAGAACTTGGCTAACTTCTAGAAAGTTTTGGTTATCTAACCTCTCTTTAATTTCGGAACGCAACCCGTTAAAAGCTAATTCCGCCAAGTCCTATTCTGAGATGTTAAGGCTAAAACATCGGTTTCTAGTATCCCTAAAACGCTTGATGTATTCAGAGGCGCTCTCACTAGATTTTTGCTTAACCGATGTCAAATGTGAAAGCCTAAGCTCTGTTTCTCCTGTGTATAAATAATCATGGAATTTCCGCTCTAAATCGTCCCACGTGTGGATGGAGTTCGGCGGGAGCGCCGAAAACCAAGTGAAAGCAGTGCCGGATAGCGAGAGAGAAAATAGTCTAACCTTTAGGGCATCTATCCCGCTAACATCTCCACACTACGCCAAAAATTGACTAACGTGCTCTAGTGTGGTCTTCCTACCCTCGCCATCGAATTTAGTGAATTCAGGGATTCTATAGCCGCGGGGGTAGGGTACTATATCAAGGTGGTCGGGGTATGGTTTACGGTAAACTCTAACCCGTCCCTTGGGCACGAAGCCAGCACACTCCCTAAATAATGCGCACACCCGCTCCTCTATATCATCTTGGTATGTTGCTTGTGCGCGCCTCTCATGCGGGGGCGTGACACGCGGTGGGATATCAGCGTGTGGGCTATGGGCGTCTTCCCTACGCGCTATTTGTACAACGTGCTCGTGTTCGGGCGTCTGCACGTGTGGTGCGGGTAGCGCGGGTATTGGCACAGGTGGCGGTGGATGAAATGTAGTATTGCTTTGACCGTAGGTGTAATGATTGGTCTCGGCCATAAGTGGTGAGGCCGGAGATATGATTGTGCCGGTGCTGTTGTGAGAAACCAAGGGTGGTTTCGGTGTTTGTGATGAGTGATTGACAGGCTTTTACCCTCTGTTCGAAGGGTACCTCCGGAGGGGCTTCGGAGGTGGTACCTCCGAAGGGTGTTCGGAGGTGTGTCACCGGAGTGTGTTCGGTGTTTGCTTGCTGCAGCTGTGCAGCGGAGTGTACCTGTCGGAGGGGTCCGACAGTACGCGATGACTGGGTTCGTACCGATGGCTTCGGTACTTTGGGCGGTACACCGGAGTGTGTGCCGAAGGTTGCTAACCCGGAGAGGTCTCCGGAGTACTGGATACACTTGTTTGCTTGTCTGTGGTGCGCAGGGACTTCGGAGGCGACGGACAGGGTTCGAGCCAGGTGAACTTGGGTCAAGCGGGTGGTTTGATGCCAAGGGAGCGGGGAGCTCCGTCACGGTGGCTGCGAAGGTGGTCCGGGTCGGTCCTCGGGTCGAGGCGTGCCAGGTGAAGGCAGAGAGTGCGGAGCGTGGCTCCGGCTGAAGGTACTCCGAGACAAAGTCCTCGGAAGTGAGGCACTTCGAAGGTACTCCGAAGGGAGTGACTTCGGAGTTGGTGGAACAAGTCCTCTGCGGAGGCAAGGTGTTCGAAGTGTGCTCCGGAGGGAGACACTCGAAGGTGGCCCGACGAAGGTCTCAGAAGTCGAGGCGCATCGAAGGCATGGTCCGGGTGAGGCTCGTCGAGGAGTGTGCTCGGAGTGAGACACTGCGACGAAGTGCTCATGGAATGCTTCATGCGGAGGCCTTGGACGAAGGAGGGACTTCGAAGGGTGGTACTCCGAAGGTAGGGCTTCGGAGTATGAAGGACTTCGGAGCGAGGCTAGCTCCGGAGTGAGGATGACTTGAGGTGCTTCGGCCATGCATGGCTTCGGTACACGGACGGACGGTGTTCGAGCTCGGAGTAGCTGCGAAGCCGTGGTGATCCACTCCGGAGGTGGTGGTGCGAAGGCCCAAGGGCTTTGACGGCTTCGGCTCAAAACCGTCACTGTATCGAAGGTCATCTTCGGCGGAGCGAAGGCCAACAGGCTGCAGGCTTCTCGCCGAAGCTTCCGCACCCCTCGGGTGCGAAGGGAGGTTCCAGAAGTCAACTCTGTAAAGGCTGACACTGTCTGTTCTGAAAAAGGCTGACACTGTCCCCTCTGCAGCTGACAGAGAAGCCTCCAAAATAAAGGTGGACTACCTTTTGTACCCCTTAGTTCTGAAGAGACAAAATGAATGTAAACCCTAGGGGTAAAGTAGTCACTTCCTTAGGATGAAGCCGTGGGCTATAAATATGGGGGCTCGGTAGGTAACATTTAACACTTTGAGCATTTACTGTTGAGCTCCTGTAGCCACACTTCGATTGAATACATCCTGAGTTCATTTTCAGTGTTCCTTGTTCAAGCGGCGAAGCCCTGTTTGTCTTGTGCTTTTTGCTTGAGCTCGATCTACATACTTCGCTAGTTTAGTGCACCGAAGCCTGTTGAGGCGAAGGTTGTTTTTCGTGCGAGGTGTGTTTTGTCAGTGTGCTGTCGCTCTGTGTAACACGAGGCAAGACCTCGCTGCTTACTAGCGAAGCCCTGATCTTTTCCCGTTGTGCTTCTTGTGTCGAAGCCCTTAGCATAGTCTTTTTGCGTGTGCGTGTAGACCTTCGGGTACGAAGCCCAGCACCCGTTGCTGTTGCCAAGTACTTGGTCGAAGTCCTCAGAGGGCTGTCCACTCCTGCGAAGGGTGAAGTGCGAAGTCTGCTCAAAGCACCCTGTGTGCGGAGCCTGCACTGACTTAGCAGAGTAGATTTTCGAGGGTTGTAAGTGGAGCGAAGTCTTCTTGGCTTCGAACTTTTGCCACTCCGAAGCCTGTGTTCGAAGGTGTCGAAGTACCTCCGAACCAGACCTTCGAAGGTTGTGTTCGAAGCCTGTTCCGCAGAAGACTGAACAGATCCGAAGGCTAAGTTTTTAGCCCGAAATTTTAAAAGCTCCCATTCACCCCCCCTCTGGTCGCCGTTTCCGGTCCAACAATTGGTATCAGAGCGGGTTAAGATCACCAGTTGACCTTAACCGGTTTTGTGATCTGTTGGCGACATGGATAGAGGCAGTAAAATTCCTCTGTTCGATGGGACAGACTTTGCATACTGGAAGGTGCGCATGGAGGCTTACTTGCTAAGCCAAGGAAATGCAATTTGGGAGATTGTGGACTCACAATACTCCATCCCTGATACCCGCACCACTCAAACTGAAAAAGATCAGTATATTGCCAACTCGAAGGCAAGGAACATACTGTTCATTGGTTTGAGTCGGAGTGAGTTTGATAGGGTGCAGCACCTTAGGACTGCTAGGGAAATTTGGACAACGCTCACTATTTATCATGAGGGCTCTACTCAGATTAAGGCCAGGCGCCAAAGCACCTACAACCAACAGTATCAGCTGTTTGTGCAGGCACCTGGTGAATCTATAGATGCCATGTTTTCTCGCTTTGATGCTATAGTGAGTAACTTGCGATCCAACGGGACGCTTGCTTACAGTGATCACGATAGGGCTATCAAGCTTCTCTATGCTCTTGACCGTAGCATATGGGAGGTGAAGATATCCAGCATTGAGGAGTCCACAGGCTATGACACTCTAACCTGTGATGAACTCTTTAGCAAGCTGAAGTCCACAGAGATTGCCAAGGCATCTCTTGCAGTGCACAGAAGCTCTTTGCCACAGCCATTGGCATTGGTTTCTAGCACTAGCCGTGGCACCACTGCAGAACCAAGCACATCAGGCACTTGTGTTCTTGCAGATGGTTTTGCTTTGTCCTCCCTGGTCTCCGTCACAAAGGAGCAGGTGGATACTCTAGCTGATGATGAGCTTGCTCTCATTGCCCGGAGGTTCACCCGCTTTCATCATGAGAGACGGGATCAGAGGAGAAGTGGTTTTAGTGGCTGTTATGAATGTGGCGACACCTCTCACATTAAGGCCAATTGCCCCAAGGTCAAAAAGAGAGATGAGAGTGACCGCCCCAAATTCCACAAAAAGGAGAGGAAACCCTTTGTGAAGGGCAAGCGCGGCAAGATGGCTAAGAAAGTAGCCAAGGCCGCTTCCAGAGCTTTTGTTGCTGCTCTCAGCGACATTGACACATCCTCAACTGAGGAGTCGAGCTCTGAGGAGGAGGAGTCCCCAAGGAAGGAGGACAAGAAGGACAAGAAGGGACGTGACTTCACCGGCCTTTGCTTCATGGCCGACAGCGATCACAGCGGCGATGAGCTTGACTCATCTGAGGTAAACCTATCATCTGACCAGCTTCTAATTAAATTAGATGAGCTGAATGAAGTAGTGCTAGGTCAGGATAGATTACTTGTGCAAGCCGCTAGAGAAAGAAAAGACCTTAGACTTAGGCTAGAAAATGTTTCTACTGAATATGCCATGCTTAAGTCTAAATTTGATGATGCTGAATGTGAATCATGTTCTGTTGTCATGAGTGAGCTTGCTCAGTTGCGTTCTGTTCATGCTCAAACTCTTTCTGAGCTTGAGACTGCACAGAAGCAGCTTTTGGAGGTGGATTCTAGACCTCATGATATTATTGAATGCATGAACTGTTCTTTATTACGCGAGAGCATTAATTTACGTGATAAACATGTTCATGATTTAGAGGCTAGATTGGAGAGGGCCGGTAGTTCTAAGGATGTGCAACCTGTTTGTGACACTTGCATCACCCTTAAGGACCAGCTAGGCACTGCTAGAGAGCGAGCTGAAAACCTCATGTCAGAAAATGAATACCTTCTTTCTGTGGTGAACAAATGCACTGAGGGAAAGGGTAGGATGGATTTGCTCCTGGCCAAGACCAAGTTGTGTGCTGACAGAGCCGGGGCAGCTCTAGGTTTGGGTTTTGAGAGGATAGCTTCAGACAGTAAGACCAAAACTGTTTTCACCTCTCCCACCACCCTAGAGAAAGAGAGAGCTCTGTTGGACACCCCTCCAGCCAAAAAGCCTACCCATCCACCAAAGAAAACCACACCTCCTGTCAGGAAAAATCCTCCAAAGAAAACCACTCAGAAGAAACCCAAGGAGCCTGTGAGAGTTGCTCCTATGACCCATGAGAGTGCCCCCAGGAGAGTGTTTCACTGTTCTTACTGTCAGCGGGCGGGTCATTTGGTTGGGTTTTGCTTTCGTCGCATCAAGGATGAGCGACGTGCACAGGCGATGAGCTATCAGGACATGCGTTACCCATCTTTAGGTATGCATGAGTCTGAGTTCTACTCTCGTCCTGTTTTTGAGGCTCCTCGTGCTTCTCGGAGAGGTTTTGCTCCTCGAGGTGTTCACCATGTTCCATATGGTGGTAGACCTCGGGCGAGTAGCTTTGTACCTCGTCAGAGTAGGAGACCTCGACATGCTTTGCGTTCCTTGCATGTAGGTAGACCTCGCACTTTGCATCATTCTGATTTTTATGTGCGTAGACCGTCTACTTTTACTGTGCCTACTACTCGTGTCACTCAGTGCTGGATGCCTCGTCATTATTTTACTCACCCCAGCACTGAGCGATCGAGGCGTTCTTATCATGTGTAGGCGACAGGTCGAGGCTTGGAGGGCACGTGGATCATGGACTCCGGTTGTTCGCGCCACATGACCGGAGATGCAAACTGGTTCTCCAGCCTCACTACAACCAAGCAAAGGGAACATATCACCTTCGGAAACAATCGAAGGAGTAGAGTGAAAGGTAAAGGTGTGGTAAGAATTAACGCAAACTTCACTCTCAAAGATGTTGCTTTGGTTGAGAACCTGGGATACAATTTGCTGTCTGTATCTCAGTTGCTTGATGAGGGCTTCGAAGTGCGATTTCATCGCGATACTTCGCAAGTGCTCAATTCTGATGGCGTTGTGGTTTGTAAGATCTTTAGGGTTGGGAGAGTTTTTGGAGCTGATTTTTCAGAGTCGTCTGGTTCTTCTCATTGTCTTGTTGCACATTCGACTTCTGAGCTTTGGAAGTGGCATAGGAGACTAGGGCATATGAGCTTTGAGTTGCTCGCTCGTCTGAGCGCCCTAGGTTTGATCCGAGGATTGCCCAAGCTCAAGTTTGAGAAGAATTTAGTTTGCGCTCCTTGTCGACATGGAAAAATGATTGCCGCTTCGCATTCGCCAGTCACCACAGTGATGACTGAACAACCCGGAGAACTTCTCCATATGGACACTGTAGGTCCTTCTCGGGTTAGTTCTTTAGGCGGCAAGTGGTATGTACTTGTTATTGTCGACGATTTCTCTCGCTACTCTTGGGTCTTCTTTCTTGCCAGCAAGGATGAAGTGTTTTCACACTTTCGGAGCTTGGCTTTGAGACTGTTCACTGAACTCCCTGGTGCATTAAAATTCATTCGAAGCGATAATGGCACCGAGTTCAAAAATAGTCTCTTTGTTGACTTTTGCATGGAGCATGGCATAGAACATCAATTCTCTGCTCCGCGGGTTCCTCAACAGAACGGTGTTGTTGAGAGGAAAAACCGCACTTTGGTTGAGATGGCTAGGACGATGCTTGATGAGCATAGGACTCCTAGAAAATTCTGGGCTGAGGCCATGAACACAGCATGTTACATCTCAAACCGAATTTTCTTGCGCTCAATTTTAAACTTGACATCTTATGAGCTGCGTTTTGGGAGACAGCCCAAGGTTACTCATCTTCGAGTTTTTGGCTGTCGCTGCTTTATCCTAAAACGTGGTAACTTGGATAAATTTGAGTCGCGATCTTCTGACGGGATCTTTTTGGGTTATACTACTCATGGTCATTCTTATCGTGTTTATAACTTGGAAACTAACACTGTCATCGAGTCATGTGATGTGACTTTTGATGAATCAACCCCCTCTGTTAGTTCTGCTTTTGAACAGGCAAATGAACACGACATGGAACAGACCTTATTCGAAGACGAAGATCCCGGAGAATTCGAGGATGATCCCCTACTGCCCTCGACATCAACCCCCGAAGCTGACCCCGCTTCAACTACTTCGGCACGAGGTCCCGAAGCGACTACCTCAACGTCGGTCATCTTGGACCACTCCAACGCACAAGTTGAGGGGGAGACTGCATCCCGCCGCGAGGCTCCACATCATGTTCAAAGGATGCACCCTCCCGAGCAGATCATTGGTGAGCTTGATCAAAGGGTAACACGTTCTCACGCTCATTTCACTAATGCTGCTTTTGTTGCTTCTTTCGAGCCCTTAGATGTTAGTCATGCACTTTCTGATTCTAGTTGGATCAATGCCATGCATGAAGAGCTTGAGAATTTTGAGAGAAACCAGGTCTGGACTTTAGTTGATCCTCCACCAAATGTTCATTTCATTGGAACAAAATGGATTTTCAAAAATAAACAAGGGGAGGATGGAACAATTGTTAGAAATAAGGCTAGACTAGTAGCTCAGGGCTTTTCTCAACTAGAAGGGATTGATTTTACTGAAACTTTTGCACCTGTTGCACGCCTTGAGGCCATTAGGATTTTGCTTGCCTTTGCGACATCCCGGGGATTCAAACTCTATCAAATGGATGTCAAAAGTGCTTTTCTTAATGGCTTCATAGGTGAAGATGTTTATGTAAAACAACCCCCTGGTTTTGAAAACCCCAAATACCCACATAAAGTCCTTAAACTTCATAAGGCTCTTTATGGACTCAAGCAGGCCCCTCGGGCTTGGTATGATAGACTTAAGTCTTTTCTGCTTGAGCGAGGGTACTTGATGGGCTCTGTTGATAAAACTTTGTTTACTCTCAAGCATGGCAAAGATTTCCTCCTAGTTCAGATTTATGTGGATGATATCATCTTTGGTGGCTCGTCTCATGCTTTGGTTGCCGAGTTTGCAGATACCATGAGCAGGGAATTTGAAATGTCGATGATGGGTGAACTCACCTTTTTCCTTGGTTTGCAAATCAAGCAAAGCAAACAAGGTACTTTTGTCCACCAGACAAAGTACACCAAGGACCTGCTCAAGAAGTTCGACATGTCCGATGCGAAGCCCCTCGCCACTCCAATGGCTACATCTGTAGCATTGGACCCTGACGAAGATGGAGAAGCCGTAGATCAGAAGGAGTACCGAAGCATGATCGGCTCCCTCCTCTACTTGACTGCCACGAGGCCGGACATACACTTCGCAGTATGTCTGTGCGCTCGTTTTCAGGCTTCACCACGAGCTTCGCACCGCCAAGCGGTTAAGCGCATTCTAAGGTATCTCAAGCACACCCTTGAATTTGGCATATGGTATTCATCGTCTTCATCTTTATGTCTTAGAGGTTATTCAGATGCGGATTTTGCTGGGTGTAGAATTGATAGGAAGAGTACCTCTGGTACTTGTCATTTTCTGGGTACTTCATTGGTTTGCTGGTCTTCCCGCAAACAGTCTAGTGTTGCACAATCAACGGCTGAGGCCGAATATGTTGCTGCAGCTAGCTGTTGCTCTCAGATTTTGTGGATGGTTTCCACTTTGCGGGATTTCGGGTTAGATTATAAGAGTGTTCCACTTTTCTGTGATAACACTAGTGCTATTTGTATTGCAAACAACCCGGTTCAGCACTCCAGAACCAAACACATTGATGTACGGTATCATTTTCTCAGAGATCACAATGAGAAGGGTGATATTGAACTTCAATATGTTGATACCCAACACCAGCTTGCCGATATTTTTACAAAACCCCTCGATGCTTCTCGGTTTGCTTACTTGCGTGGGGAACTTGGTATTTGTCATCCCTACGGCATTTTGTGAGGGGGAGCTGCTTTTAATTGTCTTGCATATGCTCATTATGTGTGGAATTGCACTTACATCTTTTGCTATTATATGCCTGCTTTTAATTCAAAGAAATCATGACAGCTCAGCTCTATGAAATATGTCTGGAACATTGATTGTGCATGATGTTTTATTTTCTAAAAATCAAAACTTGCTCACCGCATAATCTTGTATCTAGCTTGTTTAGGGTGGACTGCTTTTAGCTATCTTTTATCTACTTGACAGCAAGAAACTGTTCTTTGGATGCGAAAATTTGCAAATTGAAAAATGTGTTCTTTATTCATGGATACTCATCAAAATATTAAATTCATCCAATCAAAATCAAAAATCCATGTTTTACCTGGTTTCAATGAAAAGATCCAGGAGGGTTTGTTTGTCGCACTACTCTATTCTAGACTGCTTACCATTGCACTTTGGTCTGAACTGGAATAGTGTAGTGTATGCCAAAATCACCGCCTTAAGCTTCAGATGGCTTTCATGCCTAGGCTTGGCCTGATTGGAAAGTATAAGGTGGACAAACAAATAACCCCTGGCATTGAGAAAAAGAACAACAAAATTAATTGATCATCAAGTTTGCTTTCACAGCTCCTTTTGAACAAGACTTGTCTGTCTAGGGTAGAATTTGTTAGCTTTGCGCAGTCCTTGCCTTTCATGTCTAGCTACTGTGATTTAGTGGTGATGCTTTCACTTCAAACTGACAAAATCACATGCCATCATCTTGATTCACAGATTGTTAAATTGGGCTGAGCCTATGATCATTTGTGTTAATTTTGGCATATTTTTGCATTATATGTCTTTGAAATTCTATTCATTTCGCAGCTTTGCATCTTTTGAATGCTCCTTGATGCTTGCATTGCCAAAGGGGGAGAGATTTTGCTATGTTCTCTGCTGCAAGAAGGCATTATTTCTAAAGGGGGAGAGATTTTTGACATAAAGGGGGAGAAACATTTGCTCAACTCAAGGGGAGTTTTTATCCAAAGGGAGTTTTGCCAAAAAGGGCTTTTACTCTTTTGAGAAAGGGGGAGAAAATTTCTTTTATCAAGTGACATGCTTTGGCTCTTTTCTGAGTTTTTATGGTCACTTGTGTGCTGAGAATTTTTACATTTTCTTGAACTTCAATTTGGTTGTCAATGCACTCATCAAGGGGGAGATTGAGAAACCAAGGGTGGTTTCGGTGTTTGTGATGAGTGATTGACAGGCTTTTACCCTCTGTTCGAAGGGTACCTCCGGAGGGGCTTCGGAGGTGGTACCTCCGAAGGGTGTTCGGAGGTGTGTCACCGGAGTGTGTTCGGTGTTTGCTTGCTGCAGCTGTGCAGCGGAGTGTACCTGTCGGAGGGGTCCGACAGTACGCGATGACTGGGTTCGTACCGATGGCTTCGGTACTTTGGGCGGTACACCGGAGTGTGTGCCGAAGGTTGCTAACCCGGAGAGGTCTCCGGAGTACTGGATACACTTGTTTGCTTGTCTGTGGTGCGCAGGGACTTCGGAGGCGACGGACAGGGTTCGAGCCAGGTGAACTTGGGTCAAGCGGGTGGTTTGATGCCAAGGGAGCGGGGAGCTCCGTCACGGTGGCTGCGAAGGTGGTCCGGGTCGGTCCTCGGGTCGAGGCGTGCCAGGTGAAGGCAGAGAGTGCGGAGCGTGGCTCCGGCTGAAGGTACTCCGAGACAAAGTCCTCGGAAGTGAGGCACTTCGAAGGTACTCCGAAGGGAGTGACTTCGGAGTTGGTGGAACAAGTCCTCTGCGGAGGCAAGGTGTTCGAAGTGTGCTCCGGAGGGAGACACTCGAAGGTGGCCCGACGAAGGTCTCAGAAGTCGAGGCGCATCGAAGGCATGGTCCGGGTGAGGCTCGTCGAGGAGTGTGCTCGGAGTGAGACACTGCGACGAAGTGCTCATGGAATGCTTCATGCGGAGGCCTTGGACGAAGGAGGGACTTCGAAGGGTGGTACTCCGAAGGTAGGGCTTCGGAGTATGAAGGACTTCGGAGCGAGGCTAGCTCCGGAGTGAGGATGACTTGAGGTGCTTCGGCCATGCATGGCTTCGGTACACGGACGGACGGTGTTCGAGCTCGGAGTAGCTGCGAAGCCGTGGTGATCCACTCCGGAGGTGGTGGTGCGAAGGCCCAAGGGCTTTGACGGCTTCGGCTCAAAACCGTCACTGTATCGAAGGTCATCTTCGGCGGAGCGAAGGCCAACAGGCTGCAGGCTTCTCGCCGAAGCTTCCGCACCCCTCGGGTGCGAAGGGAGGTTCCAGAAGTCAACTCTGTAAAGGCTGACACTGTCTGTTCTGAAAAAGGCTGACACTGTCCCCTCTGCAGCTGACAGAGAAGCCTCCAAAATAAAGGTGGACTACCTTTTGTACCCCTTAGTTCTGAAGAGACAAAATGAATGTAAACCCTAGGGGTAAAGTAGTCACTTCCTTAGGATGAAGCCGTGGGCTATAAATATGGGGGCTCGGTAGGTAACATTTAACACTTTGAGCATTTACTGTTGAGCTCCTGTAGCCACACTTCGATTGAATACATCCTGAGTTCATTTTCAGTGTTCCTTGTTCAAGCGGCGAAGCCCTGTTTGTCTTGTGCTTTTTGCTTGAGCTCGATCTACATACTTCGCTAGTTTAGTGCACCGAAGCCTGTTGAGGCGAAGGTTGTTTTTCGTGCGAGGTGTGTTTTGTCAGTGTGCTGTCGCTCTGTGTAACACGAGGCAAGACCTCGCTGCTTACTAGCGAAGCCCTGATCTTTTCCCGTTGTGCTTCTTGTGTCGAAGCCCTTAGCATAGTCTTTTTGCGTGTGCGTGTAGACCTTCGGGTACGAAGCCCAGCACCCGTTGCTGTTGCCAAGTACTTGGTCGAAGTCCTCAGAGGGCTGTCCACTCCTGCGAAGGGTGAAGTGCGAAGTCTGCTCAAAGCACCCTGTGTGCGGAGCCTGCACTGACTTAGCAGAGTAGATTTTCGAGGGTTGTAAGTGGAGCGAAGTCTTCTTGGCTTCGAACTTTTGCCACTCCGAAGCCTGTGTTCGAAGGTGTCGAAGTACCTCCGAACCAGACCTTCGAAGGTTGTGTTCGAAGCCTGTTCCGCAGAAGACTGAACAGATCCGAAGGCTAAGTTTTTAGCCCGAAATTTTAAAAGCTCCCATTCACCCCCCCTCTGGTCGCCGTTTCCGGTCCAACATGTTGTTAGTCCTACCGTATACGTGGTCTGTCGGAGGTGCACTAGCTATAGGAACCGGGGGTACGGCCTCAGTAAAGCTGAACCTTCTAAGAGTCTCCTCTACTTGGGAGCTGACTGCCAAATCTAAGCGGTTGGCTAGCGAAGCGCTAACGGCTTGATCTACTGACGTGGCTATCTTCTGCTCAATTTCTAAAGAAGATAAGCGAGGTGATACAGGTGTTACCTGGACCTGAGCGAGGTCGGGGGTGACGATGTCGCGCTTGACGAAGCCCGCGCGTGTCTTGATGTAGCCCCCAAGCATCATGTCTTGGAGTGCCTTCAACTTCGCCTCAATCTCTGCTCGGTCTGCGGCGGGGATATCTTTAAGTGTAGGTGACAATATGTTGCGGTTGTCGATATCTGCGCCTCCTATCGCGTCCATCGGCGGTGTAGACGTAGTAGTCGATGTAGATGTACCGGTGGCCGATGTAGACGTACTCATCATGTTGGCGTAGCCTTCCCCAGCGGAGTCGCCAAAAAGTGTGTTGACACAAAAACGTGCCCCCGCACTTGGGTCAGTTCGACGATCCAAAAGTGCATGGATACTTAGGGACAAACCTAAGCGTGACGTAGCACCGACGTCGCGTTCCGACTACCCTTAATAGTGATAAGGGGGTGGAGTCGCCAGGCAACCAGATTACACAAAATAATCCAATTAGCCGAAAGAAATAGATTAAACAGAATAAAATCAACAAACCAGTCGGAGCCCGTCTGGTTCGAAGTCTGATGCGAGGGGTGCGCCGAAGGGTACCTTCGGTGTCTGGCGCGAAGTGCTCCACCGAAGGGTGTTTCGGCGCTCAGACTGATCTGGTCGAAGGTATACTCCGAACGGATCTGGACGCGATGATCACCTCCGAACAGCGGGGTTCGGCGTGATATCTCCGATACAGCAAACTTCAGCGTTTGGTGCGAAGTACTCCGCCGAAGGGTGCTTCGGCGTTCGGACTGATCCGGTCGAAGATGAACTCCAAACGGGTCTAGACGCAGTGATCACCTCTGAACAGCGGTGTTCGGCGTGCGATCTCCGATACAACAAACTACGAAATAGTGACGCGAGGGCCACGCGCGAGTGCAACTTCGTCCTGTGCGGAGTATGATCGTGGCGAAGCCTGTTGTGACGAAGTATGCTTGCGAAGCCTGTTGCCAAAGCCTGCGGTCTCGTCAAAGGGTGTCCTAGGGACCGCTGGAACTGATCTCTCAGCTTCGGACACCTCCGGCGAAGTGGCTCCGAACGTGCGAACCTGCAACAGAGATGATGCGAAGTACCAATTCGGCCTGAGGACCGAATTCTGCTAGGTGTTGCACTAGTAGCGAAGGTAGCAATCTATTACGCAGATTAGCGGATACTTCACAGGCGAAGTAACAAGGCGATAGCAATCTATTACATAGATTAACGGATACTTCACAAGCGAAGTAACAAGGATTACCACTGTTCCGTAGTGGCCGGCGGAGGGCTTCCGGGCAAACCCACGAAGAGGTACAGGAAAGTAAAGGTTAAAGTAAAGGTACGATCAAAGCATGGCTTTGGTTTGGTTTGAGTTGGGGGGGGCTTCTTCATGCCGGCCATGCCTCTCTATTTATAGGGGGTTAACTCCTAATCTAATCTGCTATTAGTCCGGCCAGATAAAGATATAGATTAAGCTGGAAACACGTCCTACTCTATCTCTGCCGAGGTGGGCTTCGGCTAGGCCCGTCGAAGCCTGCTCCTCGGGCTGAAGCTTCGGTAACGTGGGCTTCGGCCAGGCCCATCGAGGCTCGCTCCTCGGGCCGAAGCTTCGGCAGCGTGGGCCTCCGAAGGCTCCTTGGCCGAAGCCCATGGGCTGGCTAGAGGCTTTCGGAGCCCATAGCTCAATGGACTTCGGCCCTGTAGGGCTTCGGACAGACCTTGGACATGTGTACCTTCAGACCAAATCACCAAAAAATGATATTTTGATAATCTAGCCATTACTGCCATTTTTTGTTATCAACAACATGTTTGATAAAATGTTGCATATACTTTTAATCAGCATCTTGGCTGATTCTTGGAGTGTTTCTTGAGTGATATTATGGTTGAAGAATGAACAAATTATTTTGGTGTGAGAATCAAGTTTTACTGATTCAAAAAAATTCTATTCTTCACTAGGTATATTGTTCAGAATTGATTTTTGTGAGACTGTTTTCTGGTGATTTCACTGCAGAACCTGTGCTTGAGTTCTATATAACTTTTGTTGTGCATAATTTGAGGGTTCCATTTTTGAAGTTCGCAAAAGTTTTTGATCATTTCTGCATGTATTTTTCTGTCCAACAAAGTACCTAAATGATTCTGAACACTTGTAATTTCTGCTGAGTACAGTGTTCTGTTTTCAGTTTGGATTCAATCTTTGATGAAATGTTTGATCTGTTCTGGTATTGTTTTTGGATCCAAGTTCTTCATAGCATTTGAAGATCAAGTTTCTAGGGTTCCATTTTGGGAATTTGCAAGAGTTTTTGATCACTGCTACATATATTTTTCTGTCCAAAAAAGTTCTTAACTGATTCTGAAAAATTGAGATTTCAGCTGAGTATAGTTCTTTGTTTTCAGTCTTGATTCAATCTTTGAGATGATTTTTGATCTGTTTCGGTTCTGTTTTTGGACCTAAGTTCTACATAACTTTTGTTTTCCAAGTTTCAAGGAATATAGATTTGAAAATTGCAACAGGTTCTGACCACAGATGCATATAGTTTTTGCTCTCCTTTTTAGGCTGTGATTCCCTGTTCAATATTTTGCTTTGCTGATTTTGTCTTTGAATTTTTACTTCTGGTTTAGCTGTTTCAACCATGCTTTGTTTTCCTACCGAAAGCTGCAAACTCATGAGCATCCTGTTGAACATCTAATTGTCACAAGTATTTGTTTCTTAGCTTGATTTGGTTTGTGTTGCTTGCATAGGATGTTTTGGTAATCCTTGAATGCTCCTCCAGAGGTAGCAACTAATTGAAATTAGCACCAGGAAAAAGTTCTTGTTTCCATTGCAACACATTGGTATTCTTCTGTTCTTGCTATGTAGCACTTACAGCCATTTGATATTGTTCACTGTTCATCACAGATTAAGTTGTATTACTGTGTTTCAAGTCTGCTGTGTTCATGTTCATACACTTAATCTGTGCTGTGTTTTATTTTTAAAAATTGCCAGATTAAAACTTGTCTTCAATTTTGATTTTCTGAAAAAATGAATCTCTAGACAACAGGGATATGTGTTGAAGACATTCAAACACTGCTGTGTATGTGGTAGCACTATTCACGCAGATTGAATTTTGTACTTGATTTCCTAAATTGTTTTACTTCAATTGTGATCTTTTTCTTGCCAAGACAGTGCATATAGATTGATTCAGTCAATTACTGCCTAGTATTGATGTATTCTGAGTTGTACTCCTACTGAGGTTGATCTTCTTTATTTCATAGCAATTTGCTTCTTGTATGATTCTGGTCATCAAAGTCTGCTGAACTTTATTTGAAGTCTGTTATATGATTGTCTGAATTCTATCGGAGTATCATTGTCTGACTAAGGCAATTCGGTGAATCATATACCGACAACTATTGAAGTCGAAGCCTCAAATGCCGATTTAAGGAAGTCGGCAATTCATCAACCGACTGAACCAAGGAATTCGACATCTCAAAGTTCGACCAGAGTGGAAACTTTTCTAAAAATATGTTTGAGTGCATTTGTTCTTGAGAGGTGCGTTGGGTGATTTGAAAAGGCCATCATATTCGTGAGAATTTGTCGAGGTGCCTATTCACCCCCCTCTAGTCGCCATTCCGATTCCACAATTGGTATCAGAGCCAGTTAGATCAACAGTTGACCTTAACCGGTTTGTGATCCTTGTTTTGTCGACATGGAAAGAAATTCGTAAATTCCGATGTTTGATGGTTATGATTTTGCTTGTTGGAAGGTGCGCATGGAGGCTTACCTTTTGAGCTAAGGAAGTGCTATTTGGGACATCGTCGATTCCCAATATGTGATCCCTGGAACTCGAACCTCAGAGTTTGACAAATCAAAGTACGATTGCAACAGCAAAGCGAGAAACATACTTTTTGTCAGCCTGAGTTGCAAAGAGTTTGACAGGGTCCAGCACCTACGAACTGCGTGTGAAATTTGGACCACTTTGAAAACCTTTCATGAGGGCACTACCCAGATTAAGGCTAGGAGGCAAAGCACGTATAATCAAGAATACCAAATGTTTGTCCAAGGCCCCGACGAATCTATAGATGCCATGTTTGCGCGTTTTGATGGAATTGTGAGTAATTTGCGCTCCACTGGGACTTTGGCTTACTCTGATCACGATAGGGCGATCAAACTTCTCTATGCTCTTGATCATAGCATATGGGAGGTGAAGATCTCTAGTATTGAAGAGTCGGTAAGCTTTGACACTCTGACTTGCAACGAACTCTTTAGGAAGCTTAAGTCCACCGAGATTGCCAAGGCGTCTCGACCAGGAGCTGGAAAAACTTTGTTGCCTTCGATTGCTTTGGTTTCCAGTCCTGGCAGTGGTACCTCATCTGGATGTAATTTGTCTGGCGTTTCTGGAGTTTGTGCTTATTCTTGTGCTTTTGACTTGTCCTCCATTGTCTCTGTCACAAAAGAACAAGTGGACACTCTAGATGATGAGGAGCTAGCTCTCATTGTTAAGAAGTTCACTCGCTTCTACAATGATAGACGAGACAAAAGGAGAGGAGGGTCACATGGGTGTTTTGAATATGGAGATACATCTCACATAAAAGCGAATTGCCCTAAACTGAAAATGAGAAATGAAAATGAGCACAAGCACCGAAAGTAGAACAAGAAACCCTACTTCAGAGGGAAGCGAGGAAAATTGGCTAAAAGTGTAGCCAGAGCTTTTGTGGCCGCCCTTAGTGACATCGATAGCACGTCAAGCGAGGATCCAAGCTCGGAGGAAGAGGAGCCTCCCAAGAAAGAGAAGAAGGAGAAGAAGACAGTGGACCTCACCGACCTTTGCTTCGCGGTCGATGGCAACGATAGTAGTGACGAGCTTGACACTTCTGAGTTATATCTATCCTGTGATCAGCTTCTTGTTCAAAATGATGAATTGCATGATGCTGTTTATTCTTAGGATAGATGTCTTAAACTTGCTGCTAAAGAACGAAAAGAATTAAAACCCAGACTTGAAACTATTTCCACTGAACTTGCAATTTTGAAATCTAAGTCTGATGATGTCGATTGTGAGTCATGTCTTACTGTTTTGAATGAACTTGCTCAGCTACGATTTATACATGCTCAAACTGTTGATAAACTTGAATTGACTGAAAAGCAGCTTTTGTTGGTGGAGTCTAGTCCTGTAGTCATTAACGAATGCCTAAATTGTCCTTTACTTGTTGAAAGCATTAATTTGAGAGATAGGCATGTTGATGAACTTAAGGCTAGATTGGAGAGTGCTGAGTTTTCTAAGGATGTGCAGCTGGCTTGTCCTACCTGCACCACTCTTAAGGATCAACTCAGTTTTGCTAGAGAGCAAGTGGAAAAATTGAAATGTGAGAATGACTACCTTCTCTCCGTAGTGGAAAAATGCACTGAAGGAAAGGGTAGGATGGATCTGCTTTTGGAGAAACTAAAATGTGTGCTGACAAGACAGGGTTAGCTCTCAGGTTGGGTTATGAGAGAACTACTCCAAACACTTTGAGCGAAACTGTGTTCACTCCTCCCATTACCCTTGAGAAAGAGAGAGCCCACTTAGACACCGATCAAAAAGCCAAGAACCCTACCCAACCTAAAAAGAAAGCTATTCATTCACCAGATGAACCTCCTCAGCAAAAACCCAAGAAAACTATGAGATTTGCGCTTGAGACCCATGCTCACACACCCAAGAGGGTGTATCACTACTCCTATTGTCATCGGGTGGGTCACTTGGTTGGGTTTTGCTTTCGTCGTATCAGGGATGAGCGACGTTCTTTTGCTATGAGCTTTCAGGACATGCATTACCCATCTTTAGGTATGCATGAGTGATTTTGACCCTCGTGGTGTACACAATGCTTCATATGGTGATAGACCACGTGTAAGAGGTTTTGATGCTCGACATGTTGGGAGACCTCGTCATTTTCCAGGTTCGCGCTTTGTAGGTAGACCACACACTTTTTATCATGGCTTATATCCGGTGCATGATCAGTCTACTACTTTGCCTGGTTCTCGAGTTTTGCGATGCTGGATTCCAAAACAGTTTTTAACTCACCCTCTCACCGAGCATTTGAGAGCTTCTAGCATGTTTTGAGGGGGAGTTGTGTAGCATTGCATGAGCTTTTGTCATATGATTAATTGCTTTTACAAGTACATGCTTTGTTATGCCTTTGTAGTATTGTCTTTAATACTGTTGAATGTACTTGGCATGTTGTCATCTGATAATTGTCATGAGCATGGCTTTTATTTGTGAAAATTTGAAAACGATCACTGCTTAGTCTAGAAACTAGCTTGAATGGGTTGAGTGCTTTTGCTATCTTTTACACACCTGATAGCTAGGTCCTTTTCACTTGGATGCTAATATGCAACTTGATTTCATCAAAAATGAATGAAAATTAAAATGAAAAATGAATGAAAATGAAAATGAAAATGAGTGTCATTCATGTTGTTGAGTGCTAAATTTGAAAAGATCTAGGTGGGTTTGCTTTGTTGCTCTACTTTGTTCTGGACGACTTACCATAGCACTTTGGTATGAACCGGGACATTGAAGTGTATACCGAGATCAATGCTTTAAGCTTCCGATGGTCTTTTGCTTGACCTAGGCTTGGCTTGGTCGGTTAGCATAAGGTTGACATGCAAATAACCTCTGGCACAAAAATGAAAAATTTAAAATTCATTGCATATCATGTTTGTTGACGCACCTTGAAGTGGGATACGCTTTTCAGGTTAGTATTTGTATAGCTTTTGCATCTAATGCCTTGACATGTCTAGTATGCTAGTCTGAGTGGTGATGCTTTTATTTGTTAAAACCTGGAAATGCTTGCTCATGCCTTTTGTTTAGATGATATTCATATGAGATTATCACTCAGTACTTTTAGACAATAATCAAGGAAAATGCTTGTTTGTACTGTAATTGCAGTTGCTCATGTTTCAGAAGCTCACATATCTGCTTTACACTCATTCCCCTCTTTGCATCCTTTTATCTCCTTGATGCTTGTATTGTCAAAGGGGGAGAAATAGTTTACATGATGCTTTTGGAGGGTTTTGGATGATTGCTTGGTTAAGGGGGAGTAATTGACTTTCATGTTGATATGCTTTTGCCCTGCATGGTGCATTGAGCTTCTTTTGATGCTTTTGCCTGCTTTTGCCTTGCCTTGCATAAGGCTTTTGCCCAAGAGGGGAGATCTTTTACCAAGTGACATGTTTTTCTCTTTTAAGAGTTTTTATGGTCACTTGTGCACTTAACTTGCAATCCTCATCATGTCTTTGCTTGGGGTTGTCAATGCACTCATCAAGGGGGAGATTGTGAAACCAAGGGTGGTTTTGGTCTAGATGATGAGTGATTGACAAGGATGAGCGTTTGAGAGTTCGAGCGATGGAGTGTTGGTTGAGTGCATCGAGGGGTTCAGTGTAGAATTGAGGATTGTGTGTTGGGGGTTTCGGCGGTGCGTCACGTTCTTGTTTTGGCTTGTCTTGGATGTGAAGGGTAGAGATGCTGACCGACTATCGACGGTCAATGATCAAGGGTCAAGAGGGGAGCTCGATGCCGGAGGATCAAGGAGGCCGGGCGAAGTTGGAGAAGATCTCAAGAGTGCACGAAGAGATCGAGCAAGACTTGGACGAACGGTTGATCGTGACGGCGTGACGACCGGGTTTGCGAGAGGTAGGCCAGGGCAAGCATTCAGGCGACTTGAGGGGATCGAGAGCGGAAGTGGCTTGATGGCGCTTGGAGTCACAAAGCGGTGTCGCGAGTCGAAGGGTTGAGAGGCTTTGTCAATTTTTGCTGAAAACCGTCACAAATCTATTTTTGTTGATTTAT
Organism: Zizania palustris; assembly: GCA_019279435.1. NCBI lineage: Eukaryota > Viridiplantae > Streptophyta > Magnoliopsida > Poales > Poaceae > Zizania > Zizania palustris. The sequence goes on from JAAALK010000290.1 coordinate 37,446,019, forward strand.
ATAGTTTGGAGTTCTTTTTGCTTTGAGTCAATGTGTAATAAAAAGTTAAAGAGTCTAGAGTAATTGTACTCCTTTGGTATATTTTTTAGAATTTCCTAATTCTGAAAATATATTACAAGGAATAGGACTTTTGTGTAATTTTCAATTCTAGGGGGTTCTTTTTAGAAAACACCCCCCATGGTTGGCCTATAAACAGGGGACCATATCCATGGGTAGGTAGGGAATTTTTTGGCTGTTCTTTTGGGCTGAACCAAATATCAAATCAATCAAATTTTGTTGTGTTCTTGCTGCTTTGAATCAAATCTGGGCGTCACTGTTCATCATCCCGCAATTACAACAGTGCAGCGAAGAACTCCTGTTCTGGGCGCAGGTCAGTTTTGTGACTGAATTCAATTTTGTGATGCATTTTCTAGCGGTTTGAGTGCATAACTTGTTGTTGAAGTATATACAACTTTTGTCGTGGATGTTTTGAATGATCCATTTTTGAAAGTTTCAAGTGATTTCTGTGATTCCTTCTTAATTCTTTTACTGATCAAACAAGGCATCACAGTTCTGTAATTTAACTCCCTGAAATGGTTGTGTTTGTGTAGCCCTCTACATGTTTGATGAAATGTTGCTTATACTTTTCATCAGCATCTTGGCTGATTCTTGAAGTGTTTCTTGAGTGATATTATGGTTGAAGAATGAACAAATTATTTTGGTGTGAGAATCAAGTTTTACTAATTCAGAAAAGTTCTTCTTCATTATGTATATTGTTGAGAATTGATTTTTGTGAGGCTGTTTTCTGGTGATTTCACTGCAGAACCTGTGGTTGAGTTCTATATAACTTTTGTTGTGCATAATTTGAGGGTTACATTTTTGAAGTTCGCAAAAGTTTTTGATCACTGCTGCATGTATTTTTCTGTCCAACAAAGTACCTAAATGATTCTGAACACCTGTAATTTCTGCTGAGTACAGTGTTCTGTTTTCAGTCTGGATTCAATCTTTGAGGAAATGTTTGATCTGTTTTGGTACTGTTTTTGGATCCAAGTTCTTCATAGCCTTTGAATATCAAGTTTCCAGGGTTCGATTTTGGGAATTTTCAAGAGTTTTTGATCACTGCTACATATATTTTTCTGTCCAACAAAGTGCTTAACTGATTCTGAAAAATTGAGATTTCAGCTGAGTACAGTTCTCTTTTTCAGTCTTGATTCAATCTTTGATATGATTTTTGATCTATTTTGGTTCTGTTTTTGGACCTAATTTCTACATATCTTTTGTTGTCCAAGTTTCAAGGATTATAGATATGAAAATTGCAACAGGTTCTGACCACAGATGCATATAGTTTTTGCTCTCCTTTTTGGGCTGTGATTCCCTGTTCAATATTTTGCTTAGCTGATTGTCTCTGAATTTTTAGTTCTGGTTCAGCTGTTTCAACCATGCTTTGTTTTCCTACCGAAAGCTGTAAACTCATGAGCATCCTGTTGAACATCTAATTGTCACAAGTATTTGTTTCTTAGCTTGATTTGGTTTGTGTTGCTTGCATAAGATGTTTTGGTAATCCCTGAATGCTCCTCCAGAGGTAGCAATTAATTGAAATTAGCACCAAGAAAAAGGTCTTGTTTCCACTGCAACACATTGGTATTCTTCTGTTCTTGCTGTGTAGCACTTACAGCCATTTGATATTGTTCACTATTCATCACAAATTAAGTTGTATTACTGTGTTTCAAGTCTGCTATGTTCATGTTCATACACTTGATCTATGCTGTGTTTTATTTTTGAAAATTGCCAGATTAAAACTTGTCTTCAATTTTGATTTTCTGAAAAAAATGAAGCTGTAGACAACAGGGATATGTGTTGAAGACATTCAAACACTGCTGTGTATCTGGTAGCACTATTCACACAGATTGAATTTTGTACTTGATTTCCTGAATTGTTTTACTTCAATTGTTATCTTTTTCTTGCCAAGACAGTGCATACAAATTGATTCAGTCAATTACTGCCTAGTATTGATGTATTCTGAGTTGTACTCCTACTCAAGTTGATCTTCTTTATTTCATAGCAATTTGCTTCTTGTATGATTCTGGTCATCAAAGTCTGCTGAACTTTATTTGAAGTCTGTTATCTGATTGTCCGAATTCTATCATAGTATCATTGCCTGACTAAGGCAATTCGGTGAATCATATACCGACAGCTATTGAAGTCGGAGCCTCAAATGGCGATTTAGGGAAGTCGGTAATTCATCAACCGACTGAACCAAGGAATTCGACATCTCAAAGTTCGACCAGAGTGGAAACTTTTCTGAAAATATGTTTGAGTGCATTTGTTCTTGAGAGGTGCGTTATGTGATTTGAAAAGTCCATCATATTCGCGAGAATTTGTCGAGGCGCCTATTCACCCCCCTCTAGTCGCCATTCCGATCCCACAATTGGTATTAGAGCTAGTTAGATCACCAGTTGACGTTAACCGGTTTGTGATCCTTGTTTTGTCGACATGGAAAGAAATTCGAAAATTCCAATGTCTAGAGTGTCCACTTGTTCTTTTGTGACTGAGACAAGGGAGAACAAGACAAAACCACCAGAATAAGCACAAACTCCAGAACCACCAGAAAAGTTACCTCCAGATGAGGTACCACTGCTAGGACCGGAAACTAAAGCAATAGAAGGCAACAAAGAGTTTCCGACTCCTAGGCGAGCCACCTTAGCAATCTCAGTGGACTTGAGCTTACTAAAGAGTTTGTCGCAAGTCAAAGTGTCAAAACTTGCCGACACTTCAATACTAGAGATCTTCACCTCCCATATGCTACGATCAAGAGCATAGAGAAGTTTGATCACCCTATCATGATCAGAATAAGCCAAAGTTCCACTGGAGCGCAAATTGCTCACAATTCCATCAGAGCGCTCAAACATAGCATCTACAGATTCACCGGGGCCTTGCACAAACATTTGGTATTCTTGATTATAAGTGATTTGCCTCTAGCCTTAATCTGGGTAGTGCCCTCGTGAAAAGTTTTAAAAGTGGTCCAAATTTCACGCGCATTTCGTAGGTGCTGGACCCTGTCAAACTCTTTGTGACTCAGACTGATAAACAATATGTTTCTTGCTTTGCTATTACATTCGTACTATAATTTCTCTATCTTTGAAGTGCGAGTTTCAGGGATCACATATTGGGAACTAACAATGTCCCAAATAGCACTTCCTAGGCTTAATAGATAAGCCTCCATCCGCACCTTCCAATAAGCAAAATCATGACCATCAAACATCGGAATCTTAGAGTTTCTCTCCATGTCGCCAAAACAAGGATCACAAACTGGTTAAAGTCTACAGGTGATCTAACCAGATCTGATACTAATTGTGGGATCGGAATGACGACTAGAGGGGGGGTGAATAGGCGCCTCGAAAATTTTCGTGAATAATATGGCCTTTTCAAATCACCCAACTCACCTTCAAAAATTGCACAACCAAATTTTAACCAACCAGTACAAGATCAGAACACAACTTAAAGTGAAAATTGCAATTCAGCTTAATTCGGAGTTTGGTCGGTCGAACTATTCTGACTGAAACTGAAGCTCCGAAGTTCACTGCCTAGATCGACAATTGGTTTGCCGATAGGAATATATCGGAGATTGATTTGTCGACAAAGATCAAAACACTCACAAATGTGATTTACAGATTCATTCTATGGTCTTTGGACATGTACTTAAAAATATGAATTCAGAACTGCACATTCACACATTCAAATGCCAATAATAGTTCAGAACTATTTATGAGTATCTAGATCACTTTGCAATCTTTGATTTTCACAGATCAGCACATATATACTCAAACTCACAACATAGTTTCACCATATTCAAGAATGAGCTCAATTCATAATCTGACACTGAAAATAGACTTCTGAAATTGAATAGTGGTTTCAGAGAAAATATGTGCTGAAAACTGTATAGCAATTCAGATATCAGAGTTGGACTGAATCAAATGAAACCAAATCTGAAAACAGATTTCAGTTTTATATCTGAATTCAAATCCTAAATCCAGAAGCTAAAACAGATATTTCAGAAGTCATATTAGCTGATACAGAACAGTAATTTCAAAGAGAGATCAGGATTGAACCAGTTGAGTAAAAACCTGAAAACAAATTTCAGTTCAGTTCACAATTCAGATTGCAACTTCATTTCAGTTCAGATTACTAATTCAAATTAATTTCAAATAGATTCAAACATATTCACTTGAAACTGCAGCTTCTGAAATTTCTAGGATGCTGAATAGTATCTACTAATTAGAATTTAGAAAACAATTGAAAACACACCGATCAATCAAAACCAAAATGATGTACAGTACTGACTCAGAATTCAAAATAATGCTATCCACTGGTTTAAAAGTTCAGATTTGCAAATAGACAGATCAGAGCAAAGTTAAATCAATTCCTTGGAGACAAAACACTATTCTGGTTCAGGAAAAACAGAAACTGAAAACAGATTTCAAATCCACAAAATATCACAAATCAGATTTCAGATGAGAAACCAGACTATATTTAATACATTCATGTTGAGATCACAAAACTTATGAAGAAACTCTGATGATGAACAGTAACTACTTTTATCAAATCAGAACACAGATTATAGCCTTCCAATTTACTTCAGCTCAGATTGGTTCAAAAAGTATTTCAGTCACAAAAACAGTTCATGACCTCAGAACTAGACTTGGTACAACTTTTGATCAGACTCTAAATAGAAATTTTAGATCAGCAGAGTTTAGTACTGAAATATTGTATTAGGGCACAAAAACTAATTGCAAGAATAAGCTTGAGCAGTAGTATAGCAGATGATGAGGTAGTAAGTATTCTACACTACAATGCTAGATGAATTCAAAACACCTAGGAGTAGCAAGTGCTCAAACATATAACATAACAGCACAAACTATTCAATATCCTGGAAACAGATAACAGTACTAGTGGCATTTTGTCAAACATCCAATCAACAAACCAATTCCATCCTGAATACATCAACCTTACTAAAGTGATTTAGCAGATTATAAGGTAGTATAATCCTATAGCATATTTGTGTCAAACCAATGTTTAATCCAGGAACAGAGATCAAGAATACACAGAACAACAGAAATTTTTTAGAACAAATCAGAAGAGACTTAGAACAAAAACTCATGAACAGATCACAAAGTTCTGCAAGAACTATGCCATATTATAATCTGAGAATTTTTGAGGCAGAGTTCTTTTCCAGAACTGAGATGTCTCTTTTCATCAGCAAAAGAATCAAGAAGATTTTTTAGAAACCAGTTGCATCTTTCAAAAATGGAACATTCAAACCATCCACAACAAAATTTATATAAACTTCAACCTCATGTTCTGCAGTGAAATCACAAGAAAAAGCTTCACAAAAATCGAATCCAGAAGGAAAACACACCTGCACACAACTTCAGTGATTCATCGCTGGTTCCTGTAGACTTTTTGGATTGTGAACAGGAAGAAAACTTGATGCACACAGCAGGAAAATAAAGCAGTAATTTGATAAAGTAGCTATATGGTTCAACCAAAAGGAGAGCCCCCAATCCATGGCTATGGACCTCTATTTATAGGCCAGCCATGGGGGAAAAATTCTGAAAAGAACCCTCTAGAACCTCTATTTTACATCAAGGTCCTATTTCTTGTAATATATTTTCAGAATTTAAGAAATCCTGAAAAATATACTAATGGAGTACATTTAATCTAATTTATTACACAATGACTCAACACTTTTAATATATTTTCAGAATTGGGAAATCCTGAAAAATACTAAAAGTTCACACATTACACTAAAATACGCAAAACAAAAAGACTCCTAATTATTGAAATTAGCAAATTTAGAGATGAGACGATTTTCAGCAAAAACCGACAAAGCCTCTCAACTCTTCGACTCATGACACCGTTTTGCGACTCCGAGCACCAGCAAGCCTTTTCCGCTCTCGATACCCTCAAGCCGCCTGATTACTTATCCTGGCCTCCCTTTCGCAGACTTGGTCGTCACGCCGTCGTATCCATCCGTCCGTCCAAATCTTGCTAGATCTTTTTCGTGCACTCTTGAGATCTTCTCCAACTTCACCCGGCCTCCCTGATCCTCCGGCATCGAGCCCCCCGCTTGACCGTCGATCACTCGCCGTTGACAGTTGGTCAGCATCTCCACCCTGCACATCCAAGACAAGCCAAAACAAGAATGCGACGCACCACCAAAACCCTCGGCACACAAACCTCATTCGTACATCGAACCCTTCGATGCACACAACCCAACACTCAACCAATCGCTCAACCGCTCATCGTTGTCAATCACTCATCATATAGACAGAAACTACCCTTGGTTTCACAGGGTCAGATTACTATTTTTAAGTAGTTAAGTGATTTTCTATGATTTAAATTGAAATAGCTGAAATCTGAACTATAAGTGCCTGAAATAATTATCAAAAATTTATATAAAAATCATATTCATATTTTTAAGTCTATATTTATTTATTATCTAATAAATTTAAAGACATTATGAAAAATCTAGGTTGCGACACTCGATCGGCAACATGGAGTTTTATAGTTTTTTAATTCTAAAAAGTCTAGCGAAGTCTAAAAAAGACGAGACTTGACACGACGTTGTTTTATTATACGTAGATGCTGTGATAAAAATTTAAAAATGTTTTGAGAAATTTTTCATGTAGGATGTTAAGAAACCAGACATTCTCTAAGGATGACTTATGATTTAGAGAAGGAATGCGGAAGATTTGAAAGCAAATCGATAGTTAAATTCTCAATTGAACTTGAAACTTTTTTACAATCAAAATACAACATAACTCATTAATATACGTAGATGATGTGATAAAATTTTTAAAATTTTTACCGAATCCAACTGATTTTTATCTTAATATTTTTAGGTCATTGCTTAATTTCTTGAAATTATTAATTAGAAAATATTTGTAGAAATTTGGGAAAAATTTGATCCCGGGCCAAAAACTGAACCCAGGCCGTAACCTAGGCCTAGGCTACCAAAGTTGATCCTGCCTAGGCTATAACTAAGCCTGATCAATGCACGACCATGCGCTAATAACGACTATATAAGAACCTTGCACCCCACCAATGCCCTAACCCTAATTCTCTTCCTTCCCACCTGAGCACGTGCACACGTTAGAGCGGGGGCGGTTGCGGTCAAGCAAAGAGAGGGCGGGGGCAGTAGAGGTGTTGAAATTGTCCTAGTGTTGAAATTGTTGTAACTGTAAATTTTGTGATGTTGTAAATTGATCTGTGATGTTGTTATTGAAATTGAAAATATATAATGTTGTTTGGGCTAAACTTTACTATATCAATCTGGGCTTTAAATTTAGCCCAACCTGAATTTGGCATTTTTCAAAACTGAAACAAAATGGATTTGACCCAATTAGAACCTCTTCTTATAATGGGCCTAACCCATTTGAAAATAGACCTAAATTGGTCTGGCCCAATATAATTTGATCCACGTCATATGCCATGTCACATGCCAATTCATACGTCTAGTCATCTTGCCTAGTCACTTGACATGTGGTAGCAGCTAAACAAATGATTTGTGACGTTTTCTGATCAAACCGTGACGATTTGTATCATCATAAATCTGTAACGTTTTCCACTTATTCGTCGTAGCACCATCACGAATTATATTTAGTGATAAAAATCTCCCTCTTTATGACAATTACTAAATGTCACAGAAGGTCACATTTCTTTTAGTGGCTTGTACTACGACGGAAATAAATAAGACGTGCCAGATAACAGGTCTATATCATGAAAATCATCACAATAACTAGATCGAACCTAACTGAGACAGTAGCTAGTCACAATGATCTTAATAATATATCAAAGAATCGGGCATGCTTTATTTAGATGAACGATATACAACATGAAAGAGATACAATATCAAGAGATGTCGGACATAACCGATGAAGCCTCAAACTATCACACCTAGATCACATCAATCTAAGAGATCAAACTGAACTGATACAACCTTAGACCTAGCTAGTACACCGAGAACAACCGATGACCACACTATTTCAAGGTTCACCTCAAGAGATCAAATTGAATTGATGCAGCCATGAGGATACTGATCTAATCGGTACGTACGTCGGGGGTGGCGGGACTCACCTCTTCGCCAGAGATCAAAATGATGCAACCCAGCTCTAAGTGTCGAACCCTGCCGGAATAAACCTTGGAAACCAAGGGTGGCGATGCACCGAGTAGTTGGTTGACAGAGATGTGTTTTCTAAGCTAATTAGGGATACATATTTATAGTCCGGAGACTTGCCATCCAAGAACTATATCTTAACTGATTCTAGATAATCTTTATCTTCTCTTTTTCTCGCATCTTATCTCCATCGACTCCTTTTGTGTCCGATCGTCTTGTAAAAGCATGAACAAGATTCCTTGACTTTCTTTGACCAAACCTCTTTGACTTCTATTGACTGTGTAACACTTTTAGTGGGCCTGGGCTTAACCAAATCTTGGCGTCAACAATATGTGACTGTCTCTTTAGATTCCGTTTTCTTTGGGGAAAAGTCGATCCTCTTTTAGTAGACTCCCTTCGACCCCTTTATATGAGAGGTATCGGGAGTTAAAAACCATAAATAAATTGCCCTACTAATGACTGAGGAAATAGTCATTAGTGGGCAATGACAATTGGAGATAATCGATATGCCTGATAATGGTTGTTGGGGGAATAAGTTTTCCCTTGAACAGGGGCCAAATGGCGTCAGCCTCCGTAGGCCTCCGGCCCGAAGCCTAACACTATCGAAGCAGATTCCCACTTTCCGAAGTTATTTCTAAGTCATATAGTCCAAGCCTCCGGACTCCTTTCGGAGCCCTCCGAAACGAAGCCTCCAGGCTCCTTCCGAAGTCTGCCAGAAGCCAAGTCTCCAAGCTCTCTTCGTAGTTCTCTTCGGAGTTAGCATCCAGGCTCTCTTCGGAGTTAACCTCCAGGCTTCTTTCGGAGCTCCCCAGAGCTGGTCTCCGGACCCTCTCCAGCCAATTCGAAGCTAAGTCTCTGAGAGTCCACTTCGGAGTTCAGTTCGGAGCATGCTTCGAAGTCTACTTCGGAATGTACTTCGAAGCCTTAATCGCAGTCTCTGCTCGAAGAACTCTGACCACTACTTCGAACCAGGAAAATATCTATACTCCGCTACAGTGTAGAGCCATACCGGGGCCCCTCTCCCCCTAGTATGTCATTTAGCTATTCAGAAGTGACATTTATCTGACACGTCTGTAAGCTGTAAAGCACTTTGTACAATAGTCTAGTCTTTTTTCCTTCTTGCCCCTATAAAGACTATGACTTATAGAGGGCATTTAGCTCTTTTCCTTTGGCCTACGTGCTATAAAAGCATGGCCAAGCCCTTGTAATAGCCAGATCCTCCGGATCTATTAGATTCAACCGAGGCAAACTATTCCAAACCCACCACAAACTAGACGTAGGGCTGTTATCCCTTTGGGGAGGTCCAAACCAGTATAAATCCTTTCTCCTTATGAGAGAACCCTTCGAGGTTCATTTTATACACCATATACACACTAAACCTGTGCTGTATCTAACGCAATTGTTACACAGTTGGCGCCGTCCGTGGGGGCCCTAGTCCTAAAAGCTAAGTTCTCTGCCACTGCCTGTGTCCCGAAGTGCGCTTGAGGGGGGAGCTTCAAAGTTTTCTTGCTTCGCGCACCCTCCGGCAAGGGACTTCGAGTGCAGTCCGAAGGCCTTCTTCACCTTCCACCATCCCTCGTGCTTTGGAGTTCACCCTCTGGCAAGGGGCTCCGCTTCGCGCGCCGAAGGCCTTCGAAGCGCTAGGGGCTACGAGGCAAGCCTTTCACCCACATTGCAAGGTATGTACATAGTCCGAAGCCCCACTTCGATGTACAAATTTACAATTACTTCAATAAAAAATTGAAGCCTTGCTTCGCCTTAAAAAAGAATCCTTACTTCGCCTTAAAATCGAAGCCTTGCTTCGCCTTTAAAGCAAAACTTTGCTCCATCTTATTAAAAGTTGAAGCATTGCTTCGCGTTTTGAAGCTGAAGCCTTGCTTCGCGTTTTAAAATCGAAGCCTTGCTTCCTTTTCATTTAAAACCGAAGCTCTGCTATGTCCTTACCAAGATCCAAAGCCAACAACTTCATTCTTTTAAGAATTGAGGTTACCACTTTGTATTGTTAAGGACCAAAGCACTACTTCGAAGAATATTTGAAACCGGAGCACCCCTCCGAAGGCTACACAGCGCCTCCGGGCCCGTAGAAGTGGGCTTTGAGACTTCTGAGTGACGGCTCGACAAGTCTGGGATTCTAGGCTCCGGCCTGATGCATCCTAGGGTCGAAGGTGGCCCAGGGGTCAAAGGTGGCCCAGAGTCATAGGTGGCTCAACCCATCGCAGGTTCGGTGAATCCACACCAAATATCCTTTTCATTCACTACAGGATCAAGCTCAAGAAGCCTTGCTTCACTATCTGAACACGCACTAATGCCTCGCTTCGCGTGACGTGATCTAATCTAAAATTTAAGCATCTCGAAGTCATGCTTCGCCTAAAATCTAAGTGCATTTCGGAGCCTTGCTCACGCACGTTATCCAAATGTAACCATGTCGAAGCATGCTTCACTTAATTTGGTTGTGCTGAAGCCTTGCTTCGCTCCAAATTAATGCGTTCGAAGCCCAAAAGAGGCCTTTGCTTGACGCAATATAAGTGTCCGAAGCCGCCAAAAAGGCGCACCCCTTCGCATTCTTTAATTGCCCGCACCAGCAACGACTAAGTCCCCAGCTGCCATGTGCAAGGGGGGACCGAAGTATGAATGCGAAGTGTGCGAATGTAATGCGCAGTACGAGCGTGACAAGCTAAAATGTTCCAAACAATCAAATCATGCGAAGCATGCAGATGAAGTATGCAAATATAACAAATCTCATTCATTGAATGATAATTGAGAAGTATGTTACAAATGCACTTCAAAAACAAAATTATGAGTAGTCTATATCTAACCCTAAGAAAAAGTGAGCTCGAGGCCTCGACCCCCACTTGCTCTTCTTCCGACCAGGGCCCCCTCGGCTGGACGAAGCCCCATCGGAGCCTGCTCTCCCACGGCCGGTCAGTTCACGCCCCGAAGCCCGTAGACCTCATCTTTCACCTTGTAGGTTTGTCCAAGTCTAGGATACAGGCGGTGCCGTGTCGAAGGCAAAGAAGTCTAAGGCCTCGCCGCCTATTAAGGCCGTACCCGAGGGCTGTACCCCCTCGCCACTTAAGTCTACTTCGAAACAGCTTAAGTCTGGCGAGGAGGAAGAACTCTGAAGAGGCTCCGTCTTCACGGTAGCCAACAGCTCCTGGGCTACTTCGGAAATGGCTTCACCCTTAGGACTTCTCGGAGGCTTGAATCGAGGTGGGCCTTTGGACCTAGCTACCTCGAGCACCACCCAAAGCTGGCGAAGCTCTTCAGAGTCCTCAAGTACTTCGAGATCAACATTCGAAGGCTGAGCCTGGGCAGGTATAAAGTACCCCCGCATTTATATTAATAAACTGATGATTTTTTACAAAGCCTACAACTAAGAGTTATAAGGAGCCTAAGGAGGTCTACACCTTCGGAGTTGGAGGCTTCGACGTCGAAGGCTGAGCTGGCGAGGCTTGTGCCCTGGCTCGGCGAAGACGGAGAGCCTTTTGGAGGCCGAGGACTGCTTCGCAACCTTGGGCCTTCCAAGGCTTCTGAAGGCGGTGCCATGCTCCACGGACATCTGAAGGAGGCACCACCAAGTGCTGGCCTACGAAGGCCACCGGAGTCGCCGAGGTCATTGCCTCGAGGTGGTTACACCCCGAGTCATGAAGCATCTGCAACACTCCTTGGCCCGCCACTCAACCGGCCATTAGAGTGAAGCCCTTCATCGACACCTAAGCCATCGCGACCACAGTCTTTAGGAACTCGACGTGATCCCCGACTGGGTCCCGAAGGTTCAAGTCCGAAACCCGGCACTCAGTCCCTATTTGCTCAAGGACTGAGGTCAATCTCGAAGTGGCTTCATCGACATTATGAACGACGAAGTCCTCCAGGTAGTGGTCGGCTTTGCGAAGCTCTGAGTTCTTTGCCGCCAACTCCGCTCTGGCCTCCTCCAAAGTTCAAAGCTCCGCCCGAAGCTTGTCGGTCTCCGAGACTAGGACCTCCCTCGCCTTCTCGGCCTCATCCCTCGCCGTCTCTGCGGAGGCTTCGGCTCGCCTTTGCTTTTTGGCCTCCTCCGAGATCTCACGTCGGAGGGCATACATCTCCTCCACCAAGTGAGCCATCCATTGGTCCGCAGAGATTGCTGCTGCAGCATTCAGCGTGAAGGCCTAAAAGGATTCAAGAAAATTATAAGTGTTGATTGAAAATAAAGTATGACTCGAAGATTGTATGGGATTTTGCTCAACTGGATGAGGGCTTTGTTTGCGTTTGTGAAGAGGTCAAAGGGAATCGAGCGGCTGAGTTGATCCACCAAGCCCCCTGACCCTGCAACAACGCAGCCTTCGTGGAAATCATGAATGGCCGCCTCCGTCATGGGCCCCCTCGGCTGTAGAGGCCGGACTATTTCCGCCACAGCCACCTCCGGTGCAAACTCCAGTGGAGCCGGGCTCTAGTCGACCACTTTGACGTGCTCATTTGGCCCATCCCGAAGGTTCCCTTCGCCACAGCTGTCGCCTACGTCCTCTTCAGACGAAGTGATGTCAGACTCCGAGCTGCTGCTATCGCTGTTGCTGCTGCCGGAGGCCTCCGTCGGCTTCGGTATGACAGACCTCACATCGGCATCGATATCTGCAAAAGAGTACATGTCAATATTCATGTATGAAAAGAGAAGTATGCTTAAGTGTTTACCTTCGTTGGAGATTTCTTCGAAGGCGGAGGGAGCGATGTGTGCTCCCCAGTCCCTTCGCTGCGCAGACGGAGCCTCAGCCCCCGCGCCCGAAGGTGTCGCCGTTGCAGCCCTCACCACCTCTTCGGTAGCTGCCGCTGGAGCCCCTGCTGGCTCCACTCCAGTTCTAGAGCTCATGGCCATTGCCTCCTCCGCAGCAGGGGCTCCGATTGTTGGGAGCTCCGAGCGAGCTCTCGAGGCTTCGGGTTCGTCATCGTCCATCCTCTTCCTTTTGTAGCCGCTAGCCAAGGGTGTAGGGCTGGAGAAGTCTGGTAGATCTTGGACCCCCTCGATGCCGAGCCAGGCCCACACTCTGTTCCAGTGTTCCTAAGTCCCCACCAGAGTGAGGCGTTGAGCCTGCTCCTCAGGTGTCGGGGCTCTGACGACGCGCTCCGCTGCCACGATGGCCTCCTCTGGAGTACTTACTTCACGAGCGGCTTCATCAAGACTCCAAGTCTTACCAAGGTGCTCTGCCGACACCTCGCTTGGGCCCTCCGAGCCCGAAGGCTGAAAGAGACCCTCCGGCCAAGAGAGCACGAGGGGGCTGAGCTGAAGAGTGATGAACTCTTATGCGAGGTCCCTCATGCTCATCCTCGAAGCCACCCTCCGCAGGAGCAAAATCCTTGAGCGAAGGATGTCAGGGATCATCTTCACCACGCCTTCGCGTTGGTAGGAGATGAGCGCGTTGGTACTTCGAAGGGGAGAGTTCGCGCCAACCGAAGCGTAGAACCACTCTTGGTCCCACTTTGAGTACCACTTGTTGTTGGTGGCCCTCACTGGGAAGGCGTCCTGATACTCCTTCCAAAGTTGGAAGTTAGTTCTCCTGAAGGCCAAGGCCCTCTTGACGTGGTATGTCCCCTCCCTGTGCTTCGGCTGGTAGTAGGCGTCGTGGAGGGCTACGAAGACATCGGGGTGCCCCTCGCAGCTTTCGGCCCTCATAGCCCACTCGAAGACAGCCAGCCTCACCACAACATTTTGCGACAATTGAGGAAGCTCAAGGTTGTAGGCATTCAAGACTTCGCTCAGCATTCCCACAGCCGGTAGCCCGAGGCTGGCCTCGAAGAAAGCTTTGAAGAGTACCACTTCGTCAGCCCGAGGCTTCGGTATGGCCTTCGACTTCTCCGGCACCCGAAGCTGGATCTCTGGCAATATTTTCCCCTCACAGGCCTTTCGGACAGACTCCCCCATTGAGGACGAAGCCTTCATCTCCAGAGTCTGCTCGAACTTGTTCGATGGCGACCGAATGTCCCTCGGCCCCAACCGCCTCGCTGCAGGCTTCGCCGCCGCTGCTGCCACCACCTGCGCTTGGGCAGAGCTTGAACTCGCGCCCAGGACCAAAGCCTTCTTCGATGCAACCTTCTTCAACATTTTATGGGGCTTCGGCACAAAGGATGCTAAAGCTTGTGAAGCCAGCTCCGCGTGAAGCTAAAGGTGAAGAGAAGAGAGCGAAGGATGCTAGGAGTTGAGAAAGAAGCAAATGAGAAGTGTGCCGAAGCCGTGTGCGGTAAACCCCTTTTTATAGGCGGTAAAAATCCCGACGGTTCTCGTGCCAAAGTCTATGACAGGTGGGCCTCAGGCAAAGTTGAAGCGAACCGACGCACTGTAACAGTCAATTTTGTTGCCGTTGTGGAGTCGTTTGGTCTCCCCGAGGTCACTTTGTCAGTCGAGGCAGACAATTATTGCCTGCGCAAATCGAAGCCCTCTCCGGTCCAAGCTCTGAAGGCCCGTCTTCTCTGAAGTTGTATTTTTATTGTCATTTGTCCAGAGGCGCACGCACCCCTTCGTTCCGAAGGGCTGCGGGCGAGGGGCTACTATTGGGGGAATAAGTTTTCCCTTGAACAGTGGCCAAATGGCATCAGCCTCCGTAGGCCTTTGGCCCAGAGCCTGACACTGTCAAAGCAGATTCCCACTTGCCGAAGTTATTTCCAAGTCATATAGTCAAAGCCTCCAGACTCCTTTTGGAGCCCTCTGGAACGAAGCCTCCAGGCTCCATCCGAAGTCTGCCAAAAGCCAAGTCTCCAAGCTCTCTTCATAGTTCTCTTCGGAGTTAGCCTCCAGGCTCTCTTCAGAGTTAACCTCCGGGCTTCTTTTAGAGCTCCCTAGAGTGGGTCTCCGGACCCTCTCTAGCCAATTCAAAGCTAAGTCTCCGAGAGTCCACTTCGGAGTTCAGTTCGGAGCATGCTTTGAAGTCTACTTCGGAATGTACTTCGAAGCCTTAATCGCAGTCTCCGCCCGAAGAACTCCGATCACTACTTCAAACCAGGAAAATATCTATACTCCGCTATAGTGTAGAGCCATACCGGGGGCTCCTCTGCCCCCAGTATGTCGTTTAGCTATTCAGAAGTGACGTTTATCTGACACGTCTGTAAGCTGTAAAGCACTTTGTACAATAGTCTAGTCTTTTTCCTTCTAGCCCCTATAAAGCCTATGACTTATAAAGGGCATTTAGGTCTTTTCCTTTGGCCTGCATGCCTATAAAAGCAGGGCCAAGCCCTTGTAATAGCCAGATCCTCCGGATCTATTAGATTCAACCGAGGCAAACTATGCCAAACCCACCACAAACTGGACGTAGGGCTGTTATCCCTTTGGGGAGGTCTGAACCAGTATAAATCCTCTCCTTCTGAGAGAACCCTTCGAGGTTCATTTTATACACCATATACACACAAAAGTACAAAACCTATGCTGTTTCTAAGGCAATTGCTACAACAACGGTCTTTATGGTGATTGATGATGGCCTGACCTTTAAGGCCGACTGTTGGAATGCAAGTGATTGGGTGGCCTTGCCCAGATGCAGGACTCGGGAACTCGATTCCCTTTGCCACTAGTCTTCTAGAGAAAGCCCACCGATGAGTAGTCTGCGTTAGAACCACTTGAGTGGAAACCTAGGATCATAATCTCGACAATAGCTCCTGAGGTATTTTTGGCGTGCGATAAGTGCTGAGCAGATGGAAAGAGCTCTGAAATAATAATGAATGATAATGTGTTATTCCTGACAGGTGCACCGCCTAGGTGCGCGCACCTACTGAGTGCAGCCCCCAAGATTGAAGTTTCTTCAAGGAATAAGCTTCAAGCTCAAAAACTTTTGAATCCAGAGGGTTGAGATTTTGGACGTCTAGTAGAGGCATAGAGTGCTTTTTGGCAACGGAGAAACGCCATCGGTCTGTTCGCGGAGGCTGGAGTCTATCGGAACTGGTAGTTCTAGTTTGGACTTTCACAACTTCCTACATTAATTTTTGGATGGAATTGTGAATACAACTGCTGCTTTTCACTTCAACTCCCGTTCAAAAAACCTTAAAAATCATTTGACAGTTTTGGAAACAGTGCTAGTGTAATAGATGGCAAAGATTGTTTGGAGTCGCACTTTCGACAATAGCGATGCTTCGGGGATTTGGTGTAGTTGAAGGTGATGCTTGTAAATAATTTCTTTTGTGTACCTCTTTCTTTTATCAGTTTTCCAAACCTTTCTTGCTCCCTGATCTCCTGGCTCCCCTTAACCCCACTTGGCATTGCAACTACATGTTTTGCTATCGCAAAGCACGTCGACTATTCCACCTAAAGCCCATAACACATTCCTTCATCACTCTGATGGCGATGCCCGTTCCTCGGAGGTCGTCCAATCGGGCGAAGGAGCTCTATCCATCATCGGTGAGAGAAAGTGTGGTTGAGGCATTGGAGAGGCTTGACGAGATTCTGTCGAAACACTTGTCATCATGGCGTTGGGCCGGCAGTGAGTCATTTCCATCCCTTCCTTCTCTCGTGGCTTTGGCTTGCCTGCTCACCCTTTTCTTCACAATGTTCTCCACAATTACAATATTTCTCTTTGCAATCTCAATCCCAACTCCATTATCCACCTTACCATTTTCATCCACATGTGCGAGGATTTTTTGGGGATTGAACCCCATTTCAACCTATTCCATCATTTTTCTATTTGCGGGCATCCAACAGCAAAGTCGTTAGTGGTTGTGGGCTCCAGCTTCACGACAGGAAGGCGACAAAATACATTCAGGTGGCACGTCCTTCATCTAACAAGGGTTGTCATTCGGGTTGGTTCTATATGGCCAACCATGAGCCATCCTTGTCACCGGAGATCGATCGGGTGCCGACAGTGACACTCACTTGGTCTGATCGATGATCATTGGAGGAGCATGGACGGGTTGATCAACTGGTCGAGTTGATAAGACAACTTCGGGAAGCCAATCTCTCAGGCCTCCACGCTAGATCCAGCCGCTAAAACAACGACTTCACACGGCCTTCGAGTACTCGGGCCTAGGAGATCTGACCCAGGAATCGGCCGAGGAGTTGACGGGCATGGAGGCAGAGGCAAGAGCACAGAGTGTCTTTTCTAGCAAGTTGGAAATCAAGAGCAACTCTTGTTCTCGCCCTTTTGTGCTCGGTACTCCCCGACCAGAGATAAAGTTACCTTTCGATATTTTTTGTGATCTTGCAATTTGTCGATCGCTTGTCGAGTACTGACCCTTGAATGTGTAGGGTCAAGAGGTCTTCATCTCTCTGCCTCCATTGCTATAGCATTCCTAGGCAGTCGGGAAGAAAGACATTGACCTGCACGTTGGTGCGGCTAGAGAGAAGAGTAAAGGCAAGGATACTTGAATTCCTTAGGTGAAATGGTCAAAGGAGTCGGTAAAGGCTTCGACTGGTCAGAGGTTGAACAGGGCCTTGGCTAGGGCCACGGTGAGTGCGAAGATGTCACAGGGGCCACTGAAGATCCCTTTGTCCTTCACTAAAGAGGAAGGTGCCAACTCGAAGACTTTTGGGGTGGTGCTAGCGGTTGCTAGGGCCGTTGTGTTGTCATCCTCAGTGTCTATACCACCTCCTCCTCCACCTTTGTGAACACCACCGCCTCCTTTGATTCCACCGACTGGGTTCGACCCTAGGGCAGGTCCTAGCTCGTGGTTGAAGAATACAGTTTTCCAGCGATCAGCCTGATAAGGGATACTGACGAGTGTTTGATCTTCGCGACTGATTTATGCTTTTGATTTGATTTCTTTTTCTGCAGCCCTGATTCTTTGATGTTGCCTGACCCAATTTTGGTCAGTAGGATTGTTGTGGGCACCCCGTCCATTTACATAGTGGTCTATGCGGTGCCAATGGAGCAATAGAGGATCGAGATTCAGGAATCTCCTAGCATCCCGACCAAAGGAGATGACGGCACGATGGCGCCGAGCACCGAGGTGCCATCTTCGGAGGGTGCGACAGTGTCTAGGCCCCTTTCGGTAGGGGTCTTGGTGGATCTTCCACCAGTAACCAGGGCTACCGTGCGTATCGATATTGAATCATGCCTTCATGCAGGTCCTAGGCTAGGGGACCAGCTGTCCCAGAATAATGCCGAATTGGGCCAGATGGATGCTGAGCTGGAGAGGATGGAGATGGAGAAGAACATCCTTCGCGAGCAGCTCGAGCTTCAATATCATGGTGAATTCTTGGTTTCCCGACCCTTTGTTATCGTAGATAAGGCGTAATTTGCTTCTTGTACTACAGAGCTGTCAGCATCAGGCGATCGATTTGAGGTAGCTACAAACTTGGATCACCAATCAGTTGGTATGGTAGAGCAAGCCATGGCTGAGAGGGATGTGTCTTTGGCTGAGTTGGAGAAGAAGGAACGGCTCGCCAAGTCCGAAGCCTCTACTAAAAAGTGGCTCAGTGATTTTAAAAGTATGAGTTTCCTCTCTGACCTCTTTTCTATTGCCTAATTTTGCTGATGCATGCTCTGAGTTCTTGCTTTGCTCATAGATCTTCATCACTGGCTAGGAGCTCAGTTTCCCAATCTGGAGCAGCGTCTGTCCTATTGGGGAATAAGGAAGCTACGCTAGCCGACAAATTCAAAATTTCCACCCTATGGCCCTAGGCTCATGCACGTGTGAGATCATAGATCGGTACCTTCTAGCACAAGACACGCTAGGTGCAGTAGAAGAAGATGTTGGAGCAGCACTTCTAGCCTCCCCTCGCTTCGTCCTTGCCATCCTTCACTAATCCAATCGATGAAGATGAGGTAGTCGTTCGCATGTAGACATTCATGAGCGTCGCTATTGGAGCAACACCTCTACGGAGTCCACACGTACAAGGATGGAGTACCTCCCACGGCAGTGTGCTAGCATGGCACGTGAGAGACGGGGATCATTGACCTCAACGTTTGAGATCAAGAAGGGAAGGAGAGAACTCTTGGGTGGCTAGGTCTAATCTAGTCTTATTGCTTGCCCCAAGACGTCCTCCTCCTTCCTTTATATAGAGCTGAGAGCCCCTGGGTCGTGCTCATCCCGAAACCGTAACAGATCCAATCTGTTTGCCTAGGTCGGAACTTCCAACAGGGTATTTTAGGTCTCCTAATATAGTACGACACGCAACAGATCCAATCTGTTATCGCCCACCTCAGAACTTTCAATACCATATTGGAACTTCCGATCAGTACAAAATTCCTACGATTCCAAATTAGAACTTTTGGCTCGTCGGAACTTTTGATACCATATCGAAACTTCTGAAGCAACAATTGCTCTCTGTATGGAAGCCAGAAATTAACCGGAAATTCCGATACTACCTATTGGAACTTCCGATCCATGGAATTTTCTTGGACATTTCCTTCAATCTCCCACTTGCACAAGAACCAATTCTTTGCATGTTTTCAATCCATCCCCTTAAGTGTGTGACCCGATAGGTTCATACACTAACGACTATTCACCGGAAACCATTTCCGACTCACTGATCAATAGCGGTACCTAGCAGCACATATTGACCCCCGAAAGCGTACAAAATCAAATTTCCATGAATCTTGATATACTCAAGCACTAGTCCCTTTACCACGCGTCGTCAGTCAAGCTCAAGGAGAGATACGTGTCACCCTTGTTGGTTAACTTGACATTTCACTCGATCAAGTATCGGATTCAAATCATGACTAAGTCCTTAGTCCAAGTGGCATGGCCATGCACTTTTCCAATCTAATACCTCGAGGGGCCCAGAGACGACTCTACCGTTATTAGGACGGGTAAATTCCATCTTGACCGCTCACATCCCAAGACATGTTTCACAACACACCTGAAAATAACCCTTATTACTACCTTGTTATGGAATAGCGTTAGGAAGCATCTAAGTGTGTCTCTACGCATTCTGGAATCAAATGACGATCTCAGGTCCAAGGACTCTGTAGGTATACCATTTTAGATGACAACGGTTGGCACATAACAATCTTAGTAGTATCTCAAGTGGGTCTGTACAACACCATGTTCACCAACATATGTCCACATCACTGATTTGACATCTCTATGTCTATGATATGTGAAACACAATCATCAATCAGTCAAATGTGCTAATCCATGTATCATCACTGTCCCACATGATGACAAGATTTGGGACACTTTAGAAAAACATTGTCATAAAGCAAAAAGTTTCACATAACAAGTCATACTCAGTAATTAAATGCAAACGATATTTATTCAAGGAACAAGATAACAATTATCCTCATACATTAGCATAGACTCTACTAGCATCTTCCACAAACACATGACTCACTCACTCAAGTATCTAATACCCATGGAGCTCTTATGCGCCTCATGCTTAAGCTGTGGAAGAGGCTTTGTCAATGGATCCACCATGTTCAAATCCGTGTGCACCATGCAAATCTTCACATCACCTCTCTCAATGATCTCGCAGATCAGGTGATATCGTCGAAGTATATGTTTGGATTTCTGGTGCGATCTAGGCTCCTTGACTTGCACAATGGCACCACTATTATCACAATAGAGGTCCATTGGACTAGACGCACTAGGAACAACACCCAGCTCAGAAACAAACTTCCTGATCCAAACGGCATCCTTCGCCACTTCTGAAGCAGCGATATACTCGGCTTCTTTTGTAGAATCGTCCACCATCTCTTGCTTGGAAATCTTCCAACTCACTACGCCTATAATGAGGCAGAACACAAAACCAGATTGCGATCGAGAATCATCTTTATCGGTATGAAAGTTAGCATCCGTGTAACCACTTACAACAAGCTCCTCTTCACCACTGTAAACTAGGAACATTTCCTTAGTCCTTCTCAAGTACTTGAGGATACTCTTTACTATAGCCCAGTGATTTTCACCCGGGTTCGATTGGTACCTGCTCATAACACTTAGAGCATATGATACATCTGGGCGTGTACACAGCATGGCATACATGATGGATCCAATTGTGGAGGCATATGTGATCGTACTCATCTTCTCTAGCTCATTAGGTGTCACAACACACTGAGTCTTACTAAGAGAAATACTATGTGACATTGGCAGAAAACCCTTCTTAGAATTCTGCATTTTGAACCATTTCAAAACCTTGTCAATGTACATACTTTGGCTTAATCCAATTAACCGTTTTGATCTCTCTATAGATCTTTATGCCAAAAATGTATGCTGCCTCTCCAAGATCTTTCATCGAAAAACTATTTTTCAATAAAGTCTTGACATCATTTAACAAAGGAATGTCATTTCTGATCAACAATATGTCATCTACATATAGAACCAGAAACACAAGTGAGCTCCCACTAGCCTTTTTGTAAACACAAGGCTCTTCTTCATTCTTGATGAAGACAAAACCTTTGATTACCTCATCAAAGCGAAGATTCCAACTCCGAGAAGCTTGCTTCAATCCATAAATGAACATCAACAACTTACAAACTTTCCCAGCATTCCCCGGATCGTAAAGACCTTCAGGTTGTGTCATGTACACATCCTCACTTAGGTTTCCATTTAGGAAAGCCGTATTGACATCCATTTGCCATATCTCATAATCATAAAGTGCGGCAATATCTAGGTTGATCCGAATAGACTTAAGCATAGCGACGGACGAAAACGTTTCATCATAATCAACACCTTGAATCTGTCTAAAACCTTTCGCCACCAATCGTGCCTTATAGATGTCAACATTTCCATCAACATCTATATTTTTCTTGAAGATCCATTTACACTCAATAGTTTTTCACCATCGGGTGGATCAACCAAGTTCCAAACTTGATTGACATGCATCGACTCCAACTCGGATCCAATGGCTCCAAGCAATTTCTTAGAGTCTGGTCACATCACTACTTCCGCATAGGTATTGGGCTCGTCATTGTCCAACAACAACACGTCGCAATGCCCAGTGGTCAAGAACATGTACCTCTCTGGCACATGGACTACTCTCCTAGACCTCCGTGGGGCTAGCGCATCCATGATACGGTCTGCAACATCTTGCACCTCCTGCTCTGGCTTAGTGGGATCTGGAACACTTTCTAGTGGCTCTCAAACCTCTTCTAGATGCATAGTCCTCCCAATAACTCCTTTTGAGAGAAACTCTTTCTCAAGGAACACACCGTTTCGAGTGACAAACACTTTGCCCTCCTCTCTATTATAGAAATAATATCCTTTGGTTTCCCTAGGATACCTCACAAAGAAGCACTTGTAAGACTTAGGAATGAGCTTGTCAGACGTCATACATTTGACATATGCCTCACATCCCCAAATCTTTAGAAAAGACAAACTAGGATGCCTCCCAGACCACATCTCATATGGCATCTTCTCTACTGACTTAGATGGAACTCTATTAGTCGTGAAAGCTACGGTTTCTAGAGTGTCACCCCAAAAGGATAATGGAAGATCAATGTGACTCATCATGGACCACACCATGTCCAACAAGGTGCGGTTTCTCCGCTTGGACACCCCATTCCACTGAGGTGTGCCAGGTGGAGTCAATTGTGGAACAATTCCACACTGCTTCAGATGATCTCTAAACTCATGGCTCAAATATTCACCCCCACGATCCAATCATAGAAATTTAATTGTCTTGCCTGTATGATTTTATAGGTCATTCTGGAACTCCTTGAACTTTTCTAAGGATTCCCACTTGTGCCTCATCAAGTAGACATAGCCATATCTACTAAAGTCGTCGGTAAAAGTGATAAAGTACCGAAATCCTTTCCTAGCCGCGTGACTCATTAGACCACACACATCAGTATGTACTACGGCCACTAGATCACTCACCCTCTCACTCTATCCAGTGAAAGGCGTCTTTGTCATTTTGTGAAGTAAACAAGACTCGCATGTGTCATATGATTCAAAATCAAATGACTCCAAAAGTCCATCACTACGGAGCTTCTATACACGCATCTCATTTATATGACCTAAATGACAATGCCAGACGTAGGTGGGATTTAAATCATTGAGTCATTGTTTCTTTGTACTAATGTTATAAACATGTGCACCGTCAAGACTCAGAATATACAATCCATTCACTAATGGGCAAACACCATAGAGCATGTCACTCGAAAATATTGAACAACTATTGTTCTTTATTATGAATTCAAAACCATCTTCCTCTAAATATGAAGAAGAGATAATGTTTCTGCCTAAGGCGGGAACGAAATAAAAATTATTTAACTCCAAAACTAATCCTGATGGTAGCAACAGTGAATAGACGCCGACGGTCAATGCTGCAACCTTTGCACCATTCCCGACGCGGATATCCAGCTCACCACTTGCATACTTTCTTACTCTACTTAGCCCTGCAATGATTTGCACGTATGAATCATCGATCCAGTATCAAATACCCATGAATCATTTGCACGAGTAGCAAGATTAATTTCAATAACATTAATACCTGAAGCGGAAGTCCCACTCCCCTTCTTTTTTTCTGCTCTTCCAGGTACACCTTGTAGTTGCGCTTCCAATGCCCAGGCTTGTGGAAATGGTGGCACACATCAAAGTTGGTAGGACCAGACCTGGACATTCAAGTCAGTTTAGACTTTGCACTAGAGATCACATATGTAGTCTTATCCTTCTTCCTCCTCCTTTTTTGCCCTCATTCTGACCAACCATCACATGGTTTGGAGCCTTTCTAATACTCTCCTCAGCAAATTTTAGCATCCTATGCAACTCAGCTAGTGTTTTCTCCAATCCAACCATGTTATAGTTCATGATTAACGGCTCAAAGCTCAGTGGGAGCGACTACAGAATAACATCAATAGCGAGGTATGGATCCAGTGGAGTGCCCAGTCTCTCTAGAGTCTCTACGCAACCAATCATCTTGATTACGTGAGGGCTCACTAGGCTCCCTTCATCCAGCCTACTACCAAACAAGCATTTAGACACATTGTATCTTTCTATCATTGGTTGGTCCTGAAACATGCCCTTAAGCCCTACGATCATATCGTAAGCATCAAGTTCCTCATATTGTTTCTGAAACTGAGAGGACATGTAGGCAAGCATCAGACAGCTGACATCCATAGAATCACTAGCATGCTTCTCATAAGCACGCTTATCTACTGTAGAAGCATCTTCTCCTAGTTCATCAGGGTGAGGTTCCTCTGGAACATAATCCTTTTTCTCTTGCTTGAGAACAATTCTAAAGTTTCAATACCAATCTATAAAGTTCGTTTGAGACAATTTATCTCATTCAAGAATAGATCGCAAATTAAAAACTAGAGTGCTCTTAATAGTAGACGTAGTAGGTGCCATGATCTACAAAAGATTATGAGAAACCAAGGGTGGTTTCGGTGTATGTGATGAGTGATTGACAGGATTATTTACCCTCTGTTCGAAGGGTACCTCCGAAGGGGCTTCGGAGGTGGTACCTCCGAAGGGTGTTCGGAGGTGTGTCACCGGAGTGTGTTCGGTGTTTGCTTGCTGCAGCTGCGCAGCGGAGTGTGCCTGTCGGAGGGGTCCGACAGTACACGATGACCTGGTTCGTACCGATGGCTTCGGTACTTTGGGCGGTACACCGGAGTGTGTACCGAAGGATGCTAACCCGGAGAGGTCTCCGGAGTACTGGATACACTTGTTTGCTTGTCTGTGGTGCGCAGGGACTTCGGAGGCGACGGACAGGGTTCGAGCCAGGTGAACTTGGGTCAAGCGGGTGGCTTGATGCCAGGGGAGCGGGGAGCTCCGTCACGGTGGCTGCGAAGGTGGTCCGGGTCGGTCCTCGGGTCGAGGCATGCCAGGTGAAGGCAGAGAGTGCGGAGCGTGGCTCCGGCTGAAGGTACTCCGAGACAAAGTCCTCGGAAGTGAGGCACTTTGAAGGTACTCCGAATGGAGTGACTTCGGAGTTGGTGGACCAAGTCCTCTGCGGAGGCAAGGTGTTCGAAGTGTGCTCCGGAAGGAGACACTCGAAGGTTACCCGACGAAGGTCTCAGAAGTCGAGGCGCATCGAAGGCATGGTCCGGGTGAGGCTCGTCGAGGAGTGTGCTCGGGAAGAGGCACGGCGAAGAAGTGCTCATGGAATGCTTCATGCGGAGGCCTTGGACGAAGGAGGGACTTCGAAGGGTGGTACTCCGAAGGTGGGTCTTCGGAGTGAGGATGACTTGTGGTGCTTCGGCCATGCATGGCTTCGGTACACGGACGGACGGTGGTTGAGCTCGGAGTAGCTGCGAAGCCGTGGTGATCCACTCCGGAGGTGGTGGTGCGAAGGCCCAAGGGCTTTGACGGCTTCGGCTTAAAACCGTCACTGTATCGAAGGAATTCTTCGGCGGAGCGAAGGCCTTCAGGCTGCAGGCTTCTCGCCGAAGCTACCGCACCTTCGGGTGCGAAGGGAGGTTCCAGAAGTCAACTCTGTAAAGGCTGACACTGTCTGTTCTGAAAAAGGCTGACACTGTCCCCTCTGCAGCTGACAGGGAAGCCTCCAAAATAAAGGTGGACTACCTTTTGTACCCCTTAGTTCTGTAGAGACAAATCTGTTGTAAACCCTAGGGGTAAAGTAGTCACTTCCTTAGGATGAAGCCGTGGGCTATAAATATGGGGGCTCGGTAGGTAACATTTAACACTTTGAGCATTTACTGTTGAGCTCCTGTAGACAGACCTCGCTGTATTCATTCTGAGTTCATTTTATTCAGTGTTCCTTGTT
The DNA here is from genome assembly GCA_019279435.1 of Zizania palustris. Lineage (NCBI taxonomy): Eukaryota > Viridiplantae > Streptophyta > Magnoliopsida > Poales > Poaceae > Zizania > Zizania palustris. The sequence continues at coordinate 37,471,731 of JAAALK010000290.1, forward strand.
CAAGCGGCGAAGCCCTGCTTCTTTGTGCTTTTGCTTGAGCTTGTGTTGCATACCTCGCTAGTTATTAGTTCACCGGAGCCTGTTTTGGCGAAGGGTGTTTTTATCGCGAAGTGTGTTTTACAGTGTGCTGTCGCTCTGCGTAACACGAGGCAAGACCTCGCTGCTTACTAGCGAAGCCCTGTTCTGTTCCCGTAGTGCTTGTTGTGTCGAAGCCCTTAGCATAGTCCATTTGCGTGTGCGTGTAGACCTTCGGGTACGAAGCCCAGCACCCGTTGCTGTCGCCAAGTACTTGGTCAAAGTCCTCAGAGGGCTGTCCACTCTTGCGAAGGGTGAAGTGCGAAGCCTGCTCGAAGCACCTCGTGTGCGGAGCCTGCACTGACTTAGCAGAGTAGATTTTCGAGGGTTGTTAGTGGAGCGAAGTCTTCTTGGCTTCGAAATTTTGCTCCTCCGAAGCCTGTGTTCGAAGGTGTCGAAGTACCTCCGAACCAGACCTTCGAAGGTTGTGTTCGAAGCCTGTTCCGCAGAAGACAGAACCGAACCGTAGGCTAAGTTTTTAGCCAGAAATTTTAAAAGCTCCCATTCACCCCCCCTCTGGTCGCCGTTTCCGGTCCAACAATTGGTATCAGAGCGGGTTAAGATCACCAGTTGACCTTAACCGGTTTTGTGATCTATTGGCGACATGGATAGAGGCAGTAAAATTCCTCTGTTCGATGGGACAGATTTTGCATACTGGAAGGTGCGCATGGAGGCTTACTTGTTAAGCCAAGGAAATGCAATTTGGGAGATTGTGGACTCACAATACTCCATCCCTGATACCCGCACCACTCAAACCGAAAAAGATCAGTACATTGCCAACTCGAAGGCAAGGAACATATTGTTCATTGGTTTGAGTCGGAGTGAGTTTGATAGGGTGCAGCACCTTAGGACTGCTAGGGAGATTTGGACAACACTCACTGTCTTTCATGAGGGCTCTGCTCAGATCAAGGCCAGGCGCCAAAGCACCTACAATCAACAGTATCAGCTGTTTGTGCAGGCACCTGGTGAATCTGTAGATGCCATGTTTTCTCGCTTTGACGCGATAGTGAGTAACTTGCGATCCAACGGGACGCTTGCTTACAGTGATCACGATAGGGCTATCAAGCTTCTCTATGCTCTTGACCGTAGCATATGGGAGGTGAAGATATCCAGCATTGAGGAGTCCACAGGCTATGACACTCTAACCTGTGATGAACTCTTTAGCAAGCTAAAGTCCACAGAGATTGCCAAGGCATCTCTTGCAGTGCACAGAAGCTCTTTGCCACAGCCATTGGCATTGGTTTCTAGCACTAGCCGTGGCACCACTGCAGAACCAAGCACATCAGGCACTTGTGTTCTAGCAGATGGTTTTGCTTTGTCCTCCCTGGTCTCCGTCACAAAGGAGCAGGTGGATACTCTAGCTGATGATGAGCTTGCTCTCATTGCCCGGAGGTTCACCCGCTTTCATCATGAGAGACGGGATCAGAGGAGAAGTGGTTTTAGTGGCTGCTATGAATGTGGCGACACCTCTCACATTAAGGCCAATTGCCCCAAGGTCAAGAAGAGAGATGAGAGTGACCGCCCCAAATTCCACAAAAAGGAGAGGAAGCCCTTTGTGAAGGGCAAGCGCGGCAAGATGGCTAAGAAAGTTGCCAAGGCCGCTTCCAGAGCTTTTGTTGCTGCTCTCAGCGACATCGACACATCCTCAACTGAGGAGTCGAGCTCTGAGGAGGAGGAGTCCCCAAGGAAGGAGGACAAGAAGGATAAGAAGGGACGTGACTTCACCGGCCTTTGCTTCATGGCCGACAGCGATCACAGCGGCGATGAGCTTGACTCATCTGAGGTAAACCTATCATCTGACCAGCTTCTAATTAAATTAGATGAGCTGAATGAAGTAGTGTTAGGTCAGGATAGATTACTTGTGCAAGCCGCTAGAGAAAGAAAAGACCTTAGACTTAGGCTAGAAAATGTTTCTACTGAATATGCCATGCTTAAGTCTAAGTTTGATGATGCTGAATGTGAATCATGTTCTGTTGTCATGAGTGAGCTTGCTCAGTTGCGCTCTGTTCATGCTCAAACTCTTTCTGAGCTTGAGACTGCACAGAAGCAGCTTTTGGAGGTGGATTCTAGACCTCATGATATTATTGATTGCATGAACTGCTCTTTATTACGCGATAGCATTTCTTTGCGTGATAAGCATGTTCATGACTTGGAGGCTAGATTGGAGAGGGCCGGTAGTTCTAAGGATGTGCAACCTGTTTGTGACACTTGCATCACCCTTAAGGACCAGCTAGGCACTGCTAGAGAGCGAGCTGAGAACCTCATGTCCGAAAATGAATACCTTCTTTCTGTGGTGAACAAATGCACTGAGGGGAAGGGTAGGATGGATTTGCTCTTGGCCAAGACCAAGTTGTGTGCTGACAGAGCCGGGGTAGCTCTAGGTTTGGGTTTTGAGAGGATAGCTTCAGACAGTAAGGCCAAAACTGTTTTTACCTCTCCCACCACCCTAGAGAAAGAGAGAGCTCTGTTGGACACCCCATCAGCCAAAAAGCCTACCCATCCAACAAAGAAAACCACACCTCCTATCAAGAAAAATCCTCCCAAGAAAACCACTCAGAAGAAACCCAAGGAGCCTGTGAGAGTTGCTCCTGTGACCCATGAGAGTGCCCCTAGGAGAGTGTTTCATTGTTCTTATTGTCAGCGGGCGGGTCATTTGATTGGTTTCTGTTTCCGTCGCATCAAGGATGAGCGACGTGCACAGGCGATGAGCTATCAGGACATGCATTACCCATCTTTAGGTATGCATGAGTCTGAGTTCTACTCTCGTCCTGTTTTGAGGCTCCTCGTGCTTCTCGGAGAGGTTTTGCTCCTCGAGGTGTTCACCATGTTCCATATGGTGGTAGACCTCGGGCGAGTAGCTTTGTACCTCGTCAGAGTAGGAGACCTCGACATGCTTTGCGTTCTTTGCATGTAGGTAGACCTCGCACTTTGCATCATTCTGATTTTTATGTGCGTAGACCGTCTACTTTTACTGTGCCTACTACTCGTGTCACTCAGTGCTGGATGCCTCGTCATTATTTTACTCACCCCAGCACTGAGCGATCGAGGCGTTCTTATCATGTGTAGGCGACAGGTCGAGGCTTGGAGGGCACGTGGATCATGGACTCCGGTTGTTCGCGCCACATGACCGGAGATGCAAATTGGTTCTCCAGCCTCACCACAACCAAGCAAAGGGAACATATCACCTTCGGAAACAATCGAAGGAGTAGAGTGAAAGGTAAAGGTGTGGTAAGAATTAACACGAACTTCACTCTCAAAGATGTTGCTTTGGTTGAGAACCTGGGATACAATTTGCTGTCTGTATCTCAGTTGCTTGATGAGGGCTTCGAAGTGCGATTTCATCGCGATACTTCGCAAGTGCTCAATTCTGATGGCGTTGTGGTGTGTAAGATCTTTAGGGTTGGGAGAGTTTTTGGAGCTGATTTTTCAGAGTCGTCTAGTTCTTCTCATTGTCTTGTTGCACATTCGACTTCTGAGCTTTGGAAGTGGCATAGGAGACTAGGGCATATGAGCTTTGAGTTGCTCGCTCGTTTGAGCGCCCTAAGTTTGATCCGAGGATTGCCCAAGCTCAAGTTTGAGAAGAATTTAGTTTGCGCTCCCTGTCGACATGGAAAAATGATTGCTGCTTCGCATTCGCCAGTCACCACAGTGATGACTGAACAGCCCGGAGAACTTCTCCATATGGACATTGTAGGTCCTTCTCGGGTTAGTTCTTTAGGCGGGAAGTGGTATGTACTTGTTATTGTCGACGATTTCTCTCGCTACTCTTGGGTCTTCTTTCTTGCCAGCAAGGATGAAGTGTTTTCACACTTTCGGAGCTTGGCTTTGAGACTTTTCACTGAACTCCCAGGTGCATTAAAATTCATTCGAAGCGATAATGGCACCGAGTTCAAAAATAGTCTCTTTGTTGATTTTTGCATGGAGCATGGCATAGAACATCAATTCTCTGCTCCGCGGGTTCCTCAACAGAACGGTGTTGTTGAGAGGAAAAACCGCACTTTGGTTGAGATGGCTAGGACGATGCTTGATGAGCATAGGACTCCTAGAAAATTCTGGGCTGAGGCCATGAACACTGCTTGTTACATCTCAAACCGAATTTTCTTGCGCTCAATTTTAAATTTGACATCTTATGAGCTGCGTTTTGGGAGACAGCCCAAGGTTACTCATCTTCGAGTTTTTGGCTGTCGCTGCTTTATCCTAAAACGTGGTAACTTGGATAAATTTGAGTCGCGATCTTCTGACGGGATCTTTTTGGGTTATACAACTCATGGTCATTCTTATCGTGTTTATAACTTGGAAACTAACACTGTCATCGAGTCATGTGATGTGACTTTTGATGAATCAACCCCCTCTGTTAGTTCTGCTTTTGAACAGGCTAATGAACACGACATGGAACAGACCTTATTCGAAGACGAAGATCCCGGAGAATTCGAGGATGAACCCCTACTACCCTCGACATCAACCCCCGAAGCTGACCCCGCTTCAACTACTTCGGCACGAGGTCCCGAAGCGACTACCTCAACATCGGTCATCTTGGACCGCTCCAACGCACAAGTTGAGGGGGAGACTGCATCCCGCCGTGAGGCTCCACATCATGTCCAAAGGATGCACCCTCCCGAGCAGATCATTGGTGAGCTTGATCAAAGGGTAACACGTTCTCACGCTCATTTCACTAATGCTGCTTTTGTTGCTTCTTTCGAGCCTTTAGATGTTAGTCATGCACTTTCTGATTCTAGTTGGATCAATGCCATGCATGAGGAACTTGAAAATTTTGAGAGAAACCAAGTCTGGACTTTAGTTGATCCTCCACCAAATGTTCATTTCATTGGAACAAAATGTATTTTTAAAAATAAACAAGGGGAGGATGGAACAATTGTTAGAAATAAGGCTAGACTTGTAGCTCAGGGCTTTTCTCAACTAGAAGGGATTGATTTTACTGAAACTTTTGCACCTGTTGCTCGCCTTGAGGCCATTAGGATTTTGCTTGCCTTTGCGACATCCCGGGGATTCAAACTCTATCAAATGGATGTCAAAAGTGCTTTTCTTAATGGCTTCATAGGTGAAGATGTTTATGTAAAACAACCCCCTGGTTTTGAAAATCCCAAGTACCCACATAAAGTCCTTAAACTTCATAAGGCTCTTTATGGACTCAAGCAGGCCCCTCGGGCGTGGTATGATAGACTTAAGTCTTTTCTGCTTGAGCGAGGGTATTTGATGGGCTCTGTTGATAAAACTTTGTTTACTCTCAAGCATGGCAAAGATTTCCTCCTAGTGCAGATTTATGTGGATGATATCATCTTTGGTGGCTCTTCTCATGCTTTGGTTGCCGAGTTCGCAGATACCATGAGCAGGGAGTTTGAAATGTCGATGATGGGTGAACTCACCTTTTTCCTTGGTTTGCAAATCAAGCAAAGCAAACAAGGTACTTTTGTCCACCAGACAAAGTACACCAAGGACCTGCTCAAGAAGTTCGACATGTCCGATGCGAAGCCCCTCGCCACTCCAATGGCTACATCTGTAGCATTGGACCCTGACGAAGATGGAGAAGCCGTAGATCAGAAGGAGTTCCGGAGCATGATCGGCTCCCTCCTCTACTTGACTGCCACGAGGCCGGACATACACTTCGCAGTATGTCTGTGCGCTCGTTTTCAGGCTTCACCACGAGCTTCGCACCGCCAAGCGGTTAAGCGCATTTTAAGGTATCTCAAACACACCCTTGAATTTGGCATATGGTATTCATCGTCTTCATCTTTATGTCTTAGAGGTTATTCAGATGCGGATTTTGCTGGGTGTAGAATTGATAGGAAGAGTACCTCTGGTACTTGTCACTTTCTGGGTACATCTCTGGTTTGCTGGTCTTCCCGCAAACAGTCTAGTGTTGCACAATCGACGGCTGAGGCCGAATATGTTGCTGCAGCTAGCTGTTGCTCTCAGATTTTGTGGATGGTTTCCACTTTGCGGGATTTCGGGTTAGATTATAAGAGTGTTCCACTTTTCTGTGATAACACTAGTGCTATTTGTATTGCAAACAACCCGGTTCAGCACTCCAGAACCAAACACATTGATGTACGGTATCATTTTCTCAGAGATCACAATGAGAAGGGTGATATTGAACTTCAATATGTTGATACCCAACACCAGCTTGCCGATATTTTTACAAAACCCCTCGATGCTTCTCGGTTTGCTTACTTGCGTGGGGAACTTGGCATTTGTCACCCTTACGGCATTTTGTGAGGGGGAGCTGATCTTAATTGTATTGCATATGCTCATTATGTGTGGAATTGCATTTACATCTTTTGCTATTATATGCCTGCTTTTAATTCAAAGAAATCATGACAGCTCAGCTCTATGAAATATGTCTGGAACATTGATTGTGCATGATGTTTTATTTTCTAAAAATCAAAACTTGCTCACCGCATAATCTTGTATCTAGCTTGTTTAGGCTGGACTGCTTTTAGCTATCTTTTTTCTACTTGACAGCAAGACACTATTCCTTGGATGCTAAAATTTGCAACTTGAAAAATTGTGTTCTTTATTCATGGATATTCATCAAAATATTTATTCATCTAAATCAAAGTCAAAAATCCATGATTTGCCTGGTTTAAATGAAAAGAAAAGATCCAGGAGGGTTTGTTTGTCGCACTACTCTATTCTAGACTGCTTACCATTGCACTTTGGTTTGAACTGGGATAGTGTAGTGTATGCCAAAATCACCGCCTTAAGCTTCAGATGGCTTTCATGCCTAGGCTTGGCCTGATTGGAAAGTATAAGGTGGACAAACAAATAACCCCTGGCATTAAGAAAAAGAACAACAAAATTAATTGCTCATCAAGTTTGCTTTCACAGCTCCTTTTGAACAAGACTTGTCTGTCTAGGGTAGAACTTGTTAGCTTTGCGCAGTCCTTGCCTTCTCATGTCTAACTACTGTGATTAAGTGGTGATGCTTTTACTTCAAAATGACAAAATCACATGCCATCATCTTGTTTCACAGATTGTTAAATTGAGCTGAGCACATGATCATTTGTGTTAATTTTGGCATATTTTTGCATTATATGTCTTTGCAATTCTATTCATTTCGCAGCTTTGCATCTTTTGAATGCTCCTTGATGCTTGCATTGCCAAAGGGGGAGAGATTTTGCTATGTTCTCTGCTGCAAGAAGGCATTATTTCTAAAGGGGGAGAGATTTTTGACATAAAGGGGGAGAAACATTTGCTCAACTCAGGGGGAGTTTTTTATCCAAAGGGAGTTTTGCCGAAGGGGCTTTTACTCTTTTACAAAGGGGGAGAAAATTTCTTTTATCAAGTGACATGCTTTGGCTCTTTTTGAGTTTTTATGGTCACTTGTGTGCTGAAAATTTTTACATTTTCTTGAACTTCAATTTGGTTGTCAATGCACTCATCAAGGGGGAGATTGAGAAACCAAGGGTGGTTTCGGTGTATGTGATGAGTGATTGACAGGATTATTTACCCTCTGTTCGAAGGGTACCTCCGAAGGGGCTTCGGAGGTGGTACCTCCGAAGGGTGTTCGGAGGTGTGTCACCGGAGTGTGTTCGGTGTTTGCTTGCTGCAGCTGCGCAGCGGAGTGTGCCTGTCGGAGGGGTCCGACAGTACACGATGACCTGGTTCGTACCGATGGCTTCGGTACTTTGGGCGGTACACCGGAGTGTGTACCGAAGGATGCTAACCCGGAGAGGTCTCCGGAGTACTGGATACACTTGTTTGCTTGTCTGTGGTGCGCAGGGACTTCGGAGGCGACGGACAGGGTTCGAGCCAGGTGAACTTGGGTCAAGCGGGTGGCTTGATGCCAGGGGAGCGGGGAGCTCCGTCACGGTGGCTGCGAAGGTGGTCCGGGTCGGTCCTCGGGTCGAGGCATGCCAGGTGAAGGCAGAGAGTGCGGAGCGTGGCTCCGGCTGAAGGTACTCCGAGACAAAGTCCTCGGAAGTGAGGCACTTCGAAGGTACTCCGAATGGAGTGACTTCGGAGTTGGTGGACCAAGTCCTCTGCGGAGGCAAGGTGTTCGAAGTGTGCTCCGGAAGGAGACACTCGAAGGTTACCCGACGAAGGTCTCAGAAGTCGAGGCGCATCGAAGGCATGGTCCGGGTGAGGCTCGTCGAGGAGTGTGCTCGGGAAGAGGCACGGCGAAGAAGTGCTCATGGAATGCTTCATGCGGAGGCCTTGGACGAAGGAGGGACTTCGAAGGGTGGTACTCCGAAGGTGGGTCTTCGGAGTGAGGATGACTTGTGGTGCTTCGGCCATGCATGGCTTCGGTACACGGACGGACGGTGGTTGAGCTCGGAGTAGCTGCGAAGCCGTGGTGATCCACTCCGGAGGTGGTGGTGCGAAGGCCCAAGGGCTTTGACGGCTTCGGCTTAAAACCGTCACTGTATCGAAGGAATTCTTCGGCGGAGCGAAGGCCTTCAGGCTGCAGGCTTCTCGCCGAAGCTACCACACCTTCGGGTGCGAAGGGAGGTTCCAGAAGTCAACTCTGTAAAGGCTGACACTGTCTGTTCTGAAAAAGGCTGACACTGTCCCCTCTGCAGCTGACAGGGAAGCCTCCAAAATAAAGGTGGACTACCTTTTGTACCCCTTAGTTCTGTAGAGACAAATCTGTTGTAAACCCTAGGGGTAAAGTAGTCACTTCCTTAGGATGAAGCCGTGGGCTATAAATATGGGGGCTCGGTAGGTAACATTTAACACTTTGAGCATTTACTGTTGAGCTCCTGTAGACAGACCTCGCTGTATTCATTCTGAGTTCATTTTATTCAGTGTTCCTTGTTCAAGCGGCGAAGCCCTGCTTCTTTGTGCTTTTGCTTGAGCTTGTGTTGCATACCTCGCTAGTTATTAGTTCACCGGAGCCTGTTTTGGCGAAGGGTGTTTTTATCGCGAAGTGTGTTTTACAGTGTGCTGTCGCTCTGCGTAACACGAGGCAAGACCTCGCTGCTTACTAGCGAAGCCCTGTTCTGTTCCCGTAGTGCTTGTTGTGTCGAAGCCCTTAGCATAGTCCATTTGCGTGTGCGTGTAGACCTTCGGGTACGAAGCCCAGCACCCGTTGCTGTCGCCAAGTACTTGGTCAAAGTCCTCAGAGGGCTGTCCACTCTTGCGAAGGGTGAAGTGCGAAGCCTGCTCGAAGCACCTCGTGTGCGGAGCCTGCACTGACTTAGCAGAGTAGATTTTCGAGGGTTGTTAGTGGAGCGAAGTCTTCTTGGCTTCGAACTTTTGCTCCTCCGAAGCCTGTGTTCGAAGGTGTCGAAGTACCTCCGAACCAGACCTTCGAAGGTTGTGTTCGAAGCCTGTTCCGCAGAAGACAGAACCGAACCGTAGGCTAAGTTTTTAGCCAGAAATTTTAAAAGCTCCCATTCACCCCCCCTCTGGTCGCCGTTTCCGGTCCAACAGATTAAATGCGAGGTTTAGCGCTATGCAATGTTTATCTTCTATCCAATAAAAGATGTTCCACTATCTAAACCAGTCACTTTCCCTCTCATGACTAATATTGGTGCAAGATCCATGGTCATGCTATCTCCTAGTGAGCTTTGGCATCACTACTAGAAGCTAGTTGACATAGGTAAGAAACTCCTTGCTAATCACATCGTATGTTACTCTTGTCGTTGGAGAAGCATCAAATGCTAGACCCCAACTCCTATGCTCCAAGGTCCAAAACCGTTTTGATAGCCTTGTCAAGTGAACCAAAACTATGCGTGCAGAAGTCCGACTTCTGCCACAACTGGTCGAGATAAAAGATAGCACCCTGCTTTGGCAGACCCACTATCGATGAGCACGAACCTTGGTGGGTGCAGCTATTAGGAAGAGCATTGAAACTTAATTTTCTGAGGGAAAACTACTCTAGCATCGTAATGTCCCTAGATCACATGAAACATGCAAGAATAGAATAACAGGAACATAACAAAGCATCATAGGCAATCATATTAACTGTGACATAGCATGGCCTTATTCACATGGAGATCTCCATCTCCATGGCTCCCATCATCGAGTGCGTGCCCCCGACCTCCATGAAGAGTACTAGTCCATATCGCATAGGCTATACTAAGTACATGGGTCGAAGCACCGCAGAAATGACATGCAAGCCGTAATGAATTTTACATCAGCCTTGGGCTGTAAATAACCATGACATGCATGCCATATTTAATTTTCATTCATTGCATGCATCTCATACATCACATTTAACCAAGGCCATGCCAGTCATGACATTCTCTGCAAAACAAAGTTAGGCGAGCAATCTACAAATGATTGGATTCTAGATTTGACAAACCTGAGTCAGCAAGCTCGGTTTTCAAAATCGCGCAGGTCGGAACTTCCGATCTCACAAACTCAGAACTTCCAATCAACATTGGAATCCTGCAGCACAACAATTTCCTTTTGTATCAAATCATTATTCGACATCGGAAAATCCGATCAGTATCGAAACTTCTGATCCACTATTGGAACTTCCGATCACATCGGAACTTCCGATCTGCCATGGATAGAAATAGATCTAATCTATTTTTCCACCATGTATCTCCATACATGAGGGATCCAGATCAAACACTACGCATGTAGGCTCTGATACCACTAATGGGGAATAGGGGAGCTACGCTAGCCGGCAAATTCAAAATTTCCGCCCTATGGCCCTAGGCTCATGCGCGTGTGAGATCATAGATCGGTACCTTCTAGCACAAGACGCGCTAGGTGCACCAGAAGAAGATGTTGGAGCAGCGCGTCTAGCCTCTCCTCGCTTTGTCCTTGCCGTCCTTCGCCAATCCAATCGATTAAGACGGCGTAGTCGTTCACATGTAGATGTTCACGAGTGTCTCTATTGGAGCAACGCCTCCACTGATTCCACACGTACAGGGATGGAGTACCTCCCACGGTAGTGTGCTAGCACCGCACGTGAGAGACGGGGATCCTTGACCTCAACGTTTGAGATCAAGAAGGGAAGGAGAGAACTCTTGGGTGGCTAGGTCTAATCTAGGCTTATTGCTTACCCCAAGATGTCCTCCTACTTCCTTTATATAGAGCTAAGAGCCCCTGGGGCATGCTCATCCTGAAACCGTAATAGATCCAATCTGTTTGCCCACGTCGGAACATTCGATCCTATATCGGAACTTCCGACAGGGTATTTTAGGTCTCCTGATATAGTACGACACACAACAGATCCAATCTGTTATCGCCCACCTCGGAACTTCCGATCAGTACAAAATTCCTCCGATTGAAAATCAGAACTTCTGGCTCATCAGAACTTTCGATACCATATCAAAACTTTCGAAGCAACAATTGCTCTCTGTATCGGGACTAGAAATTAACCGGAACTTCCGATACTACCTATCGGAACTTCCGATCCACGAAATTTTCTTGGGCATTTCGTTTATGTCTGGCACTCAAGCGTGACTAGATTGCTACTAGGTGAGTGCCGAGACATTGATCAAGATAATCAATGGAAAGCCTAGAAACTTGGCATGGTCGACAGAGGATCCATTAGCTCGAATGAAAGGAGTGGACGAGGCCTGCATGAGATAACTCAGGACTTCACACGAATGGTGGTCGTTCACGCCCTTAGGATTTTATAGGCGTTGCACCCGTTGTCTTGATTAGATTATATTCGAGCAGGGTGGCTGGCGATCATCAAGGAATCTGACGTTGGGCGTATTGACGCTGAAGTCAGGGAAACTGCCGACACCTTAGTTTCAAACATCAATATTTATCCTCCTGCACCTATTGAGTGAAACAAAAATTTAGACATGATGTTTTGTCCATGATGGAAACATTTTGTTAGTAATGCAGTTTTTTATTTCAATCTGCTCTAAGTCCGACTAGATGTGATCATTTGAGTATATGATGTAGCTTAGGCTCATTAGCACAGGGAAACCTTGGCCACATGCGTGCTGTTTAGAACGTCGGTGTCACATATAATCGTAAGATAACACAAAACTAGTCGAAAGGAACTTAGAGAAAGAAAGCAACCCTTAAGTAGTCGGAAAGAAATCAGTTTGACTTAGCCAAAGTGGATCATGGATATAGAGTAGAATATCGTTAAATCCTAGAAAATCTTAAGGGTCCATTAAAATCCAAATAAAAATTGAATATTTAACCAATTCCAGCGAGAGTTAAGGACTTAGCTGGAAATCACCGATAGTGGGGATATCAAATCCCATGAGTTTTGGCGATTGGAGTCTATTGGAGGAAGTTTGTTTAGAACTGAAGGGTCAGGCACATCAGGAGTCCAATCAACTAGGTCGTTTTTCGAGGCGAGTTGATAGATCATGTTGACTGTGCAGGCGAGGATGTGGATGTTTGATTGGTGCATCGTGAGGCTTTTGATGGAGCATTTTTTGGCACACCATTAATGGAATTTTCACCAATTGAAGGCTTATTATTTGCTTCCGATTATGTGGGACAGTTTTACTAGCTCCGTTAGCCTATAAGTAGGCATCCTTGGTGTGGGCTTCTCCATCATAGTGTATACACGATGCGGTGGAGCTACATCCGAGTGGCATCATCCAAGATTGCGTCACAGTACTTCTGCGACATGGTTGGCGGCCATTGAAGATTATCCATCCTTAGGGAATGCCCTAGTGGAAGGCGGGTCTTCGGCGCAGCTGTTGATCTCGGCACTTAGTACCATGGGCGATCGGTGGCGATCTCGAAGATGATGGTGCCATAGTCGACGAAGGCATTAGTGAGGGAGTGCTCACCAATGGACCAAGTGACGTCCTCAGAGATCGACTGGCCTTCTCGACGAGTGGGCAGCGTGTGTTAATGAATCTTCTAAGAGTTATTTACATGTCTTCGCCGACTCACGGGACTTCTCGCACTTGAGAATGCTCCAGCACTACGTGTATACAGTGTGGTGGGGCTACAACCGAGTAGTCTTAACCTTGTTGAGCATATAAAATGAAGTGTAGAAGAAACTTTGTACATGTACATCTCATGGAAATGCAATAAAATTTCTTCATTGTCAATGTTTTTCTTTGTCCGACCATGCATAGCATAAAACTTGACTTCTCTGATATAGCCTAGGTCTGTATAGCGCAGGGAACTTGAGCCGCATGCATGCTCTTTATAGCTATTGGCGTCAAAAATAGCTGAGTAAAATAACGTAGTAGTCGGGACGAAAAAATAAATGCTTAAGAAGCCCCCGAGCAAGTAAACAACTTTAACAATGGCTAAGTCAGAGCGAACCATGAATACTTTAGTCAGAGTAGTTGTTTACAACTACCCAAGTGCAAAGCAAGCTAATAAACTACAAGAGTCTTAAGGCGGTCCTGACCGCTTCGTTATAGCCTAGGTCTGTTTAGTGCTAGGAAACTTGAGCCACGTGCACACTATTTAGAACCATCGGCGTCACGAGTGGTCCGAAGATGACATTGGCACTTAATGATAATGAAAAAACCATTTTCCCGACCCGATGAGTCAGAAGGAGGGGGACCAACAAAAGCCGGGTCAAAGTGGATCATGAGCACTTGACTTGTGTGGTCACGCCATAGGTATTCGAGATTAAAGGGAAAAATTGATATCCAGAAGCGAATATCTTTATTGATGATAACAAAGAGTTATTTTTCTCAAGGATAGAAACATTGAAGGTGATCTATATTCCAAGAGTTCACCAGCTTTTGGCCATCTTCGCGCATTAGGCGGTATGATCCTAGTCCAGTAACTTCAGATATGATGAAAGGACCCTCCCAGGGAGCCGAAATCTTGGGAGATCCAACCGCTGATTTTACTCGGCGGAGGACCAAGTATCCTGTGAAACCAAGTTAGGTCGCACTGTGGTTTTATCTTTGTGATGAGTGATTGACAAGGTTGATCGATCTGGAGTGTTGAGTGAATGGTGGTTTGCTTGCATCGATGGGATCGCGCTGTGAATGGGGATTGTGTGCTGAGGGGATCGGTGTGCGTCGCATCTCTTGTTTTGGCTTGTCTCATGTGTGTAGGGTGGAGAGCTAACCAACTATCAATGGCTGGTGATCAAGGGTCAAGTGGGGAGCTCGATGTCAGAGGATCAAGGATGCTGGGTGAAGTTAGAGATGATTTGACGGACGAATGGTCGAGACAGCGTGACGATCAAGTAAGCGAAAGGGATGCCAGTGCAAGTGATCAGGCGGCTTGAGGGGATCGAGAGTGAGAGAGACTTGCCGGCAGTCGAGTTTGGGGATTGGCGTCACATGTCGGCGATCGAGGAGGCTTTATCGGTGTTTGCTAAAAACCGTCACATCAGAAAATGTTTTAAATTCCAGTAATTAGGAGTTTATTTTTCTGTTTAGTAATCTAAATTAAGTGTAATCCTTTAGTATTTTTCAGAATTTTAAAATTCTAAAAAAATATTAAAAAATAGGGTCAATGTTGTAATAAATTAGGAGTATACATTAATGTATTTTTCATAATCGTTAATTATGAAAATAGATTATTGCAATTAGGTAAGTACCTAGAACATTAACCCTAATGGCATTTCGGAGATTTCCTTAATGGGCTTGCCTATATAAAGTACTCTATGCCCAAGGGTTAGGGGACTATTTGACTGTCATTTTGGGGGCTACCAACCACAAAAAAATTGTTTTAGCTCCATCTTTTTGCTGCTCTTTCATTTGTGCAAGCACTGTTCATTATATTGAAAAGCTCCTGGCGTCCTAGTTCGGCTACAAGATTTCTAGCGCAAGTTAGTACTCAGTAGTGCTAGGCACTATTCATCTTTCTGGATTCAACTTTGGGATGATTTTTTGAGCGGTTTTGGTGTATTTTTGCATCTAAGTTCTTCATAAATTTTGTTGTTCAAATTTCCAGGATTCCATTTTTGAAATCTGCAAAAGTTTTTGACCACTTCTTCATAGAGTTTCTTGTTCAACAAATGTGCTGAAAAATTCTGGGAGTGTTCTTTTGCTGAAAACATTGGAGGCTGAAAATTGTTCAGAGAAAACGAAAGTTGCTTCTGGTTCTGTGTTCTTTTTATGCGCAAGTTTTTGAAGCCAGCTGTTGATCATCTTGTGCTTTACCATGTTCTGTTCATCATCAGCAACAAGATCTGAGCTATTCCTTGTTGATTCACACTTGAACTTTGGCTGAATAGTTTGAGGCTGAATGTTTAGAAAGAAGCTTTATGTTCTGATTTTAGCATTTGATCTTTCTAATTTTGTTTAGCAAGTGGCTTTACTGTCTACAGTATTTTAGGTGTTTTTTTACATCAAGGTTGTGCCATTACTGCAGATTGAGCTCGCAAAGTTGATTTGATGGTTCTCAGAATTAATCTCTGTTTGTCATCACTATTCATGGTATTTTGCCAAGTAGTGTTCTGATCTGCTGCACTAGTAATCACTGTCAAGCACTGCTCTGATTCAGAGCTTGTAGCTTGTGCTTTTGGTTTTATTTGCTGCATTTTGTCACTAGCAGTTTTTGTATATTTCACCACTGCTCAGGTCAGCATCTAGTATATTATTTTTGTTCATTGTGGTGCCAATTGCTTCATCATTCAGTGTAGAGTATTAAAGATGTTCTGATCTCTGCATTGGATTGTTTTGGAATATTTGTTCTGAATTTTAGCATGTTCTATATGAGGTGACTGTTCAGATCATATACAGTGTTGTCATTGGTGTGAAGCAGAAGTGTTAATTTGTTTGAATTGATTTCAGACTGATTACTGCTGTGTATTCTCTGTAATTCACAAGCAGTTAGCTGATTTCAGTATTCTCCACAAGCAAAGTAATTGATTCATGGATGAATACAATTGAAAATTGCTAGGTTATTCTCCTGTATATTTTGCCATTCATCTCTTGGATTGGCTACAGCAGAACAGCTGCAAAGAAGTAAAACTGATTTGAAGTTTGTGAGTATTGGCATAGTTGATTAAACTTTTCTGCTCTAAAATACAGTGATCATCTAGATGGATGTGTTCAGTATATTCCTTGTCCAGTGCTGGTTTTTGTGATTTCTCTGATTACTTGATTGTAGCTAGGGATGGTGTTCATCAATTCAGTGTTAGAATCAATACAGAAAGGGTTGAAGTATTTTGATCTTGGTATGTGACTTCATATGGTTCAATTTTGATGTTCTTGAGGAGAACTATGTTTATTGTTTACTTCCGAATTTATTTCTGCTGATCAATTAGTGTTGAAGTGATTGATTGTTGTATCTGAATTTTATTGTTCAAGACTTGTTGTCCCATCTACTCTTTGATCTGAACCGGTGGTCTGTCAAGTCTCGATGATTATACAAGTTTTCTGTGTGCAGAGTAATCTAGATTGAATTCACACTAAAGTAATCATTTTTCTGAATTTTCTGAACCCTGTCGGCATCTCAAATACTGACAGCCTCCCGTCGACAAACCAGTTACCGAACTAGACATTCTAAATCGGTAAACCAATCACTGATAGCAATTTTGGTGTTTGAAACTACGATTTAGAAGAAGTTTCAAATTGGATTGATTTCTGTTCTAGTCTTGTACTGTGAGTTACACTTTTGCTTCTGCGATTTTTAGAGGAGCGTTGGGTGATTTAAAAAGGCCATCATAGTCGCGAGAATTTGTTGAAGTGCCTATTCACCCTCCCTCTAGTCGCCATTCTGATCCCACAATTGGTATTAGAACTAGTTAGATCACCAGTTGACATTAACTGATTTGTGATCCTTTTTGGCGACATAGACAAGAACTCTAAAATTTCGATGTTTGATGGTCAAGATTTTTTTCCTATTGGAAGGTGCGCATGGAGGCTTATCTACTAAGCCAAGGATGTGCTATATGAGACATTGTTGATTCCCAATATGTGATTCCTGAAACTCGAACCTCAAAAACTGAGAAGGAACAGTACGATTGTAATAGCAAAGCAAGAAACATACTGTTCATCAGTCTGAGTGGCAATGAGTTTGACAGGGTCCAGCACCTATGAACGACACGTGAGATTTGGACTACTTTGAAAACTTTTCATGAGGGCAATACTCAGATTAAGTCTAGGCGGCAAAGCACATATAATAAAGAATATCAAATGTTTGTGCAAGGCCCCGGTGAACCTGTAGATGCCATGCTTGCTCGTTTTGATGGGATTGTGAGCAACTTGCACTCCACTGAGACTTTAGCTTATTCAGACCATGATAGAGCGATCAAACTTCTCTATGCTCTTGATCGTAGCATATGGGAGGTGAAGATCTCTAGTATTGAAGAGTTGGCGAGCTTTGACACTTTGACTTGCGACGAACTTTTCAGTAAGCTTAGGTCCACTGAGATTGCCAAGGCATCTCATCTAGGATTTAGAAATTCTTTGTTGCCTTCTATTTCTTTAGTTTCCGGTCCTGGCAGTGGTATCTCATCTGGAGGTAACTTTTCTGGTGGTTCTGGAGTTTGTGCTTTTTCTGGTGGTTTTGACTTGTCCTCCTTGGTCTCTGTCACAAAAGAACAGGACGACACTCTAGATGATGAGGAGCTAGCTCTTATTGTCAAGAAGTTCACCTGCTTCTACAATGATAAATGAGATCAGAGGAAGGAGGGTATCGGGGATGTTTTGAGTGTGGAGATCCGTCTCACATAAAAGCTAATTCCCCTAAAGTAAAAATGAAAAATGAAAATGAGCACATGCACCAGAAGTGGAACAGGAAACCCTTCTTTAAATGGAAGCAAGGCAAAGTGGCTAAGAAGGTAGCTAGAGCTTTTGTGGCCGCCCTCAGCGACATCGATAGTACATCAAGCGAGTAGCCAAGCTCAGAGGAGGAGGAGCCTCCTAAGAAAGAGGAGAAGAGGGAGAAGAAGAAAATGGACTTCACTAGCCTTTGCTTCATGGCTGACAGCATCCATAGCAGCAACGGGCTCGACACATCTGAGGTATATCTATCCCGTGATCAGCTTCTTGTTCAAAATGATGAATTACATGATGTTGTATATTCTCAAAATAGATTACTTAAACTTGTTGCTAAAGAACGAAAAGAACTAAAATTCAGACTTGAAACTATTTGCACTGAACTTGCACTTTTAAAATCTAAGTCTAATGATGCTGAATGTGAGTCATGTCTTGTTGTTATGATTTAACTTACTCAGCTGCATTTTACACATGCTCAAATTGTTGAAAAACTTGAAATTACTCAAAAACAACTTTTGGAGGCAGAGTCTAGTCCTGCTGTCATCAACGAATGCATGAACTGTCCTTTACTTGTTGAAAGCATTAATTTGAGAGATATGCATGTTGATGAACTTAAGGCTAGATTGGGAGTGTTGAGTGTTCTAAGGATGTGCAGCCAGCTTGTCCCACCAGCATCACCCTTAAGGACCAACTCAGCTTTGCTAGAGAGCAAGTCTAAAAATTAAAATGTGAAAATGATTATCTTCTCTCCGTGGTTGAAAAATGCACTAAAGGAAAGGGTAGGATGGATTTGCTTTTTGCTAAAACAAAAATGTGTGCTGATAGGACAGGGTCAGCTCTAGGGTTGGGCTATGAGAGAACCATTCTGTTGGAACGACGGATCGGACCAGCAGGTTTTCTTAATGAGAACGAGGGTAGTGTATTCAATGCTCCTTAAGCCTGTGTCTTACAACTACAGCTGAGGGGTATTTATAAGGCGCCCCATCCAGAGAGCTAAGTGCCTCTGGACCGCCAACGGTTACATGGCCTAACGCCGGTCGGTAGTACCGACAAAACAGACTATACATAGTACAGACAAGAAGATTTGATTCTGACAACGCATCAGCCGTGTCGGACGCTGCCTGCGCCGCCCGACACGGCTCAGAGGATCGCGATTCTGTCTCCCCGTATATTCGTCCAGTCCTTTTCCCGCCAGCACTCCCTCCAGATTCACTACCGCGGGCCGAAGGGTGGCCCCCGGCAACCTTCTCCCGGAGGGTGGCCTCCGGCATCTTTCTCCCGGAGGGCGGCCCCCGGCATCTTCCTCCCGGAGAGTGGCCTCCGGCATCCTCAAGCCGGAGAGTGGCCTCCGGCATCCTCAAGCCGGGGGGTGGCCTCCGGCATCTTTATGCCGGAGAGTGGCCTCCAGCTTCTTTCGCCCGTAGGTCCTGGCCCCCTCCGGCACTAGGCCTCGGGCCCCCTGGTTGTGGGCCCCCTTCAGCCATCGGGATTATCTCCCCCAACAGTAGCCCCTCGCTTCTTTCCTCTTGAGAGCCCTGCGTTAAAAGAGGGTGGAAGCGCACATGATAATTTCGACGGCCTTCATGAGGAATGTAACTTACATTGGGGTACTGGATCCAGCCGTAGCATGGCCCCCTGCGCCCGACGTGGAGGAGCTCCGAAGTGGGGAGGCGCGATCGGGCCCGGAGGCTGAGGACCGCTTCGAATCCTCTCTCCGACGGGTTGAGAGGAGTTTGACCGGGCTCGCTGAGTGCATGCGCACCTTTGACCAGGGGGCTCTGGCCCCGAGGAGGCGGCCAGACACCGCCAGAAGCAGTTAATGCGTGCGTAAACGGCATTGGGGAGGCGAACCGCCAGGGAGCCGCCGTGCCCCGACGCGCCGGTTTGGCCTTAAATGCGGTGCCATGCAACCGCCGCGTTCAAACGCTGAACGAACCGGAAGAGGAACCGACGACCTTGAAGCTTAAATATAACCCGCCGCGCGGCCTGCTCTCCCTCCTCCACTTTGCTACGCCCACTCTAGTTACTTCAGACAGCATCCTTCCTGCTTCCTGAGCTCTAAGTCCCCTCTCGCCTCCTCGAGCAATGGTGAGGAGCGCCACCCCAGCAATGGCGATGGACCCGCGCTTCCTGCAGTGCCAGATGGCGGCGGCGGCAGCGACGATGGCGACGGATTCATCGGAGACGCGCGGCGCGCGCGAGCTCCGCCCCGCCTCAGAGCGGTTTCGGGAGCAGACTCTGGAGCTCGGCCCGTCTGCGTGCACAGAAGCGTCGATCGAGCAAGCAACCAGGGCCCGCCTTGGTCCTGAGACGCCGGCGAGGAAGCCTGGTCGAGAGACGGCCCCGCAGCCGCGAGAAGGCGAGGTCGTCGTCTTCGAAGCCTTTTTCGACGCGGGATTGGGGTTCCCTGCCTCGGAGCTCCTCGCCGGGGTGCTGGATGCGTTCCATCTGGAGCTCCCGCAGCTGTCCCCTAACGCCGTGGCCCGCCTCGCCATTTTCGAGTGGGCCATGCGTGCCGAAGGCTGCGAAGGGAGGGCGGAGGTCTTCGCACAGATGCACGAAGCTCTCTGCCAGCCAAAGAAGAAGGGAGGCTAGATACTAGCCTTCGGGAGCATCAACTTTCAGCTCTGGAGGAAGTATGCAGACTTCTTCCCTGCGAAGGCCACCAACGAAAGGTGGTATTCCAAGTGGGTGAACCGGTGGTTCTACGTCTGCGTGGGGCGCTCGAAGTGGCCGCCGATTGACGGAGCCTTTCAACCTCCGCCCGAAGAACTACATGTTCAGCTTCAACCTCTTGGGCCAAAGTGCGGAGCGCGTCGTTGTCCTCCCTCGCCGTTCGGAGAGCTTCATCGGCCGTAGCCCTATCCCTCCATTCCGCTAGGGCTTCCTCATCCAACCTAAGAGATCTTTCATTGGAATCATTGAGGGCGGTTTGGAGTGTGGTAACCTTCCGTTTGAGTCGATTAGTTTCGACCTCATTGGAAGTCGCTGCCGCTCTAGCAAGGACGAATTGCTGCAAAGGAAAAAGAACAAGTAAGTACCAAAGTGTTCATAATTACTAATTAGAAGTGATTGTGGTGCTTTCCATACCTAAAGGGCAGCCCTTTCGAGGGCCATGTCGAGCGCCGAAGCTCTAGCCTCGTCGAGAGTAGATACGAGGTCTGAATTGGAGATGTCCTGGCTCTTTTCCGCCAAAGGCTCCAGGAGCGCTCGGAGGCCTGTCCGGTGCTCCAGGAACGGAGCCAGCAGAGGAAGCCAAGACGAAGCTTGGCGATCATCCGCCGTGGCCTCCTCCTCCGAATTGCTGGTCGAAGTCGTCGCTAGGCCGGGGGAAGGCCGAGGCTAGACATGACTTTGCCCCTCCCCGGCACGAAAGCAGGAGCATCGGCTAGGGCAGAAGCGGCCCCTCCTTTGGCGGATACCCCTTCGATCGGAGCCGCGGCATCGGGGGCGACCTCGGTCACCAAGGCCGCAGCTGCGGGCATGATCCCAGTCCCCAGGGCTGCATCGGCAGGCACGACTTCCGCCTCCAGGACCAGAGCATCCAAGGGAGTCGAAGTGTCCATCGGAACCTCGACCCCTGAAGAAATTGGTACTTCGGGTGCCGCCGGGGCTTTATTCCCCTTCGAGGTACCTACTGTGTCAAAATATTTGATAAGCATTTACGAGTAGAAGTTGTTGCAGGTATCGTCCAAGGTAAAAACTTCGTAGTATACCTTTGGAGGGCCCATGAGGCAGAATCGTCGGATCCTCCAGAACTTCGTACAACCGGAGGATATCATCGATATCATCCCCCAAAGTCCTCTCCGGTGTGCTTCTCGCCGGGGCCTCGACTTCCGCCACGATCACCCCGGTTATGGGCGAGTTGGGGGTGGTGGAGTCCATCTCCAAGTCCACGACAACAAGCATGGAGGCGTGCGCCAGGTCTACCTCCGCAACCCTCCGAGCAGAAGCCTCGGCTGAGACGCCTGCTGCATCCTCATCATCCTCTAAGAGATAATTCTCGAAGGTCATTGCCAGTTGGGCATTGGAGTCTTTGGAGTCCTCTGAGGCCGAACTCTGGATGTCCAAAGACGAAGAGGACGAAGCAGGAGCCAGCTACGGAGGGTGCACCATTCCGAGAGCTCCCCACACTCTGTTGGAGCGCCCCCAACTCCCCACCAGCTCCAGCCTCTTCTGTCTCTCAGTAACCGTAGGGGCTCCGAGGACCCGTTCGGTGGCCCAAGCTATGTCTTCCGGAGCTAGCGCCAATGGAGCCACTGGGGAAAAGGGTAACGTGTTATAAGTATACTATTTTCCATCATCTAACACATTACTGCAGGAATGGAAGTCTTACCTAGGGTTCGAAGATCACCCTCCGAGGCCTGTTGAAACACTATCGGCCAGTCAGTCCTGAGGGGTGGAATCCGAAGGGAGATGAACTCTTCGGTGAGGTCGCGCATACTCATGCGGCGGGCCACCGAGGTCAATAGCCCTAGCCGCGTGGAGAGCAGGCTAGGGTTCGGAGTGATCTCCGCTTCCTTCCTGAACAAGATCTCTTGGAGAGGTCCTGAGAGTGGGGAGTCCTCTCCGACTTCAGTGTAAAACCACCGAAGGATCCAGTTAGTGTACCACCTATCATTGATGGCCTTCGCAGGAAAGTGTTGGGCATGCTCCCTCCGCAACTGGAAGTTGACGCTGCCGAAGGCCGTTATCACCTTGGAGTCCCCAGGCCCGTCCTGCGGCTTCGGCTGGCAGATGGCTTCATGGGTAGCGGCGAAGACTTCCGAACGTCCTTCGCACCCTTCGGCCCAGAGTGCCCACTCGAAGATAGCTAGGCAGGCGACAGCATTGGGGGATAATTGAGGTAAGGTGATGTGAAACAGATCCAACACCTCCGCCAAGAAGTCGATGGACGGAAGCCCCAAGCCCGCTTCGAAGAACGCCTCGAAGACCACCACTTCTCCGCTTCGTGGCCTCGGGGTTGATTCCGACCCGGGGACTCGATTCCTCAATCCTACCCCTAGCTTCCCTTCCATGGCCTCCTCAATAGACTCAGCGGTGCTCGTGGACTGACCGATGAGAAAGCTTTGAGAAATCTTCTTCTTGGAGGGCGGGCGGAGCTCCCGAGGGTTCTTGGGCTAGGCGTTGCCAGGAGCTCCCGTCATTGCTGCCGCGGTTGAGGCGGCCCACGCTTGCCTCTTCGCCAGGGTGCTCGCCGCCGCCAGAACGGTGTGGCTGGTTCTCGCCATGGCTTAGTGGATGTGGAGATTGTGAGAATTGGAGGTTGAAGAAAGCAAGTCGCAAGCGCTGAGTACGGTAAAAGTTTCCGGTAACTTCTAATCCTTCCTTTTATATCCGATCACTGGTTGCTATGCTTCGATTGCGTTCACTTTGCAGGTTCGGCTTCAGCCACTGACAGATGGGTCCAGGAAGTGGAACAGCGTGAGACCGCCGTAAATTTCGACCGTTACCTTTCTTACAGGGCGTAACGGCTACTTGCGCCGTAACGGCTATAATCTAAACGGTTCCCCACAACATTTTCACTTCGGAGCAGTACTCTTTCCTACGATGTGTTCACACTACGTTAGGAGCTCGGGGAGAAGTCCAAATGCTTTGGGTCCGAAATCCTTTGGGGAAATGTAATGTGTTCAAATTCTCTCTAAGTCTCAGAATATGAAAATATTCCTTGTGTATACTGCCTCCCTTCTGTACAAGTTAAATACGGAGAGACGTATTCGAGGGGCTACTGTTGGGGGAAATTGCTTCACCTTCAGGACTTAGAGATTGATAGCCCAAGGATTCACTAAGCTTCGGAGCTAAGTGGGCTCCTGTTCGGAGGTGGTGGCGCCAAGCCGAAGGGTGCCTCGATCCGAAGTCCTGAGAGGCCTTCCGCAAGATACGAAGGCTCCGAAGTAGAACGATAAGATTGACAAGATGTTTGGCCTATCCATCTACCTTGGATAAACTTTACCCTTTTTCCCCTGTTCCAGGTACCGAATAGTTTCCACTATGTCGGTTGTAATCTAGGGGTATTTAGGTCTTTTCCTTAAGCATTTTCTGCCTATAAATACTCCCCTCTCTACCCTGTAACGGGGACCGAAACACCCGGCCATTCAATACACATATTCGAACTACTTGAGTTATTATCCAATACGGAGGCTCGAGTAAGTTCTTAAGCACGAGCTCACTGTTTGTCTGTTCTTGATCTCAGAGAACCTGTTAGCGTAAACTTTTACGCCAACAGTAAGCATCCATCCTTTCATTGGTGCAAGACCAGTTTTTATTCACCTAACTGATCACCAGCTTGGAATTTCCATATGCCATTAGCCTTTTTACCCTAAGAGAGATAGCAATATGAAGGTCATTGAGGAGAGCTTTGTACTCGGCTGCATTATTAGATGCCATAAATAATTACGAGAGGGCGTACTTTAATCATTCACCTTGAGGGGATATCAAGAGGATTCTAGCTCTGACTCCTTCAATGCTGAGAGATCCATCGAAATACATAACCCAATGATCTTGAGGATCGCTTGTTGGCAGGAGCTGAATCTCCGTCCACTCAGCCATGAAGTCAGTGAGTGCTTAAGACTTGATGGCAGTGCGAGTCTTGAAGTTGAGAGTGTATTCCTCAAGTTCAATAGCCCATTTGACAATTTGTCTAGTGGTGTCGCGATTCCACAAAATGTCACCGAGGGGAAACTTAGTGACCACTTCCACTGGGTGAGCCTGGAAGTAGTGTTTGAGTTTTCGTGCAGAGATGAGAATGGCATATAGGAGCTTATGCACCTAAGGATATCGAACTTTTGAGAGTCCGAGCACCTAAGATATAAAGTAAACCGGTCTTTGGACTAGATAGGCGTGTCTTTCCTCGGGGCACTTGACAATCAGACCAATGCTAACCACATGAGTCATGGCGGCGATGTAGAGGATGAGCGCCTCTCCTGGAGTTGGCATGATGAAGACTGGTAGAGAGGATAGGAACTTCTTGAGGTCGAAGAATGCCTAATCGACTTCTGGTGTCCAAGTGAAGTCCTCTTTCTTTAGTGGCTTGAAGAACGACATTTCGCGTTCTCCTAATCATGAAATAAACTGACTGAGAGAGGTCATGTAGCCCGACAGACGTTGAACATGTTTGATGTTGATGGGCCTTGACATTTTTAGTATCATCGAGTTCTTCTCTGGATTAGCTTCAATGCCTCTACTGCCGATGATGAACTTGAGCAATTTTCCGGTCGGAACCCCAAACACACATTTTTCTGGGTTAAGTCACCACCGAAACTTGCTGAGATTATTTATCATCCCTTGGAGGTCATAGATGAGATCTTTCGATACTTTGGACATGATAACAATGTCGTCAACATAAGCTTTAATATTGCGACTGATTTGATCAGCCAAACATCGCTGAATGGCCTTCTAGTACGTAGCCCCCACATTCTTCAACCCAAAAGGCATTGATGTGTAGTAATAGGCACCAAATAGGGTGATGAAGGTTGTCTTCTTTTGATCTTCTCCCTCTAGGCTGATCTGATGGTAGCCTTAGTAGAAGTCCAGGAAGCACAAGAGTGCACTGCCCGAAGTTGAGTCAACTACTTGATCAATGCATGGCAGCGGGAAAGAATCTTTCAGACATCGCTTGTTGAGATCAGTATAGTCAACGCACATCCTCCATTTTCCATTTTTCTTTTTTTTCAAAGATTGGATTGGCTAGCCAGTCGGTATGTTATACTTCCTTTATCAACCCTACCACCAGTAGGTGGGCTACTTCTTCTTTGATGGCTTTCTTGTAGTCTTCCACAAATTTTCACATCTTTTGTTTGACTGGCTAGCTGGTCAGGTAGACGTGGAGTTCATGCTCGATCAGCTCTGGGGGTATGCTTGGCTTATCAGAGGGCTACCAAGTGAATATGTCGTCATTGGAGCGAAGGAAACTAACGAGTGTGATTTCCTATTTAGGATCAAGCGTTGTCCTGATCAACGCTGTTTTAGAGGGGTCAGTGTCCTCGAGCGGTATACATCTGTATTCATCTGGAGAAAGTGCCAAGATTGACGTAGATGGCACGGGACATGGGTTCTCGACGCCTGTAGTGGGTGATGTCTTGGTCTCATGGACCATCTCGTCCATCCGGACTAATATATCCAGGGCCTCATTCAGGGCGAGGCTGTCTTGTTCACAAGCATGCGAAGTGGTGACATCTCCTTTCATTGGGAATGCTCCTCCCAGCCATGGGATCTTGATGACTAGGTAAGCATAGCGGGGCACCGCCATGAACTTGACGAGGTATGGTCTTTTGAGCATATTGTGGTATGATGTCTTGAAGTCGGCGATGTAGAACTTGACATGATAGGTTCTAAAGTTGTTCCATGTGCTGAATGTAAGTTACAGGCATGGTAATCTTGCCGAGGGGGATGGAGTCCTTTCCTAGGACAATCCCATAGAAAGGTGTGTCCATCTTCTGGAGCGCCGAGTGGTCAATACCGAGTATGGCTAACGTCCCTTTGAATAGGACATCAAGGTGCTACTGCCATCAATCAGTATCTTTTAAGGTGCACTTTGAGGACAACTGGATCAACGACCAATGGGAATCATCCTGGCTTGGGAACATTCGTCGACTGATCTTGTCTACTAAAGGTGATCGGATTTTTGACCACCTTAAGCGCTCGGTTGCACGAGCACCGATGGTGTTGATGCGGTGAGTCATCAACTTCGCTTGGCGCTTAGATTCAACGACGATCGTCCCACCAAATATCATGGAGATTGTCCTCGAGGGGCTCCTGGAAGTCATTCTCTGTCGGTGGAGTACCAACATCCTCCTTGCCCTTGTTGAAATTCTTCTTGTTGTTGTTTCGATGACGCTTTTTAGGTCGGGGATTTCCTTCCGTCTCTTTTAGCATCTAGTTCTACAGCTGAAAACATTGGTGGGTCGTGTGGTTGCTGTTAGGATGGATAAAGCAGGGCTTGTCAAGCATTTCCTGTAAGGCCGGGTTATCCCTACCTCGTAGTCGGGTGTTTTTGTCAGCAACCATGATCTCTTTATTCTTCCTTTTCTTGGTTCTATTTTGAGTAGAGGACTCGGGATTGTCGTGTTGTTGATGTGTATGTGATCAGCGATTGTTGGCGTAAAAGATTACGCTAATAGGTTTCTGTAGAATAGAAACTAACAAACGAAGTGTTTGCGAAGAGAACTGTTCTAAGCCTCCGAAAGGATAATAACTTAGAACGGTTCGGATGTATGTATTGAATAACTTGTATTCGGTCCCTATTACAGGGTGAAATGGGGGGTATTTATAGGCCCAAATAGTAAGGAAAAGACCTATTTACCCCTCTATTACAACCGACATAGTGGAAACTATTCGGTACCCTTGATAGGGCTAAAATGGTAAAAGACTAATCTAATAATATAAAAGATAAATCTTCCATCTTAGCTGGCAATAAAGATCTCGAATTGCCTTAATTCGAAGATGTACTCCGAACCAATGCCTATCTTCGTACTTCGAACTTGACTCAGGGTATCTTCGAAGATGGTCATCTGGAAACCTTCGAATCCACTATCTGCTTTTATGTTGTTGCGGCAATAACCCCGAAGATGAGATATTTTCCCCCAACAGCGATGTTCCTTTTTCTTCTTGTTCTTGTTGAATTATCGAGAACTCGGGTACATCTGCTCCTGCTCGGTGTCCTCAGTGTTGGCGTATTGTATGGCAATAGTGATCATGTGGCTGGGGTCATTCGACGGATTCATCACTAGGTTATGAAATATTTCTAACGGCTTACATAAGCCATCTTGAAAAGTAGACATCACGTTAGAGTCGGAGATGCTGGCGACAGTGCTACATCACTTAGATAATTGGCGAATGTACTCCCATAGAGACTCTCCCTCCTTTTGGTGAATGTGGCACAGGTCATGCTGAGAGGCGGGCCTTTGCCAAGTTCCTTGATAATTGGCGATGAAGGTTTCACACAAATTATCCCAGGAGCTGATGGAGTTCTCGGGGAGTGAGGCGAGCTAGCTGACGATAGATGCCGAAAGCATAATAGGGAGGTAATTGACCATGACATCTTGGTCTCCTCCAGCTGCGTGTATGGCCGTTAAATATAGCCGCAACCTTTGGAATGGGTCAGTATTACCATCATAGGGCGTGACTCCTGTTGGGTGAAATTTATGAGGCCACTCGACTTGTCGAAGGCGCTCGGAGAAGGCGAGGAATCCATCATGGTGCGTGATGTCAAAGTTGAGTGGGTTGAACACTGACGCACCGTGACTCTGGTCATACTCCTCGCGGTGTTGAAGTTCTTCGTGTTCTCGTTCTTGGTAATGACGAGAGATGGTGTTAGACACATCAAGCCGATCATTGATAATATGCCAGGAATTATCGACATAGGTGATGGATATGCCCAGGAAAATTCCATGTATCAGAAGTTTCGATAAGTAGTATCGGATGTTCAAATTATTTTTTGCACTCGAGTCAGAGAGCTAAATTTTCTTTAGAAGTTCCAATATGGTATCGGACATTCCGACGAGCCGGAAGTTCCAATTTTGGAAACATGAAATTTGTACTGATCAAAAGTTCCGATATGTGTATCAGAAGTTCCGAGGTGGGCGAAAACAGATTGGATCTGTTACGGTATCTTACTGAATCGAGAGACTAAAATACCCTATCGGAAGTTCCGACTTGGACAAAATAAATTGGATCTAGTACAACACAAATCAGTTTTAACCGATTTGTGGGTTTCGAGATATGGATGACCAGGGGCTCTCAGCTCTATATAAAGAGAGGAGGAGGTCTTGGAGAACAATCTTTGGGATAGTTTGGACCTAGCCACCAAATACTCCTCTCCTCCCTTTCTTGATCTAAATAGTTGAGATTGAGGATTCCCCGTATCTCACGTGCGGTGCTAGTACGCTGCTGTGAGAGGAACACCATCCTTGTACATGTGGATACCGTGGAGGCATTTCTCCAATAGTGATGCTTCTGGACTTCATCACGTGAACAACTATGTCATCATCACCGATTGGATTGGCGAGGAACGACCGAGACAAAGTGAGGACAGGCATGACACACTTTTTCGACATCTTCTTCTGCTGCACCTAGCGCGTCTCATTCTAGAAGGTAACGATCTATGACCTCACACGTGCATGGGTCTTGGTCTTAGGGTGGAATTTTTTGAATTTATTGGCTAGTGTTTCTCCCTTATTACCTAACAGTGGTATCAGAGCCTACGTGCATAATGTTCGATCTAGATCCGTCATGTATGGAAATACATGGTGGAAAAATAGATTAGATCTATTTCTGTTCACGGCAAATCAGAAGTTCCATGTGCGCTAGCGATGTTACCGTGCTAGAATATGATTGCATGTGATGCTTTCTTATGTTCCTATTATACTATTCTTCAATGTTTCATGTGTGCTAGGGATGTTACCGTGCTTGAATAGTTTTCCTTCAGAAAATTAAGAATTGATTATTTTCCAATAGCTGCACCCAACAAGGATCTTGCTCATCAACAGTGGGTCTGCCAAAGCAGGGTGCTATCTTTTATCTTGACCAGTTGGGGCAAAAGTCGGACTTATTTATGCATAGTGTTGGTTTGCTTAATGGGGCTATCAAAATGGTTTTGGGCCTTGGAGCATTGAGTTGGCGTAGAGCATATAATGCTTCTCCAACGACAAGAGTCACATATGATGTGATTAGCAAAGTGTTGCTTACCTATGTCACCTAGCTTCTAGCGGTGATGCCAAAGCTCACTAGGAGTTAGAATGAATATGGATCTTGCGCCACTATTAGTCATGAGAGGGAAAGTGATTGTTTTAACTAGTGGAACATCTTTTATTGGATAGAAGATAAACATTGCATAGTGTTGAACCTTGCATTTAATCTTTTGTAGATCATGGCACCTAATACACCTTCTGTTAAGAGCACTCCAGTTCTTAATTTGCGATCTATTCTTGAACGTGAGAAATTATCTAGAACAATATTTATGGATTGGTATCGAATTTTTAGAATCATTCTTAAACAAGATAAAAATGATTACGTTCTAGAGAAACCTCACCCCGATGAACTAGGAGATGATGCTTCTGCAGCAGACAAGCGTGCTTATGAGAAGCATGCTAGTGATTCCATGGGTGTCAGCTGTCTGATGCTTGCCTACATGTCCTTTGAGTTTGAGAGACAATATGAGGAACGTGATGCTTATGATATGACCGTAGGTCTCAAGAGCATGTTTCAGAACCAGGCAAGGGCAGAGAGATATAATGTGTCTAAGTCCTTGTTTGGGAGTAGGCTGGCTGAAGGGAGCCTAGTGAGTCCTCATGTGATCAGGAGGATTGGTTACATCAAGACTCTAGAGAGACTGGGCACCTCACTAGATCCATACCTAGCTATTGATGTCATTCTCCTATCGCTCCCACTGAGCTTTGAGTCGTTCATCATGATGAAGTCCACGAGTGGCGCTCGCACTGAGGATTGTTTTAGGTATTACAGAGGATGTGGGCATGTCAAAGGTTTGGTAATATTCAGCTTGCTCCTGCGTCTTTGCTTAAGCCTATTATCAAACCATGGTCGTTCTAAGGTTGGGGCTTGGACTTTATTGGCCAAATTCATCCTTCCTCTTCAAAAGGGCATCAGTTCGTGTTGATGGCTGTATACTACTTCACCAAGTGGACCGAGGCTGTGCCTCTCAAGAATATGACACATAATGAGGTAATTGATTTCATCTTGAATCACATTATACATAGATTGGGTATTCCCTAAACTCTTACTATAGATCAGGGTGCTTCGTTTGTTTCTAAAGAGGTGCGTGATTTTGCCGAATCTTATGGTATAAAGTTGATAAACACTTCACCATACTATGCTTAGGCCAATGGTCAGGCCGAGTCTAGTAATAAAACTGTGATTAAACTTATTAATAAGAAGATTGAAATGTTTCTTAGAAGGTGGCATGAAGTGCTTTCTAAGGCATTGTGGGCATGCAGAATAGCGAAGCACGGTGCTACCAAGGTGAGTCCATATGAGTTGGTGTATGAACAAGAAGCCGTTTTACCGATAGAGGTGAATCTTGGTTCTTTAAGATTGCTTAAACAAGATGGCTTATCGATCGATGATTATGAAGTTCTCTTGAAGGACAATTTGGAAGTAGTGACTGATAAGAGGTTAAGAGCTCTAGAGGCTATAGAAAGAGATAAGAGAAGAGTTGTAAGAGCTTATAACAAGAAGGTGAAAGCAAAATCGTTTCAAGTTGGTGACTTAGTTTGAAAGACGATTTTGCTTTAGGCACTAAAAGCCAAAAGATTGGTAAATGATCGCCTAGTTGGGAAGGTCCTTTTAAAGTTGTTGAAATCACTCTAGGTAATGCATATTTGCTAGAGTCTTTGCAAGGAGAGCGATTTCATAAAGCTTTGAATGGTACATATTTGAAAAAGTACTTCCCAAGTGTGTTGCAAGACGGTTAAAGGGTCGTAAGGCCGATATAGAGTATATCGCCCTTAGCCCGTTGTGCTTTTGGCTCACTAAGTTTACCAAAAGGCAGATGATGAGGACATCCCTACCAATGATACAACCAGACATGAATACCAAGATCCAATTATTCGAGTTCGAGCACGACGATTAAATCTCCAGGTTAACTCATTTCTAAGTATCTTAGTATATTATCTTGGGAATAAATTACTATTGTTTATCGCAAAAAATGGCATTAATGGTCAAACTAGGCAAATACTGAAAAATAGTATTTTTGACCAAAAATATGTCAACCTGGCAAAGGCCGGTCTGACCGGCTATGGTAGGCCGGTCTCACCGGCCAGGTCCGGTCAGACCGGATCCATGGGCTCGGTCAGACCGGCTAGGGTCTGGATTTCGGATCCGAGTAGGATTCGAGGTATTTTCGCCCAAAACATATCTCAATAGAGTTTTTTACGCATCTAACTCTATCTCTATCCAGGGATAACTAGCCCACCCCCTATAAATACTAGGGTAAGGCCGATTCAAACCCCCCCGACATACCAATCCAAAGCCCTAGCTTTGAATCGTTTTTACTTTCTTTACTTTTCCGCATCTTCGTGGGTTTGCTTGAAATCCCTCCGTCTGCCACGTCCGTAATAACGGTAACCCTTGCTGGTTCGCTTGTGAACCTCCCGTTAATCCACGTAACAGATTGCTATCCTTTTTATCGGTTTTTATCGCTCTACTCAGCAATTCGGCCTTCCGACCGAATTGTTTGTGATCTATTATTGTTTTTGCAGATTAATCTTTCTCCTAAACATCCCTGCAAAGTTTGGGAGTAATTGGAGATCATTTGCTACGGTTGTCGAGGCTTAATAGATCGGATCTGTTACCCCGGTCACGCCGTTGTCGGCAACATCCGGTCCGACCGATGGCACTCCGCTGGTCTGACCGGGACCCTTCGCACTGGGCGCGCCAAAGCCGATGTCCGAGCCCTCCGAAGCCCTGCGCGTCAGAGTTCCGCGCGGTTAAGGCCAACGTTCGGAGGTCCCTTCGCCCGGTGTGACCGGAGTAGCACGGTCGGTCCGACCGACGAGGCTTCGCTGGTCCGATCGCCGGAGTCATACTTCGTACCTGCCTTTGGGACACCACTCAAAGCACCTTCACAGCCCTTCGGTCCGACCGGGGTCGTACCTCCGGTCTTACCGGACTTGAGGCCGAAGGCGTCTCAAGGACTCTTCGGACCAGTATTTGCTATAACTCCGAATCGGCCTCCGAATTGGCCGATTCCAGGTATTTTGGTCGTTTTGTTACTGTTTACATTGCTATTAATACTTTCGGCCAATTGGATTAAAATATTAATTATTTATCTGATTTCCTGGTGACTCCAAATGCCTTGTCACTATCTAGGGTAGTCAGAACGTGGCGTCGGTATCGTTGCGATACTTTTGGACGTTGAACCGGCCCAAGTGCGGGGGCGCATTTTTGCGTCAATAACTACCTAATATTATTATTATTGTTAGGAACCATGGAGATGATGAAAATAACTTAGAAATAAACAAAGAGTTAGAGAAGAACCACGAAGGACGTCCAAGCCAATTTGAGAGTCCAACCCAACTACAATTCGTGTCCAACTCAGATTCCAGGAGCAGCGTGCACTAAAATCATCGTCCATGCCGCATACAGACTCCGTTTTTGACGTTCCACCCAGCCACGGAAAGATAACTTCATAACCTTTCCAATGCCGCCAGTTTCATCTCAAAATTCGTTCTAGATCAATGGAAATCGTCAAAACAAAATAGAGTCCATAATCTGTCAGCATGCTGTTTTCTGCGTTAATGGGTCTTTTCGGCCGTGTATCCAGTTGAGCCCATTAGGGGTGCGTTCCAAACTACTATATAAGGTGTTTATACAGCCATCTAGGGTTTTGGGGTTTAGTTTACATGTTGCTTTTATAGCCGCCGCTTCGCCGGATTTGTTAGTGAACCCCAATTCGCAGATTCCAATAGAATTTTTAATTTGATTGTGTTTTCTGCGTTCTTGCTTGTGTTCTTTGATTCGAGGCAAGGATTAGCCTTCTTGGCGAGGTCAATCAGGCTGTGTTTGGTTTATAACCAATGGAGTAGTGGTGTAGCGATTGTAAGGGCTGATCTCGTGGATCGGAAGCCGTATCGTCAACGTCAAGTTCTCCACAAATCGTTGTTTATCCCCCACCTGATGGAAGATCGGGCACCCCCTCATCCATCAAGTGGTATTAGAGCTTGGTTTATCGTCAGGTTCGTGTATCTTAGATTAGATTGATTTCATATTCATCCCATAGTCCACGAAAAAGCCAACAAACAATTTGTAGTCGTAGGTTTTCCCCAATCCAAGATCATCCCTAGCCTTTGCCCGTTTTGGCTTCAGAGTCTGTAGTATTGAGTTTGTGTCCTTGGTCAAGTCCGGTTGCTAGTTAGTATTGTGATCCATTTTTCTAAATCCCTTATACTAGCCACCATCCATAAATCCCCTTTGATTTGCAATTCACGTCCGAACTAGAACCTCAAAACCCTCATTAGACTGCCTCTGATAAGGCAGTCATATCTTTTGCGTACGGACTCCGAATAAGGAAAATAAATACATTTTCGAAATCTACAGTAAAAGTTAGATCTAAGTTTTCCTAGTATTCTAGGTTCGCCGATTTTAGTTTTTCCAAATTCGGCTAGAAAGATCGAATTTTCTAGCCCTGAAGTTTCTTGCGCAGATTGTTCAGCTCATCTTTATTTACCTACATAGCACTTCTTTGTAGCAAAATTATATCACATCTTCTTGGTTTGTCTTATTTGTGCTCCTAATTAGAAAAAAAGAAGTAAAAAAGAGTTCAAAAAAAGAGTTGAAAAATATCGAAAAAGAGAAAAATATCAAAAAGGGGAGCACTTAGGGACAAGTTTGGAAGATATTAGTGTTGTGTGGTGATATTTTTGGTACTATTTTGTGCTGATTTTGTCAATACATAAGTCATCCTTTGAGCCACAACCACTCTCTCATATAAGCCTTGTTGTCATAGGGATGACATTCAGACCAACAATTAGTACGAGTACTCTGGACACTTATTTAATATTACTATCTGTTTCTGAATCGTGTTCCACCATATAGACTACACTTGTTTAACTTTCGAGACTCCACATATATACTTATGATCAGTGCAGCTTGAGTCTTTGCAATCGTATACCACTCTCTTTGGAAGTCACCAACTAGTCAAGAATTGTGCCACGACCAAGATTGTGCCATCCACTGCTCTGTGATGGTAAGAACCTTGTAAGATTGTGGTAAGACGCTTGAGTGTGAGCGAGAGCACCTTCCACTACCTAATAGTTGGTAGGGCTAATGTTTTTTCTTAGTGTTTTTCCTTTTCTACTAACCATGTCAGGTATGGGAGGTGCGACAAATCATAATCATGGTAACAATGTTTCTTCTATCAAAAGTAAGTTTACCATCCCATCTTTTTATGGTGAATATGATGCTAAAGAATACCTAGATTAGGAGATGACTGTAGAGCATAAATTTAACTTATATCTAGTTCCTAAACAACATAGAGTTAAACAAGCAATTGGTATGTTTAAAAATCATGCTTTAATCTGGTGGGAAGATATAAGTGAACTTCAATTACAACCTGATACGTGGGGTCATTTAAAAAGAGATATGCGTTGTAAATTTATCTCTCCTTCTTATCATCGTGAATTGTGTAAGAAACTACAATGCTTAGTTAAAGGTAACATGTCTGTGAAAGAGTATTATGCTGAGCTTCGAGAGAGCATGACCCGTTGTGGTGTTGTGGAGCACTCAGAGGACATGATGTGGCGCTTCTATTATGGATTGAGGCATGAGATTCAAGATATCATTTGTTATAAAGAATTTAATACTCTTAGTCATTTGTTCCATCTTACCATCATTGCAGAGAAAGAATTGCAGGAACGACAATACAAGGCAAGAGACTCCTATCCACCACGAGTGATGAGCACACCAGTACTAACCAAGCCTTTCTCTTCTTCAAGTGTTTGTCATGCACCTACACATGTACTTGCACAAACATCAGCAAACATATGACCTTCCATCCCTGCACGAGTTAAGGTATGAGGTAAAAAGTCCTTACAGGTACCCGTTGAGGTGTCTTCATCAGCTGAAATGATAGAACACCGTTTGCAATTTGATAATGATGCACTTCACCATGATAGGACTAATAACTATACCGTTGTGCATGAGGATGTGAAATCTACTTTGTTACTTTCAACTTCTGATGAAATTGTTAAAGATGATATTGAGACGACAACTAATGAGAGCAAACAACTTGATATTAGGTCTGAAATTCAGCATGAAATCGAATTAAAAGATTCTTCTATCCTTGCACATAAAACTGATCAAACTGAAATTCATAGTCAAGATGTGTGCTATGTTGTGAGTTGTGAAACTCCTTATTATTCTCTTACTAATATAGTTTATACTTTGCCCCTAGTTATAACTAAGTATTTATCTCATATTGAGCTACATAAGTGTAAATTTGATATGACTCCCGAGTTTTTATCTTATGTTGAGTTACATAAATATAAACTTGTCTTGCCTCCCAAGTTTTGGGATAGTTCCACATTTACCGTTGCAGAATTGAAACCAACTATGGGAGCAAAAGATGAGTATGAGTCGAGGACGACTCTATTTCAAGAAGGGGAGAATGATGAGAACATCACCAGTTGGGATAAGATCATGATTGTGAGGAAACAAGTTATGGTGCATGCTTTCTATGTTAGATTTAATTTTTATTTATTTGAACCTCAGATGCTACACCATGAGATGCGTTCATTTTCAATTTCAAAAATACTTTCTTGGATCAATAGAAGAGATGCATGTATATGGAACTCTTGTATTATCATGGAAGTTGATTAGGGACCAATAGACGTTGAGTCAAGGACGACTCGAAATCAAGAAGGGGAGGATGATGAGGACATCCCTACCAATGCTACAACCAGACATGAATACCGAGATCCAATTATTCGAGTTCGAGCACGACGATTAAATCTACAAGTCAACTCATTTCTAAGTATCTTAGTATATTATCTTGGGAATAAATTACTACCTAATATTATTATTATTGTTAGGAACCATGGAGTTGATGAAAATCACTTGGAAATAAATAAAGAGTTGGAGAAGAACCAGGAAGGACGTCCAAGCCAATTTGAGAGTCCAACCCAATTACAATTCGTGTCAAACTTGGATTCCAGGAGCAGTGTGCACTAAAATCATCGTCCATGCCGCATACAGACTCCGTTTTTGACGTTCCACCCAGCCACTGAAAAATAACTTCATAACCTTTCCAATGCCGCCAGTTTCATCTCAAAATTCATTCTAGATCAACAGAAATTGTCAAAACAAGATAGAGTCCAGAATCTGTCAGCATGCTATTTTCTGTGTTATTGGGCCTTTTGGGTCGTGTATCCAGTTGAGCCCATTAGGGGTGCATCCCAAACTACTATATAAGGTGTTTCTACAGCCATCTAGGGTTTCTGGGTTTAGTTTACATGTTGCTTTGATAGTCACCGCTTCACCGGATTTGTAAGTGAACCCTAATTCACAGATTCCAATAGAATTTTCAATTCGATTGCGTTTTCTGCGTTCTTGCTTGTGTTCTTCGATTCGCATGCAAGGATTAGCCTTCTTGGCGAGGTCAATCAGGCTGTGCTTTGTTGATAACCAACGGAGCAGTGGTGTAGTGATTGCAAGGGCCGATCTCATGGATCGGAAGCCGGATCATCAACATCGAGTTCTACACAAAACGTTGTTTATCCCCCACCTGACGGAAGATCGAGCACCCCCTCATCCATCAGCATGGGCATGTGTTGATAGCAAAAGATGACATTAATGGTAAAATTTTTCAAAACATCAAAATTGGTAATTTGGACCAAAAATATGCAATTCCTGGCACAGGCCGGTCTAACCGGCCATAGTATGCTGGTCCAACCGGCCATGTAGGTCCGGTCAGACTGGACATATAACCACAGTCGGACTAGCCCAATCCGACTCCGAAGGGATTTAGTTGGTTTCGAGATATTTTATCCCTAATCAATTTGAAACAACTTGGACTTGTTTTCTAATTAGATTAGAGCCTAGGAACATCAAGACCAATCCCAATAAATATAAGGGCAAGGCCGATTCAAGGGACTACTCTCGGAAACGCTAATAGATCCAATCTATTGTTTTGAATCGTTTTTTCAATGTACTATTTTCCTTGCCCTAGGATTAGCCATAACGTTTATATTTGTTGGTTTGCGTTGTAAACCATCCGTCCATCACGTCGTAATCATGGTAATCCTTGTCGATTTGCTTGTGAATCATTTGTTCAATCCACGTAAGGGATTTCTATCCTTTTTATTAGTTTTTATTGGTAATTCGGTATTTAGGCCGAATTACTTCTCATTTCTTGGTGTTTTACAGAGTTTTCATCCCCATCTTCTTTGCCAAGAACCCCTGCATCATGTTCTGCCCATCAGCTGCATCGCCGGTGAGCCAAGGAAGTCGCTGCCCTACCTGCTAGTCTGACCGGCCATATCTAGTCGGTCTGACCGACGCGTGCCGGCAACAGCCGGTCCGACCAGCGGCCCAAGGCCGGTCTGACTGCCAGGTCCTGATCGGCCTATTTACCTTTCTGGCCGATCCGTGCACCATTTTCCTGCATCGCCGGTCTGACCACCGCCTTTAGGTCGGTCTGACCGACTACTCCACCACGGTCCAACCGGCCCCGCTTTGCAATACGGTTTAATTGCCCGGTGACTTTGTTTATTTCCTTTGTCATGGTAAAGGGTCGTTGGAACATGGTGTTAGCATCACAATACATTTAGCGGGCCACCCCTAGGCGTTAGCGCGCTTTTGGATTGCCGAACTGATGTTAGTGTCCATTGGTGCTTTATCGATAGATTTAGCATCAACATCTTCTAACGAGACTGAGATACCTTTAACCTATCCTGGGTCACCATAACTAACTCTTCGGCCTCTCGAAGTATATTTGTTCCTGAAACTTGACTTTCCCATATCTGATCCCAAAGCAGAGGGGTTCTGCACTTTTGACCATACAAGGCTTTAAACAATGACATTTGCAAACTAGCTTGATAACTATTGTTGTAAGAAAACTCGGTGTACGGCAAACTTTTAGCCCAAGTATTTACAAAATCTAGAGTATAGGATCGAATCATGTATTCAAGAATATGGTTTACTCTTTTTGTCTGATCATTAGTCTGAGGAAGATAGGAAGTACTAAAATTCAATCGGGTACCAAGTTCTTCTTGCAAATTCTTCCAAAACTTAGAGATAAACTGACTTCCTCTATTAGAAACAATCTTCTTTGGAACTCCATGCAAACATACTATCTTGGTCATATACAATTCTGCTAATTTAGGTCCTGTTGGGGGAAAATGCTTCACTTTCAGGACTTAGAGATTAACAGTTCAAGATAACTTATCAGCTTCGGAGCTGATAAGCTTATGCCCGAAGGTGGTGGAGTCGTTAAGCCAAAGGGTGCTTCGACTTACAATCCGAAGGAACCCTCCGCAGGATATGAAGCTCTGGTGCAAAACGGCAAGGTTGATAAGATGTTTGATTTATCTACTTACTCCGGGTAGATTTTACCATTTTAACCCTGTTCAGGGTACCGAATAGTTTCCACTATGTCGGTTGTAATTGAGGGGTAAATAGGTCTTTTCCTTAGACTTTTTGGCCTATAAATACCCCCTTCTTACCCTGTAATAGGCATCGAATACTCAACTATTCAATACACACATTCAGACTACTTAAGCTATTATCCAATTCAGAGGCTTGAGATAGTTCTCAACACAAATTCACTGTTTGTTAGTTCTTGATTTTAGAGAACCTGTTAGCGTAATTTTTTACGCCAACAGTTGGCGCCGTCCGTGGGGACCCTAGTTCTAGAAGCTAGTTCTCTACTGCTGACTGCACTTCAAAGAGCACTTGCTGAGGGAGCTTCGGAGTCCCAAGATTCCGCGCACCCTTCGGTAAGGGGCTTCTTAGTGCGGTTCGAAGGCCTTTTCTCGCCTTCCCAAACCAATCAAAGTCCTCGGTCTTCGGACCTCTTTTTCACTAGCCATGCCTCCCAAGCGGAGCCTAGCTTCCGATCCTCCCCGAAAGTCCCCTCGGACCAACAGAGCTGGACCCTCGGCTGTTCCAACAACACCCGAAGGCGTCGCTGGGCGTCGAGTACCCAAAGGCCCTCGGTCTGCTCCTATGGTGCTCCAAACTGATTATGTCAGTTCCCGAGACCCGGAGCTCCCCTCCGATGGAGACGAAGACCTTCCTAAGGACGAGGCTACTCAGGTAGCGTGACTTCAGGAGGAAGTGGCTAGGTGGAGGCAAGAGGCCGCTGATCGCCTCCGTTCCTAAGCCTCCACCCAGGCTCAGGAAGGACCCCAAGATAGTGGTGCTCGCAACCTTCCTAAAGTTGTTCAAGTCCCGGAGGAGGCTGAGAACGCATCTTTCGATGATGAGTCTCCGCTACATTTGGACTTGCAAAGGGTGCCCTTCGATCCCATGTTCAAAACCTCGAAGCTATATAAGTATTCCGACGGGTCTGACCCCGGAGAATTTGCTCGTTCATATGCCCTGGCGATAGAAGCAAGCGGAGGGGTGCGTAACACTATGGCAAAGTGTATTCCCCTCGCTCTCGAAGGTGTGGCTCTCCGATGGTTCTGGTCCTTGAAGCTAGGATCAATCAAATCCTGGGAGCAGTTGAAGAGGAAGTTTGTAAGCAACTTCCAAGGTACCTTTGTGGCTCCGATGTCGACGGGGAGCTTATTTCAGGTGAAGCAGCGAGCAGGGGAGATGCTTCTGGAATACTTCACGCGCTTCGCCCACACCAAACCGTAGATCAAGGGCTTGCCTACCTCTTCGGTAGTTGACGCCGCCCGCAAAGGGGTGTTGAACCCCGATCTCCTCAGCAAGCTTCATTGGAAGCCTGTGTCATCCGTGGCACAGCTGATGGCATACTTTGAACAGTATGCCAAGGTGGAGGAAGGCTGTCTTCGACGAGCCGCAACACCTGCACCAGCCCTTCGGGAAGTGAAGGCGGAGCCCGAAGCCTCAACTTCTCTACAACCCCCTCAAGACA
Source organism: Zizania palustris (assembly GCA_019279435.1). NCBI lineage: Eukaryota > Viridiplantae > Streptophyta > Magnoliopsida > Poales > Poaceae > Zizania > Zizania palustris. Next base: position 37,511,907 of record JAAALK010000290.1, read on the forward strand.
ATCACTTCAATGATCACAGGCGGGGAAAGAAGCACTTTCCGCTCGGAGGTGTTGAGCATCGCACCCTCAGTTCCGAAGGCACCTGTCAACTTTCAGCAGGCGCAAGGCTTCAAGACTGGAGCACCAAAGCCCCAAGAGAGAGTACTTGGCAGGCGCTAGAGTTTTTTATGTTGCGTGCATGGCGACAATAGAAGCCATGACACGAAGGATTGCAAGGCGGTATTAACCCTTCGGGGTGAATACCTAGGACGAAGTACCGGGCGGGGTACTTCGGATCGAACCCCTCCAGTGGCATGGTCGGAGCCTGTGCAAATCGTGGCCCGAGCCGGTGTTCCCAAAGCCCCCATGCATCTACCGGTGGCCAACATTATGCCACCACCGAAGCAGGAAGACCCCCAAGACCACGACAAGCGAGTGGTCCTACCCATCTCCGGAGGGGGACCCTCGGTAACATGTCCAAGAGGCAGCGGCGAGAATACGTCCGCGAAGTAGGACACATTGGGACCTCGAATTCCACGGAGGGAATGCCCGAATGTTCTCATGTACCTATTTCATTTACTGCCAGTGATGCTGCGGGGGTGAAGTTCCCCATGCTGACGGTGGGATATAGCTGGGGTGGAAGTTCGAAGGGTCCTGGTGGACGGTGGGAGCTCCACAGACATACTTTTTGTCAAGGACTTCGACCAAATGTGTATACCTTGGAGGCATTTACTTCCAGCGGCCCGGCCACTTCAAGGTTTCGTGGGTCCGCCTCTCGATGCCCTCGGCCAAATAGGCCCCGAGGTTGCCTTTGGAGAGGGGCCCTTGGCCAGGGTGGAGGAGGTGATCTTCGACGTCATCGATGCCCCCTATGCCTACAATGCGATCTTCGGATGGGGATGCTGAACCAGTTCGGGGCTATAGCACATCACAACTATCTATGTCTAAAGATGCCCACGCAAGGTGGAGTCCTTACCATTTCAGGAGACCAAGCTGTAGCCCGAAGAACGGAGTATGGTCACGGCCAGCCGTTGGACCCTCGGCAAGTACATAGTGTGACGGAGCACACCGAGGAGGTTCTGGAGTCTTCGACTCTTCGAATGGCCTTTCCCTCAAGCCAAGCCCAGAAGGTGATGTCGTGACGAAGATAATTCTGAAGGATGGCAAAGAATACCCATACAGTTTAGCAAGGGCTATCTCTGGAGATAGAGGCATCGTTCGAAGTAGTTAAGCAAAATTTGGACATCTTTGCGTGGACTGACAAAGACATCACCGGGGTTGATCAGAGTATCATTGAGCACAGTTTGCTCGTCAACCCGATGGCTAGGCCAGTACGCCAGGGGCTCCGTAAGCTGTCTCTAGAAAGGGTAGACCTTGCCAAGATCGAAGTGGAAAAATTGTTATGGGATGGCATCATCAGGGAGGTACACACACCAAGTGGTTGGCAAACCCTGTTTTTGTCAGGAAAAAGGGCTACGGCAAATGGCGCATGTGCATCGATTTTACATCATTAAATAAAGCATGCCCGCGAGACCCCTACCCTATGCCCCGAATAGACCAGCTGGTGGATTCCACAGCCGGCTCCGAATTGCTAAGTTTCCTCGATGCTTACTCCGGGTATCATCAAGTCTGGCTAAAGCGTGAAGACGAAGCCAAGACAAGTTTCATAACTCCATTCGAGTATTTTGTTATGTAAGAATGCCTTTTGGCTTGCGGAATGTCGGAGCCACATTCTCACGTTTAATAGCTAAGGCTCTAGGTCACCAAATAGGCTGAAATGTCGAAGCCTATATGGATTACATTGTAATAAAGAGTGCTGAAAAGCACCAACATAGTCTAGACTTAGCTGAAATATTTGAGAGCCTCCGAGCATGTGGAGTCCGCCTCAACCCTAAAAAATGTATATTCAGGGCGCAAGCAGGAAAACTGCTAGGGTACTTAGTTTTGAGTAGGGGAATCGAAGCTAGCCCAATGCAGATAAGTGCACTGCAAAGAATGGCTCCAACAGAAAATTTGAAGCAAGTCCAGAAACTAACAGGACGGCTCACAGCAGGTTCCTGGCCAGGTCAGCAGAACAAAGCCTTCCAATTTTCAAAGCTCTAAAGGGGTAAGAAAGTTTCAACTAGACGCCGGAGTGCCAGAAGAGCTTCGATGATATCAAGGAATACCTCGGAAGCCTGTCGACACTTACTATGCCCCTCCCGGAAGAAACTCTCCTCCTTTATCTTGCAGCAACAGGCTCCGCAGTAAGTGCAGTACTGCTTAGAGAGGTTGATCTTAAGGGAAAGCTGGTGCAAAACCCAGTTTATTTCGTCTTAGAAGCTTTGTCCGGAGCAAAGACAAGATACTCCGAGCTCGAGAAATTTGCCTATGCCCTAGTAATGGCCTCGCGGAAGCTAAGACATTACTTTCTAGCGCATAACCTAATTGTTCCTACCTCGTATCCTCTTGGTGACATGCTTCGGAGCAAAGATTCTACAGGTAGGATCGGAAAATAGGATGTCGAGCTAGCCCCCTTCGGAATTTCCTTCACGGCAAGAATAGCTATCAAATCCCAGATCATAGCTGACTTCATAGCAGATTGGACTCCATCTGTAGTTTGGGCTCCAGAGGAGCCCTCCAAAGGTTTATGGACAATTTTTCTGACGGAGCTTATCAAGCATCTGGTGCCGGAGCTGGAGCGCTAATAATATCACCGTCAGGGAAAAAGCCCATGTACTCTGCGAGGCTCAACTTTAAGACCACCAATAATATCGCAGAGTACGAAGGAATCCTGCTAGGCCTCCGAAAGGCAAAGGCACTTGGAGCAGCAAGGATAATAATTAAAACAGATTCCCAAGTCATCGCAGGGCATGTTGACAAAAGCTTTCAAGCAAGGAACCCACATTTAGCAAGTACATAGTGTGATGGAGCACACCGAGGAGGTTTCGGACTCTTCGAACTCTTCGAAGGGCCTTTCCCTCTAGCCAAGCCCAGAAGGTGATGTCGTGACGAAGATAATTCTAAAGGATGGCAAAGAATACCCAATACAGTTTGGCAAGGGCTATCTCTAGAGATAGAGGCCTCATTGGAAGAAGTAGTTAAGCAAAATTTGGACATCTTTGCATGGACTGACGAAGACATCACCGAGGTTGATCAGAGTATCATTGAGCACAGTTTGCTCGTCAACCCGAAGGCTAGGCCAGTACGCCAGGGGCTCCGTAAGCTGTCTGCAGAAAGGGTAGACCTTGCCAAGATCGAAGTGGAAAAATTGTTAAGGGCTGGCATCATCAGGGAGGTACCCACACCGAGTGGTTGGCAAACCCTGTTTTTGTCAGGAAAAAGGGCTACGGCAAATGGCGCATGTGCATCGATTTTACATCATTAAATAAAGCATGCCCGCGAGACCCCTACCCTATGCCCCGAATAGACCAGCTGGTGGATTCCACAGCTGGCTCCGAATTGCTAAGTTTCCTCGATGCTTACTCCCGGTATCATCAAGTCTGGCTAAAGCGTGAAGACGAAGCCAAGACAAGTTTCATAACTACATTCGGAGTATTTTGTTATGTAAGAATGCCTTTTGGCTTGCGGAATGCCGGAGCCACATTCTCACGTTTAATAGCTAAGGCTCTAGGTCACCAAATAGGCTGAAATGTCGAAGCCTATATGGATTACATTGTAATAAAGAGTGCTGAAAAGCACCAGCATAGTGTAGACTTAGCTGAAACATTTGAGAGCCTCCAAGCATGTGGAGTCCGCCTCAACCCTAAAAAATGTATATTCGGGGCGCAAGCAGGAAAACTGCTAGGGTAATTAGTTTTGAGTAGGGGAATCGAAGCTTGCCCAATGCAGATAAGTGCACTGCAAAGAATGGCTCCAACAGAAAATTTGAAGCAAGTCCAGAAGCTAACAGGATGGCTCACAACTCTCAGCAGGTTCCTGGCCAGGTCAGCCGAACGAAGCCTTCCAATTTTCAAAGCTCTAAAGGGGTCCGAAAGCTTCAACTGGACGCCGGAGTGCCAGAAGAGCTTCGATGATATCAAGGAATACCTCGGAAGCCTGTCGACACTTCCCGGAAGAAACTCTCCTCCTTTATCTTGCAGCAACAGGCTCCGCAGTAAGTGCAGTACTGGTTAGAGAGGTTGATCTTAAGGGAAAGATGGTGCAAAACCCAGTTTATATCATCTCAGAAGCGTTGTCCGGAGCAAAGACAAGATACTCCGAGCTTGAGAAATTTTCCTATGACCTAGTAATGGCCTCGCGGAAGCTAAGGTATTACTTTCTAGCGCATAACCTAATTGTTCCTACCTCGTATCCTCTTGGTGACATGCTTCGGAGCAAAGATTCTACAGGTAGGATCGGAAAATAGGCTGTCGAGCAAGCCCCCTTCGGAATTTCCTTCACGGCAAGAACAACTATCAAATCCCAGATCTTAGCTGACTTCATAGCAGAGTGGACTCCATCTGTAGTTTGGGCTCTGGAGGAGCCCTCCAAAGGTTTATGGACAATTTTTCTGACGGAGCGTATCAGGCATCTGGTGCCGGAGCTGGAGCGCTAATAATATCACCGTCAGGGCAAAAGGCCATCTACTCTGCGAGGCTCAACTTTAAGACCACCAATAATATCGCAGAGTACGAAGGAATTCTGCTAGCCCTCCGAAATGCAAAGGCACTTGGAGCAGCAAGGATAATAATTAAAACAGATTCCCAAGTCGTCGCAGGGCATTTTGACAAAAGCTTTCAAGCAAGGAACCCACATCTAGCAAAGTATCTGGAAGAAATCCGCAAAACAGAAGCAACATTCAAAGGATTTTCTGTTTGAAGTATCCCTCGAGCAGATAATAACTTACAGACATTCTAGCAAAGGTTGCAGCCGGAGCATTGGACCTCCCAGAGGGTGCTTTCTATGAAGAACTAGTCAAGCCTACATTCAATCAATTACCCTCAGCAGAAGTTCTTTGCATTCCAGCTGCAGATTGGCGGGCTCCGATAATGGATGTCTTGCAAGGTAGCGCAGATTCATCAGAAGGTCTGGATTTCCGAAGGTTGCAAGCAAGGGCTCGAAATTATAATCTTGTCAATAGAGTGTTGTACAAAGCCGGAGTTTGTTCTCCTCTACTCCGGTGCATCTCCCAACCCGAAGGCCAAGATATACTTCGGGACATTCACAAAGGTTTATGTGGAAGCCACCTAGCCCCCCGTGTTCTAGCAGGAAAGACACTTCAGCAGGGGCTCTGCTGGCCGACAATTGTAAGAGATGCTGAGGAGCTGGTTCGAACCTGCCAAGGATGCCAATGGATTGGAAGACGAAGCCAACGTCCGCCAGTACCACTTCAAGTTATTGCCCCGGTATGGCCAGTGGCCAATGGCTCGGTGGGGCATGGACCTCATCGGCCCTTTTCCAATGGCAAAAGGCAGCTTGAAGTTTGGAGTGGTAGCAATTGAATATTTTTCTAAGTGGGTCGAAGCAGAACCCTTGACTGCTATCACTTCAAGGAATGTGCAAAAATTTTTCTGGCAAAATATTATATGCAGGTTCAGAGTACCAAGGGAGCTAACTATGGATAATGGAACCCAGTTCGAAGCTGAGACATTCAAAGAATTTTGTGAAGAACTGGGCATTAAGTTATGCTTCGCAGCATCGCACCACTCACAGTTCAACGGAGCCGTCGAGCGAGCCAACGGGAATATTCTCTCCGGTCTGAATCGAAGGATTGTTGGGTTGGCCAAGGGGTTGTGGGTCGAAGAGCTCCCTAAGATTTTATGGTCCATTCGGACCACTCAAGCCAGGTCCACAGGTTTACCCCATTCAGACTGCTATTCGGAGATGAGGCCATGACTCCTACGGAGCTCAGTGGTGGATCCCTTCGTGTAGTAGAACCTGGAGACGAAGACGAGAGGAACACTTCGCTATACTTGTCAGAAGAAACAAGGCTTTGAGGTGTCACCAATCTGACGAAGTACCAAGACCAAACAAAAACATGGTATGACCCGAAGACAAAGCTGAATGAGCTAAGGCCAGGTCATTTAGTTTTGCGAAGTGTAATAGCCCCGGGGAAGCTAGGAAATAAATGGGAAGGACCATATATTATCCTACGTTCAGGGTGCCCCGGATCATTTAAATTAGCTAACTTAGAAGTGGAAGAGTTGAAGCATGCATGGCATGCGGAGCACCTTAAGCGTTATTACGCCTAGGGGCTCCTTGTAATCAATTGTAAAAGTTCCTTTTCTAAATAAAAGTGGAGGTTTGAATCTTGTTTTCTCTTTGAATATCCCTTACTCCTGGTGGACGGATCAGGAGAACGAAGATGCTTGCGGAGTCAAGCATCTTTCTAAGGACCTGGGCAACAACCTTCGAACCATTGGTTCAAGGGCTCCGCTCCCAGCCTACGGATTCTAGGCTCCGTCTTGTTAGGATCTGTAGAAGAGTCTAAGGACTTTAAAAGAACATATTTCCGGCCTCAGGGTTCGAAGCTTCTGTAAAAAGCCGAAGGTGGGCAGCCTACGGATTCTAGGCTCCGGCTTGTTAGGATCCGTAGAAGAGTCTAAGGACTTTAAAAGAATAGATTTCCAGCCTCCGGGTTCGAAGAATCTGTAAAAGAGCCGAAGGTGGCCATCCTACGGATTCCAGGCTCCAACTTGTTAGGATCCGTAGAAGAGTCTAAGGACTTTAAAAGAACAGATTTCCGGCCTTCGGGTTCGAAGCATCTGTAAAAGAGCCGAAGGTGGCTAGCCTACGGATTCCAGGCTCTGACTTATTAGGATCCGTAGAAGAGTCTAAGGACTTTAAAAGAATAGATTTCTAGCCTCCGGGTTCAAAGCATTTGTAAAAGAGTCGAAGGTGACCAATCAATAAGGTTTGAAGGCTCCGGCCAATGAGACACTTTTAAAGTCCTAAGCGACTAGTATAGGAGCTTGCAAGTATAAATTCAGCTCCGAAACTTAGAAACATCATAATACGAACGTATAGTTCGAAGAACTCTACGAAAAAGTAAAGTATGGTTATTGAGTGTTGTGCGAGGCATTAGATTGTTGTGCACGTCATTGTGCCCGACGGACCTTATTGCAATGCGTAAGGTCCCCCACCCACAAGGAGGGGTAGGAGAGTAAGGAACAACAAGATGCTTTCGAAGCAATTCATATTAATTTATTAATCATACTTTTACATAAAGAGAAATTTTGGTCTAAGCCTAGGTAAAATCGGAGACCCTTTCGGCTTCTAGAACTACTTCTACGGCTACTTTGACCTCCGGAGCTTGAAGCCGTCGAAACTACCTTTTTAGTTCGAGTGCTTCTTTTCTTCTTCGAAGCTCGCAGTTTCTTCTGCTCCTCTTGGAGTTCAGCCCAAGTCAGAAGCCTTTCGGAGTTAGCCTCCGCAGGATCATCGGCCTGGTACTTCGAGTCAGACCAATCTATATGCTCGGAGGATGAAGATGTTTTGTCCTTTTCCTCCTCCTTGATATAAGTTAAGACTTCCTGACAAACTTCGAGGGCTACCTCTCCTTCATCTCCGCGAGGAACAGAGAAGCGAGAGGGGCGGTAAGGCCTTAAGCTCTTAAGGACTGACCACTACCGACAGAGCTCTTCATTAATTTCTAGTATTTCAAAGTCAGGCTCCGAAGTACATGGAAAAACCTAAAAGAATAAACACCCAAACAAGTTCCTCATTTATAAACGTTTCATTCATGCAAGGGGCTTTACAAGATTTCTTATACATAATTAAGCGCCCTATGAGCTAAACCTACGGGTCGGTTGGCGGAGCAGGAGGTGTCGAAGCCGGCGAAGCTGGAAGTAGAGGCCTTGTTTGCGCTTGCTTTTGCCTACGGGCCTCGTCGATACAAGCTTTAGCTGCAGCCTTGTGGTCTGTTTTCCAGATTGGCCGAAAAACCTCCCAAGCCGAGGCTACATCTCGCGAAGGATGCAACAAGTTCTCATCGGCAAAGCCTGCGGGTGTTGAACCCCCAACCGGAGCGATGGAAATCCCAAGGGCTTCGAGGTGACAGAGGACTCCGATTCCAGCACACTGTCCGGAGATCTCTCCGTACCGAACACCAGAGCCCATCATCAGTGACGTCACCACTTGAATCCTCTTCAGCTTCCGGTTGAGGGGCTCGCTGGCTGCAGCAGAAGACGAAGGGCACATGGTGCCAAAATATTCCAAGGTACCCTGAAGGGGATCCAAGGTACGTTCCGCAATAGTGGAATTCTTCTTCTCTGCCGCCTCCAGCCACGCAGCAGCAGCAAATACTTTAGCCATTTGGGATAGCAGGGAGCTCTTCTGAGCCATCGCCTGTTTGAGAGAGCCTTGGAGCTCTACCAATTGAGCGCTCGAAGTAGCTCCCGCCTGCCGGAGCTTCTCGACCTCTGCTCGGAGCACCAAGCACTCAGCTTCAGCTTCTTGGGCTGAAGTTCGGAGCGTGTCGCTGCTCTGCTGTTCAAGCCGAAGGGCTTCGTAGGTGGCAGCCCTAGCCCTCCGTTCTTTGAGGAGCTCTTCCTCCAACCGAAGTGTTTTCTCTTCGGAGTCTTTAAGCGCGGATTGGAGGGTGGTAACCTTCCTCTTGAGTCCGTTAGTTTCAACTTCATTGGAAGTTGCTGCCGCTCTAGCAAGGACAAATTGCTGCAAAAGGAACAAGTAAGTACCAAGTAGCTACATTTGTTAATTAAAAATATTTGTGGCACTTTGTATACCTGAAGGGCAGCCCTTTCGAGGGCTAGATTAAGCTCCGGGGCCCTGGCTTTGCTCAAGATGGAGACTAAGTCAGAGTTTACAACTTCTTGGCCTTTCTCCGCCAAGGGCTCCAGAAGCGCCCGGAGGCCCGTTCGTTGCTCCAGGAAAGGAGCCAACAAAGGGAGCCAAGACAAAGCTTGGCGGTCATCTACCGTAGCCTCTTCCTCCGAGTTGCTTGCTGAAAGCTCGTTGGAAGAGGGTGTTGTCGTCGGAGCAAGAGGGAGTCCAAGGCTTGTCATGCTTTTTCCCCTCCCCGGTACAATGGTTGGAGGCGTGACTCCGGCAGAGGTAGATCCTCCTTCGACTGCTGTCCCTTCGGTCGGAGCTGCGTCAACGGAGACAGCTCCCCCCACTGGAGCCGGGGCGTCCAATGGAGCAGAGGTGTCCATCGGAGCCGCAATCCCGGAAGAAGCTGGAGCTTCGTTTGCGTCCGGGGATTCGTTGCCCTTCAATATGCCTACAAAATTGAGGTACTTGGTGAACATTTATGGGTAATAATTATTGCAGGAATTGACCAAGGCAAAAGTTTCAAAGTCTACCTTCGGAGGCACCTTGAGGTAAAATTGTCGGGTCCTCCAGGACTTCGTACATCCGGAGAATCTCGTCGAGGTCGTCCCCTAAAGTCCTCTCCGGTGTAGTTTCCGCCGAAGCCTCTACCTCCACTGTGATCACCCCAGCTACGGGTGGGTTGGGGACGACTGTCTCAAGCTCCAAACTCGCAGCAGCGGGTACTAGAGTGTGTGCCGTGTCCGCCTCCGCAGCCTCCCGAGCAGAAGCTTCGGTTGGGGCTCCTACTTCATCTTCATCGCCATCCAGAAGATAGTTCTTGAAGTCTTTCACCAACTGGATGTCAGAGTCCTTGCTTCTAGAGCCTTTGCCCCCAGATTCATCTGAAGCTAAGCTCCGAATGCCCAGGGATGAGGTAGATGAAGCCAGGGTAAGATGAGGAGGAATTTTTGCCACCTTCTTCCCCTTCTTGATGGGGGTTTTGCCAGCTTTCTTCGAAGGCTCAGCGACGGCTTTTCTCTTCCGGGGGCCGCTCCGACCGGGTTGAAATATGGCAGAGGAGGAGGCACCATTCTGAGGGCCCCTCATACTCTGTTGGAGTGTTCCTAGCTCCCCACAAGCTCTATCCTTTTTTGCCTTTCGACCACCGTAGGGGCTCTGAGGACCCGTTCGGTGGCTCGTGTTATCTGCTCCGGGGATAACGCCAGTGGAGCCACTGCAAAAAGGTAGCATATTATAAGTATGTTATTTCTTCATCTAACATATTATTGCAGGAAAGTCGAAGTCTTACCTAGACTTCGGAGCTCACCCTCCGAAGCGTGTTGGAACGCTATCGGCCAGCCAGCCCCGAGGGGTGGAATTCGAAGAGCGATGAACTCTTCGGCCAGGTCACGCATGCTCATGCGACTGGCAACTGAAGTTAGTAGACCTAGCCGCGTTGAGAGCAGGCTATGGTTCGGGGTGACCTCTGCCTCCTTTCGGAACCAGATCTCTTGGAGGGGTCCTGCGAAGGGGGAATCCTCTCCGACTTCGGCGTAGAACCACCGAAGGATCCAATTAGTATACCATCGGTCATTGATGGCCTTCGTTGGAAAGTGTTGGGCGTGCTCCCTCCGCACCTGGACGTTAACACTTCTGAAGGCCGTTATCACCTTGGTGTGTCCAAGGCCATCTTGCGGCTTCGGCTGGCAGATAGCTTCGTGGGTGGCGGTGAAGACCTCTAATCATCCTTCACACCCTTCGGCTCGAAGCGCCCACTTGAAGATGGCCAGCCGGGCGATGGCGTTGGGAGACAGCTGAGGCAAGGTAATGTGGAACATTTCCAATACCTCTGATAAAAAATTGATGGCAGGAAGCCCCAGACCTGCTTCAAAGAATGCCTCGAAGACCACGACTTCTCCGCTTCGTGGCCTCGTGGTCGATTCTAGTCCGGGGACCCGAGTCCTCATTCCGGGCCCCAGCTTTCCTTCCATGGCTTCTTCCATGGACTCCACTGTGCTTGTGGACTGGCCGATGAGGAAGCTTTGGGGGATTTTCTTCTTAGATGGAGGGCGGAGCTCTCGAGGGTTCTTGGGCCAGGCGTCTCCCGGAGCTCCCGCCATTGCCGCTACTGCTGAAGCTGCCCAAGCTTGCCTCTGCGGCAAAGTACCCGCCGCCGTTGGCACGGTGTGGCTGGTCCTCTCCATGGCTCGATCGCTCGGGAAGTTGAGGGAGTTGGAGGTTGAAGAGAGTAAGTTTCGAATGCTAAGCACGGTAAAAGTCAAGGTGAATTCTGGTTCCCCTTTTATATCCTCCCGATAGTTGTTGTGCTTCGATTGCATTCACACCGCAGGTTCGACTTCTGTCGCTGACAGGTGGGTCCAGGAAGCGAAACAGTGCGAGTCCACAGTAAATTTCGACCGTTACCTTTCGAGAGCATAACGACTATTTGTAGAGTAACGGCTCCAAATAAATGGCACTTCACGACGTTTGGACTTCGCAACGGTTCTCTTTCCCACGAAGCGTTCACACAACAGTTTTGGGTTCGAAGCCGTTGTCTGGGTGTTTCGGGATCAAAGACCCTTCGAATAACTGTAATGTGTTCAAACTTCTCTAAGTCTCAGAATATGAAAATATTCCTTGCGTATACTGCTTCCCTTCTATACAGGTTAAATTCGGAGAAGCGTATTCGAGGGGCTACTGTTGGGGGAAAATGCTTCACTTTCAGGACTTATAGATTAACAGTTCAAGATAACTTATAAGCTTTAGAGCTGATAAGCTTATGCCCGAAGGTGGTGGAGTCGTTAAGCCGAAGGGTGCTTCGACTTACAATCCGAAGGAACCCTCCGCAGGAGATGAAGCTCCGGTGCAAAACGGCAAGGTTGATAAGATGTTTGACTTATCTACTTACTCCGGGTAGATTTTACCATTTTAACCCTGTTCAGTGTACCGAATAGTTTCCACTATGTCGGTTGTAATTGAGGGGTAAATAGGTCTTTTCCTTAGACTTTTTTGCCTATAAATACCCCCTTCTTACCCTGTAATAGGCATCGAATACTCAGCTATTCAATACACACATTTGGACTACTTAAGCTATTATTCAATTCGGAGGCTTGAGATAGTTCTCAACACAAATTCACTGTTTGTTAGTTCTTGATTTTAGAGAACCTGTTAGCGTAATCTTTTACGCCAACGGTCCACTGTAAGTTGTCTTGACAGCTATGAAGTGAGCCACTTTTGTTAGACAATCAATTACTACCCATATTGAGTCATATCCGGCTAGAGTTCTAGGTAAACTTGTGATGAAATCCATTTCGACTTCTTCCCACTTCCACTCAGGAATCTTAAGGGGTTGTAATAATCCTGTCGTCCTATGGTGTTCTGCTTTAAATCACTGGCAAGTATCACACAAAGACACATACTAGGAAATTTCTCTTTTCATACTTACCCACCAATATATCTCTTTTAAGTACTAACACATTTTAGTGCTTCCAAGGTGGATTGAATAGAATGCATCATGAGCTTGCTTGGGAATGAGACTCTTTATTTTTGGTTCGTGAGACAGTCTCCTAACCAAACGGTTCCCATTTCATCTTCTGAAAATCCTAGGGCTTTTCATCTTCGCATATTATTCTTTATTTCCTCTATATCCGGATCTTCTTTCTGTGCTTCACGAATCTGATCTGTTAGCAATTGGCCTTGCCTCTAGTTGTAGGACCGAAAGTAGCAACCAAAGGAGGGGTGAATGGGTGCCTCAAAAATTCTTTTGAATCAATGGCCTTCTCCCAACACCGAACGCACCTCAACAGATAATCAGCAGAAGCAAAAACAAACCACAGGTATTAAAATAATCTAACCTAAAAACAACCAGTGTCCTAATTAAAAAGACACCATCACTGTGTTAAAAGGCAGATCAATAAAGCATTCAACTCACAGACATTTCAAGCATCATAAAGATAATCATCACAGACATTTTAACCAAAAACACAATAACTGCAGATGATTAAATATGTTCTCAACCAATCACAAATCACAGGCGGTTCATATAGGAGTCATGCACACTATTTGAAGCATCTAAAAACAATTAGATGTAGTTAATTAGATGTGCTGGGAAATAATCCATTCATTCCAGAATATTCTGAATCAAAACAATGCACGAAAAATGAGAAAGGGATCAATTACTGTTCTAATTCTATCTCCTGTGCACACCCGGCCGAACACTTCATGTGCATGTCATTGTTATGGCTTTGGCTTCTAGGCATCAAGCGCTGCAGAGCACCATGCACCATAGAGCCATGTGGACTTCAATATCGCTTCTGCTACAGCACCAAAGCCAGCACTGCTCATGCGCTCCAGCTTTGCGCCGCCTCTCGCCGAAAATGCCTTCTGTTGGCGTAAAAGATTACGCTAACAGGTTTCTGTGGAAAAGAAACTAACAAACGAAGTGTTTGTGAAGCAAAATGTTCTAAGCCTCCGAAAGGATAATAACTTAGAATAGTTCGAAAGTGTGTATTGAATAACTTGTATTCGGTCCCTATTACAGGGTGAATTGGGGGGTATTTATAGGCCCAAACATTAAGGAAAAGACCTATTTACCCCTCTATTACAACCGACATAGTGGAAACTATTTGGTTCCCTTAATAGGGCTAAAATGGTAAAAGACTAATCTAATGAGAAAAAAGATAAGTCTTCCATATTAGCTGGCAGAAAAGATCTTGAAGGGCTTTAGTTCGAAGATATACTCCGAACCGATGCCTATCTTCGTGCTTCGAACCAGGTTCCGAGCATCTTCGAAGATGGTCTTCTGGGAACCTTCGAACTGGCTGACTGCCTTTATGTTGCTTCGGCAATAACCCCGAAGATGAGATATTTTCCCCCAACAGTAGCCCCTCGAATACGCTTCTCCGTTGACCTGTAACGTTAGGAAAGCAGTATACGAAAGGAAAAGATAACCAATCATAGGGGTTATTGGTTTTTATTTTATCTCCGAAATGCATGAAGATATGAACTCCGAATCAGTCTTAAGGTAATTACTTTTAGAACTATCTTAGAACTGACTTAGGAAGTTCGAAAGTCTTTTAAGACTTAGAAGAAATAGCCGTTAGTTTCTGTTTCCAACGGAAACTGTAGCAGGCGTTAATTTCGTAAAAGAAGTAACGGCAGGAATGCGAAACGACATGGATTAACGGCAAGAAAGTGAAGTCTAGGCTATAAATAAAGGGCCTAGAAGTTACCCGGTTACCTTTTCACCGCATTCTAGCAATCAAAAACTTTTGAACCCTTTGAATTCTTGAGCCCTAGCCTTTGAGTTCTTGAGCCCTAGCCTCCATTTCCTCAGAGCAATCCAGCGATCGTGATGGTGAAGACCAAGGGATCTGCGCCTCCTTCGGCCTTGGCTCGGCAACAGGCGGCCGCAGCGGCAGCGGCGGCAGCGTTGGCGGTGACACCTCTGATGCAGGCGGCGACATCCATGGCGGCAGGGGGGATAAATCCCCAAATCGCCGATGATCAAGGTCTGTGCCCGCCGTCGACGAAATATTTAGACCAGTCTTTTCAACTAGGGTCTTCTGCCTGCAAGAGAGAATCGCTAGCAATGGCAGTAGAAGGGAAAATCAGTACCGGAGTAATGATTCGCAAGCCTGGAAAAGAGCTTATTCCGTCACCGAGGCCTGGAGAAGTGGTTGTATTCGAAGCCTTCTTCGAAGCCGGCTTGGGCCTTCCTGCAGTGGACTTCCTGGCGGAAGTTTTGGATCTGTTTCATGTAACCCTCCCCCAACTATCTCCGAATGCAGTAGCTAGGTTAGCTATCTTTGAATGGGCGTTGAGAGCTGAAGGTTGCGAGGGGAGGGCAGAAATCTTCGCTGCACTTCATAGAGCAACTTGCCAGCCGAAGACCTTCGTAGGCTCCGGAGGTGAGAAAGTGGTGGTTGCCTTCGGAAGCATTAATTTTAGGCTTCAGGACGAATATGCCCTGCAATTCCCTGCTAAAGCCATCAACGCAAGATGGTACACTGACTAGGTGATGAGGTGGTTCTATGCCAAAGTTGGGGCAGGTAACCCTCTAGCTGGACCTTTGAAAGAGATCCAATTCCGGAAGGAAGCCTTAGTGCAACCCAACGAAGGTCAGCTCGAAGCTCGTCTTAACCTGCTTCAGAAAATTAGCCGAAGGTTAAGTATGCGGGACTTAGCCGAAGAATTCCTCGGACTGCAAATTCCTCCGCTGATGGCCAACTGGCCTATCATCTTCGAAGATGATTCTGAAGGCGGTCTCCGCAAGATCAACATAACTTCGAGCCCTGCAGGTAACTTCGAAACCAACGTGCATTGTACATATTTACTTCGAAGAAAGACTAACTCGAATTATTTATTTTTTAGCTTCTTCAGCCCCTATTACTTCAGAGCAAATTGTAAAGGCTTCGGAGAAGATTTTGGGTGCCCCAACTCCGACTGAAAAAGAATGGCGAATTAAATTGGTCGGGAGTTGGGAAAGGTTTAACAGAGTATGGGGAATGCTAAAACTCACTCCTCCCCCTCTGATGGATTGGGTGCCTTCGGAGAAAGGGCCCCAGAAGAGGAAAGCCGAAGCTGGGACTTCGAGTTCAGCAAAAACTCCGGTGAAGAAGGTGGCTCGGAAGCCAAAAAACCTCGCTCCTTCGGATCCTGCACCTTCGAAATCGAGAGCTTCGGTTTCCGACTCCCAAGAAGAAACAGGAAGATTGCTTGTGCGTCTGATGGAAGAGAATGAAACTCAAAGGGCTGCACAAGCCGAAGTACCTGCGAACGTACCGGAGTCCGGAGATAATGTTGATCAACCAAGGACTTCGGTAGTTCAAGAAGATGTAACTCAGGACGAAGTTCCTGTGAATGAAAGTGGGGCTGAAGTCACTATGGCTTCGATTCCCGAAGAAGCAATGAGGACTGCCCAGGACGATGCTCCTGCAGTCCAAGACTTAACGGCTGATTCGGATGAAGAATTAGCCTTCGATCCGCCGAACAGTCCGACGATGACTCCTCTGCAAAATGTCGAAGGTAGACTTCGAATAACTTTTTTGTGTTTATTTTGAGTATATATACAATGTATAATACTTTTCATTATTCTACAGAGTCCACTCCTATGGAAGAAATTCGTCAAGAGGAAATAATTCCTGGACCTTCGACGACTTCGGAGCCAGCCCAGAGAGTTACTCAAAAGGGACCTGGAAGAGGCAAAAGACAAATAGAGCCCCTGTCTGCTATAAGCTCCGAATCAACTCCGTTTGATTCAACAGACGAGAGCCAATCTTCCAGGGAGGGTCAAACTCCAGTGGCTCCGAAGACCATAGGCCAAAGCTCCGGTCCTTCATTGAACGAAGATGACCAAGAGGCAATAAGCATGCTCCCCTTGCTGGCTCCTTTCTTAGGGAAAACAACTGGTCTTCGGACTTTGCTCGAACCTTTGGATCGAGCTAGCCGTGACATAGGGGAGACCAAATTAGTGGC
The DNA here is from genome assembly GCA_019279435.1 of Zizania palustris. Lineage (NCBI taxonomy): Eukaryota > Viridiplantae > Streptophyta > Magnoliopsida > Poales > Poaceae > Zizania > Zizania palustris. The sequence continues at coordinate 37,528,056 of JAAALK010000290.1, forward strand.
CATCCTGAGCAAGGCTGACAGGACGGAGCTTAATGTCGTTATTGAACGTACAGCTTACCAGGTACGGAGTAACTGCGAAATATTATAGAATTCATCTTCGAATAAATATTTACTTTAGTTTTTTTTTATTTTGACAGCAAACTGTCTTGGCCCGAGCTGCAAGTCTATGCAATGAAGAAGAAATCGTTCGGCTTCGGGAAGAAAATAGTGCTCTTCAAAGGAATTTTAATATCTCCGAAAGTCGAGTGGCTCAAATGGACAATATAATATCAACAGAGCGAAGGGCCAGGCAAAGCTTGGAAGCTGCGAAGAAAGAGCTCGAAGCAGAAAGGATTGTGCTTCGAGCAGAGGTTGAGAAACTGCGGGCGGAGCACGCTACTGCGGGGTCTAGGCTCGTCCGACTCGAAGAGGAAGCTAGCCAACTGTTAAACCAGAAGAACACTTTGACCACTGAAAATGCAAGGCTTTCTGGGGTTTTGGACGAAGTTACTTCGACGAAGGATGCGCTGAACGAAGACAAGTTGAAGTCTGAAAAGGTGGCTACGGAGGTTATGAGTTAGTTGTTAGATGTCCTGGAGTACTTCGGTACTACTGGAACTCTCCCTTCTGACGATAACATCAGCCTTCTGCGCCGGTTGAAAAGGATCCAAGGAGTGGCGAAGCAGATGAAAATGGCGGGCATTAGATACGGAGAACTCTCCGGACAAGTGTCTGCTATTGGTCTACTTCGCTATTACGAAGATCTGGGCCGATCAATAACTCCGGACGCAGGAGGGGGTCTAATCACCTTCGACGACGACCGACTTCTCAAACCTTCCGAAGGTGTAGCTGCTGCTTGGCGAGCCTTCCAAACCTCGTGGAGAGCCGAAGGTCGTTCTGCGATCAAGGCTTGGATCGACGAAGGCCAACGCCAGAAGCACGCTCGGACTCAAGCTTCGAGCAGTCAACCTCCTTCGAACCCGCAGGTTTAGGAATACTTTAGGCTTTTTAACCATGTAAAGCTTTGTGCTTGTAAACATTTATCAATGAAAATCTTGTTTGTCATATTTTTAGGCTTTGCCTCTTATGGAAGGTATCGAAGTGTTAGAGCTTAACAACGAACTTCGCTCATTGTGGAACACCTTCGAACTTCTAAAGAGTTATAAGCGTCCTCGATTTCTTATTCCTCGAGATGACTCCGGCGTAATTGCGCCCGAAGTAATCAAAGACGTATTGTCTTATATTAAAGAGGAAGATAAAGAGGTTGACGCAAACACCTCGTCTTCTGAAGACACTAAATGGTCTGAAGACGAAGGTGAAGCCCAAAATAAAAGATCTGAAGATCTTAGAAGCTGGGAAAGAAGCCCCGAGCGGCTTCGAACTTGGGCCGAGCTTCAACAAGAGCAGAAGGATTTTAGAGCTTCGAGGGGGAGGAAGAGAGTTAAACGTAAAGTTCTTAGAACTTCTGATGTTGGAACTAGTCGTTCCACCCCTAGCTCTCGGGACCGAAGAGGTCTCCGATTCCTTCTTGGTATAAATACCAATTTTTCATAGTGTAATCTGTAAACACATTTATTTCAATAATGAATGCTGATTTAAAATTGTCTCCATATTTACTAGCCCCTCTTTGGGTATAAGCAACTTCGAAATGTATTCAAAGATGGTTATGCGCAAAGAAAAAACTTCGGAGTACAATTTTTTGGGGGTTCGGAGCCCCTCTGTCATTTAAAGATCTTTTGTAATCTTATGCAATGTCTTCGACTTTTTGTAGTCAGAAGAATGGTAACTTAGTACCTTTGTTTTACGAAAGAAATCAATTGAGATAACTTTCAGGACACTTTAGTGTCTTAAGAAATTTGTCACTTTGGACTATGTTAACAGACATTCGAAGCTCATGGCTCAAATGCTGTTTTGGTTTAGCCACCTTCGGCTTGTTTTTGTGATCTCTGACGAACCAATGGTTCGGAGTTTGCAATGGTCTCTTTGGACTCTTTTTACGGATGTCTACCAGCCAATGGCTTGGACTCCGTATAATTTAGCCACCTTCTGCTGTTTTTGCAGAAGTCTACCAGCCAATGGCTTGGACTTCGCAGATTTTGGCCACCTTCGGCTCTTTTTACGGAAGTCTGCAAGCTGCAGCTTGGACTCCGTAGATTTTGGCCACCTTCGGCTCTTTTTACGGAAGTCTACCAGCCAATGGCTTGGACTCCGTAGAATGTGGTTTTGGGCTCTTTTACGGATGCCTACAAGCCGTTGGCCTGGGCTCCGGATTATGTCAGCCACCACGTCGGAGGCTTCGAACTTTATGGGTTCGATGTCCGAAAATACAACCCAGCTTAATGACACTTCCCTCTCAGTCGACCCCGCGGTTCCAGTGCGTCCACTCGGAAGCTGGAAGTCTATGAGGGGAAGGCAACTATCAGGGTCATATGCTTTATTAATTTAGAGGTGATTACAAGCGAATTACAAGGAGCCCTTATGCGAAGTATCGCTTTAGGTGTTCCGCATGCCAAGTATGTGCTAACTCTTCACCTTCTAAATTAGCTAATTTAAATGAACCAGGGCACCCCGAGCGGACAATTAGATATGGACCTTCCCATTTATTGCCTAACTTCCCTGGTGCTATAATGCTTCGTAGAACAAGATGACCCGGCCTTAACTCACTGAGCTTAACCTTCGGATCATACCAAGTCTTCGTCTGCTGATGATACTTTGATAAATTAGCTACAGCCCGAAGTCTTGTTTCTTCTGACAAATCTAACGAAGCTTGTCTTTCTTCTTCAATGTCCGGTTCGGTGCTGCGAAATGATCCCCCTTTGAGCTCCGTTGGAGTCATAGCTTCATCTCCGAATAGTAGTCTGAACGGAGTAAAACCTGTGGACCTTGTTTGCGTAGTCCGAATGGACCACAGAATCTTCGGAAGCTCTTCGGTCCACAGTCCCTTTGATAATCCTACTATTCTTCGATTTAGCCCTGATAAAATATTCACATTGGCTCGCTCTACGGCTCCATTCGACTGAGGATGCCTCACTGCAGCAAAACATAGCTGAATGCCTAGGTCTTCGCAAAACTTCCTGAAGGGTTCTGCGTCGAATTGTGTTCCATTATCAACTGTGAGATATCTAGGCACTCCGAACCGGCAAATAATGTTCTTCCAGAAGAATTTATGTACATTGTTCGAAGTGATAGCTGTTAAGGGCTCTGCTTCCACCCACTTAGAAAAATATTCAATAGCTACCACTGCGAACTTCAGATTTCCCTTTGCTAACGGAAAGGGACCAATTAGATCCATACCCCATCTGGCCATAGACCATACCGGAGCAATGACTTGAAGAGCTGTTGGTGGGCGATGACTCCGTCGACCCATCCACTGGCATCCTTGACAAGTGCGGACCAAGCTCTCCGCATCAGCTGTTATTGTGGGCCAATAAAGCCCCTGGCGAAGTGTTTTTCCTGCCAGAGCTCTAGGGGCTAAATGGCTTCCACAAAGGCCTTCGTGAATTTCTCGAAGAATTTCTTGGCCTTCGGCTTGAGATATACATCGGAGTAGAGGGGAACATACTCCGGCCTTGTATAATATACCGTTGATTAACTGATAGCTTCTGGCTCTGAGCTTTAATCTGGACAACTAGGGCTCTTCGGGCAAATTTGTTCCTCCTTGCAAGAGTTCTATGATCGAATCTTTCCAATCTGCACTAGGAATGCAAAGAATCTCCGCAGAGGCAATTTGTGGCACCGAAGGTATATTGAGCTCCTCATAGAAAGCTTCTTCAGGCACATCCACAGCTCCGGCTGCAGCCTTCGCTAAAATGTCCGCTTGCACGTTTTCAGCTCTTGGTATACTCCGAATGGAAATACCCTTGAAGTGTGCTCCGATTTTGCGGATTTCTTCCAAATACTTTGCAAGCTGTGGATGTCGAACCTGAAAACTTTTGTCTACGTGCCCTGCTACTATCTGAGAATCTGTCTTTATAATTATTCTTGTAGCCCCTAGAGCACGTGCTTTCCGGAGTCCCAACAAAATCCCTTCGTACTCCGCTATATTATTGGTAGACTTAAAGTTGAGTCTTGCGGAATACATTGCTCTTTGCCCTGACGGTGAAATCAACACTACCCCAATGCCTGCTCCGGATGCTTGGAAAGCCCCATCGGAGTAAACAGTCCAAAATCCGTCATTTGATTTCTCCGGAGTCAAATTCGCAGGTGGAGTCCACTCTGCTACGAAGTCTGCTAGGACTTGGGATTTGATAGCTGTCCTTGCCAGGAAAGATATGCCGAAGGGTGCTAGCTCTACTGCCCACTTTCCAATCCTTCCAGTGGAATCTTTGCTTCGGAGCATATCTCCTAAGGGATACGAAGTTGGTACAATTACATTGTGAGCCAAAAAATAATGTCTTAGCTTTCTCGAAGCCATTATCAGAGCATAAACGAACTTCTCAAGTTCGGAGTATCTTGTCTTCGCTCCTGATAATGCTTCGGATACAAAATAGACAGGATTTTGGACCAACTTCCCATTGAAATCCACTTCTCTGACAAGGACTGCGCTGACAGCTGAACCTGTAGCTGCAAGATACAGGAGTAGGATTTCGTCCGCAATAGGCACCGTGAGTGTAGCAAGATTGCTGAGATAATCTTTAATATCTTCGAAGCTTTTCTGACACTCCGGTGTCCATGCAAAATCTTCGGACCCTTTCAAAGCTTTAAATATTGGCAAGCTCCTCTCCGCAGACCTTGATAAAAACCTGCTAAGTGCGGCTAGACGTCCAGTCAGCTTTTGCACTTGCTTTAAATTCTCCGGAGGAGCCATCTTCTGCAGCGCAGTTATTTGAGTAGGGCTAGCTTCAATTCCCCTGCTTGAAACTAAATACCCTAACAACTTTCCAGCCTTAGCTCCGAATATACATTTTTCGGGGTTAAGACGGATCCCACATGCCCGAAGGCTATTGAATGTTTCTGCTAAGTCTAGGCTATGTTGGTGCTTTAAAGCACTCTTTATTACAATATCATCCATATAGGCCTCCACATTGCGACCTAGTTGATGACCTAGAGCCTTAGCAACTAATCTTGAAAAAGTAGCCCCGGCATTTCTTAGGCCGAAGGGCATTCTTACATAGCAGAAGACTCCCGAAGGAGTTACAAAGCTTGTCTTGATTTCATCTTCGCGCTTCAACCATATTTGATGATAACCAGAATACGCGTCAAGGAAGCTTAATAACTCCGAACCTGCAGTGGAGTCAACCAGTTGATCAATTCGGGGCATGGGGTAGGGGTCACGTGGGCACGCTTTATTCAGAGATGTGAAATCAATGCACACGCGCCACTTCCCGGAAGACTTCTTCCTGACGAAGACTGGGTTGGCTAACCATTCTGTGTGAGCCACTTCCCTGATAATCCCAGCCTTCAACATTTTTTCAACTTCGTCCTTAGCTAGAGCAGCTCTCTCTGCGGACATCTTCCGGAGTCCTTGTCGAACAGGCCGGGCCTTCGGGTTTACAAGTAAACTGTGCTCAATGATATCCCGATCGACTCCGGTGATATCTTCGTCAGACCAAGCAAAGACATCCAAATTTTCTTCCACGACCTTTTCCAAGGAGGTTGCAACTTCAGGAGGTAAATCTTTACCAAATTGAAAAGTGTATTCTTTACCATCTTTAACAATGATCTTCGTTGCAATCTCTCCTTCGGGACTTGGTCTCGGAAAAGACTTCTTCGAAGCTTCGGAGGAGGCTGAAAAAATTTCTTCATTATCCTGCACACTGTTTACTTGCCTCGGATCAAGAGGGGGACCGTGACCATATTCTGCCCTCTGAGCAATGGCTTGATCTCCGAAGATTGTTAAGACTCCTGCTTGAGTGGGCATCTTCATGCACAAGTAGTTGTGATGCGCCACAGCTCCGAACTGATTCAACATGCCCCGTCCGAAGATGACATTATAAGCATATGGGGCATCTACCACATCAAAGATAACTTCTTCAGTTCGAGCTAATAAACCTTCTCCGAAGGTAACTTCCAGGCCTATCTGGCCAAGTGCATCAAGCGGAGGTCCTGCGAAGCCTTGCAGAGGACGAGCCGCTGGGAGGAGATGCTTCCTGGAAATGCATAACTGATCGAAGGCTTGCACAAAAATGATATCTGCCGAACTACCTCCGTCAATTAGCACCCTTCGGACTTCAGTCCCTGCAATATCAGCAGTGATAACCAATGGATCTGCATGCGGGAACTTAATACCAGCTGCATCCTCTGCAGAGAAAGATATCGGAACATGAGACCACTCCGGCATTGCAGCTGCAGATGACGAAGTCCCAATATGACCTACTTCCCGAACGTACTCTCTTCGCTGTCTCTTGGACATGCTTCCGAGGGTACCTCCTCCGGAGATAGGGAGAACTACTCTCTTTCCTCTATCTTTCCCTTCCTCTTGCTTCGGAGGTGGCATAACATTGGCCACCGGAGGGTGCCTTGCAGCATCAAAATTTTCTATCCGCGCCACAGCCTGGACCGGGTCTGGGCGTGCTGCTGCTGGACTTCGGTCGGTACTGCCTCGACCCGAAGTTCTTTCCAAGTACTCTCCCCTTAGGGTAAGGATAGCCTTGCAAGTGTCAGTTGCATGGCTTCGATTTTCTCCATGGATACAGCAAAAAAGGGTCTGGCCCTTGCCAGCCGTTTTCCCTGGCGGCCTCCAGCCGCTGGACTTGTTCCCCGCAGACTGTGGAGCTCTTGGTGCAAACTTCTGTGGGGGTGCAATATTCAAGACTTCACAGCGAGGGTGCTTTTGCCCTCTTCTTCGATCATGTTGCACTTCGAAGACTGGTTCCTGCGGCTGTGCCGAAGTCTTCACTTCTGCTTTAACTTCTTGCAATACTGTCGAAGTAGCAGCAGTCCTCCGAAGCCAACCCTCTTCTGACCTCGCATACTCCTCGAAATATGACATCAACTGTGACACTGAGGAGATTCTCTTCCGATGCAGTTTATCCAGAAGGCCTTGATGACTGACGCCTTCCCGAGCCGCATCAACCACTGAGGATGTGGACAGCCCCCGAATTTGCGACTTCGTATGAGCGAAGCGCTTGAAGTACTGCCTCAATGTTTCTCCGGGGAGCTGTTTCACTTGGAAAAGGCTTCCTGTTGACATAGGAGGCACGAAGGTGCCCTGAAAGTTACTTATAAACTTCCTCTTCAACTGTGACCACGAATTGATTGATCCTGGCTTTAAAGACCAGAACCATCTCAACGCCACTCCTTGAAGAGCTAACGGGAAGCACTTCGCCATAGTGTCTCTGACTCCGCCGCTAGCCTCAATCGCTAGGGCATAAGAACGCGCGAACTCTCCGGGATCTTCATCTCCAGCATACTTGCAGAGCTTCGACGTTTTAAACTTTGGATCAAAGCGAACCTTCTGCAGCTCAGGATGCAACGAAGATTCATTGTCGTAAGAGGCGTTCTCCGGGGCTTCGGGATAATCAAGATCGTCGTCTTCGGGCACTTCTGGGATAGTTGGGATGGCTTGAGAGCGAAGCCTGTCCGCAGCTTCTTGTCGCCATCTCGCTACCTCAGCTTGAAGGTTGGCCATTTGAGTGGCCATGTCTCCAAGGCTATCTTCATCTCCTCCGGAAGGACCTTCCGGGTCTTGAGAACTGGTAGGATCAGTTCGAATCGGAATGGAGGGTGGAGAAGGGACTTCGGGCGGTCGGAGTATGGAAGGGGTTGGCGGAGAGGTTTCGTATCCTCGAGGGATAGAAGCCCCTTCCGGAGTTTGAGGTGAAGGGAGAGTCGAAGACCCTCCGACTTCAACTGTGTCGAAGGGTATCTCTCCGGAGATCCGAGAGGACCTCCGAGTGGGATTGCGAGGTGCGCTCCGCTTAGGAGGCATGATGTAAGAAGTTGGTAGAGAACGAAGTTTTTCGGACTAGGTTCCCCATGGACGGCGCCAACTGTGGGCGTAAAAGATTACGCTAACAGGTTTCTGTGGAAAAGAAACTAACAAACGAAGTGTTTGTGAAGCAAACTGTTCTAAGCCTCCGAAAGGATAATAACTTAGAATAGTTTGAAAGTGTGTATTGAATAACTTGTATTCGGTCCCTATTACAGGGTGAATTGGGGGGTATTTATAGGCCCAAACATTAAGGAAAAGACCTATTTACCCCTCTATTACAACCGACATAGTGGAAACTATTCGGTTCCCTTAATAGGGCTAAAATGGTAAAAGACTAATCTAATGAGAAAAAAGATAAGTCTTCCATATTAGCTGGCAGAAAAGATCTTGAAGGGCTTTAGTTCGAAGATATACTCCGAACCGATGCCTATCTTCGTGCTTCGAACCAGGTTCCGAGCATCTTCGAAGATGGTCTTCTGGGAACCTTCGAACTGGCTGACTGCCTTTATGTTGCTTCGGCAATAACCCCGAAGATGAGATATTTTCCCCCAACACCTTCCGCCGAAACATCAATAGCACAACACCATCTGCTTGGGACGTGACAACACTCTGAGTAGTGGTCACCTCGGGGAACCAGAGCTGCCTTAGGCTGCAGCTCCCGACACACGTAGCCAAGCCCTCTGCAGCTGCTTCTTTGGTCAGGCTCACCGCTGAGCAGCTTGCAGGCTCCCACACGCCAGCCAAATGGCCAGAAAAAAGCGTGCTGTAGTGATTTCATGAACCCCGCCAAAACCAGGATAGCACACTGAAACAGCTGGGGCTGAAGCCTGCTGGGCACGCCGCTACATGCGCCGGATACTACTACTTCAGAATGCCATCGCCGATAGAAATCAATGCTTCGTCGCCAGCCACGCACACTGTTGGAACGACGGATCGAACCAGCAGGTTTTCTTAGGAGAGTGAGAGTAGAGTATTCAATGCCCTGTTGAGCTTGTCCATACAACTGTAGTTGGGGGGTATTTATAAGGCGCCCCGTCCAGAGGGCCAAACGCCTCTGGACCGCCAACGATCACCTGGCCGAACACCGGTCGGCAGTACAGACAAAACGGACGATACGTAGTACAGACAAACGGGCGACACGTAGTACAGACAAGAAGATCCGGCTCTGACAGCGTAGCAGCCATGTCGGGCGCCGCCTGCGCCTCCTGACACGGCACAGAAGATCGCGATCCTGCCCCTTCGTACGATCGCCCAGTCCTTTTCCGGCTAACGTTTCCCTTGGCTTCGCTGCTGCGGGTCGAGGTGAGGGAGCCCCCGACCTCTTGCTCCCGGAGGCTGGCCTCTGATGTCCTCGTGTCGGAGGGAGGCCTCCGGCATCTTCCTTCGGAGGATGGCCTCCGAAGCCTTCTCGCCGGGGGGTGGCCTCCGACGCCCTCTCCCAGAGGGCGGCCTCCGATGTCCTCGTGTCGGAGGGAGGCCTCCGGCATCTTCCTTCGGAGGATGGCCTCCGACGCCTTCTCGCCGGGGGGTGGCCTCCGACGTCCTCGTGCCGGAGGGCGGTCTCCGGCACCCTTCCTCCGGAAGGAGGCCTCCGGCCCCTTGCCTCCCAAAGGTAGCCCCCGACGTTAGGCTTCAAGCCCTCCGCCTAAGGACTCTCCTTCGGCTTCCGGGATTATCTCCCCCAACAGTAGCCCCTCGCTTCTTCCCGCTCGTAGCCCTACATCAAGAGGGGGTGGAAGCACACAATATAATCCCGATAGTCCTCATTGGTGCGTACCTTGTACTGGGGTGCCGAATCCGCCCCGAAGCGGAGGGGCTTCGAAGTAAGGAGGCTCGAATGGGCCGGAGGGTTGAGGTCCGCCTCGAATCCTCTTTCCCGTCGTGCCGAAGGAAGCTTGACCAAACTGTTGGGAGGCCAACACGCCTTGACCGGGGGACCCTGAACCCGAGGAGCCAGGCGGGCGCCGCCAGAAGCAGTTAATGCGCGCGCAGAGGGTATCGAGGAGGCGAACCGCCAGGGGGCCGCCGCCGCGCCCCGATGCGTTAACGGGTCTTAAATGCAGTGCCGCGCGACCACCGCGTTCCCACGTTAACCGAACCGGAAGAGGAACCGTCGGTCCCGTGACTAGATATAACCCGCCGCGCGGCCTCCTCCTCACTCACCCATACACGCCAGCTCTAGCCACTCAAGCCGCCATCCACCTTGCTCCATGAACTCTGTGTTCTTTCTCTCGGCCCTCGAGGAATGGCGAGGGACGCTGCCCCTGCGATGGCGATGGATCCGCGCTTCTTGCAGCGCCAGATGGCGGCGGCAGCCGCGGCGACAGCGACCGACTCGTCAGGGGTGCGCGGTGCGCGCGAGCTCCGCCCCGCCTCTGAGCGGTTCCGGGAGCAGACCCTGGAGCTTGGGCCATCCGCGTGCACCGGGGCGTCGATTGAGCAGGCGACCAAGGGCCGTCTCGATCCTGGGATGCCGGCGAGGAAGCCTGGCTGGGAGGCGGCCCCGCAACTGTGGGAAGGCGAGGTCGTCGTCTTTGAAGCCTTCTTCGACGCGGGCTTAGGGTTCCCTGCTTCGGAGCTTCTCGCCGGGGTGTTGGATGCGTTCCACCTGGAGCTCCCGCAGTTGTCCCCCAATGCCGTGGCCCGCCTCGCCATCTTCGAGTGGGCCATGCGCGCCGAATGTCTTCGTCAGACCATGCGAAGATGTCGAGGTTACCGCAGATGATGGCCTCGAGCTGTGCTGAAACCTCCAGCTCCAAACCCACTCCGAACTTGATCGGGTACTCTTTCCCTCCTCGGATCAAGGTCTTGGTGACGATTTCCCCCTCCGGGAGAGGTTTGGCGGGGCGCCCCTTCTGACCAGGATCGGTGCTGCCTGTGAGGTCGACTTCATCGGCGCCTTCGCAGACGCTGTGGACTTGTCGCGGCTCCAACGGCGCTGAATGGCCGTACTTGACCCGGCGTGCTGCGGCTTGGTCGCCCAGGACGGATAACACCCCTCCGGGAGTCGGCATCTTGAGGCAGAGGTAGTTGTGGTGGGCGATGGCGCTGAAGCGGTTGAGTATCCCTCACCCGAAGATAGCGTTGTAGGCGTACGGAGCATCGACGACGTCGAACAGGATCTCTTCGCGGCGCTGGAGGGGTGCGCTGTCGAAGGTCACCTCCAACAGAACCTGGCCGAGCGCATCGAGCGGGGGGCCCGCGAAACCTTGGAGCGGGCGCGAAGCCGGTAACAGGTGCTTGCGCGATAAGCACAGCTGATCGAAGGCCTGCACAAAAATGATGTCAGCGGAACTCCCCCCGTCGACTAGAATGCGACGCACCTCGGCCCCGGCGATGTCCGCCGAAATGACGAGTGGATCGGCGTGCGGGAACTTGACTCCGGAGGCGTCTTCGGCGGTGAAGGTGATGGGGACGTGAGACCACTCCGGGAGGATCGAGGGGCCGGACGTGCCGATATGCCCGACCTCCCGAACGTAGTCTCGACGCTGCCGTTTGGACAGAGCTCCCAGGGCCCCCCTCCGGATATGGGGAGGACCACTCGCTTGCCTTTGTCTGGGGCGGCTTCCAGCTTGGGGGCCGGGACTCCGCCGAACTCCATGACCGGGGTCACGGCTTCCGGCTCTTCGCGGCGCCCAACTACTTGGACCGCTTCTGGCCGAGGGGTAGGGTTCCCCCGGTCGAAGGAACCGCGACCAGCACTGCGCTCGAGGTAGTCGCTGCAAAGGGCGAGTATGGTCCTGCAGGAGTCGGTGTCGTGACTCTGGTTCATGCCGTGGACGCTGCAGTAGAAGGTTCCTCTGGAGGGCGCTCGGGGTGGAGGCTTGGGTCCGACCTGGCGATTTCCACCGGGCGTATGCAGGTGCTTGGCGGGCGCTTGGGGGTGATACTGAGGACTTCCCCCCGAAAGTGCTTTCGGCTTCTCCGAGAGTCCCGATGGACGAGATCCTGCCGAGCGGACTCCGGGCGGTGGAAGTCGGGAGCGTGATGCTCGCCCCGGCTAGGATCCGTGGGCGCTTCGTATGTCCTGGCGCGCGGGACCCGGACGGGGACTACCATTGCTTGCCGGCGTATCTGGCCCTCTTCGGACCGAGCGTACTCTTCAAAGTACGTCATAAGCTGCGCCGCCGAAGAGATAGGCTTCCGGTGGAGCTTATCAAGGAGGCCGGGGTGGGTGACGCCTTCCCGGGCTGCGTCGATGACGGAGGAAGCCGAGAGCCCCTTGATCTGGGCCTTGGTGTGTGCGAAGCGCTGGGAGTATTGCCGCAAGGTTTCCCCGGGCTGCTGCTTCACTTGGAAGAGGCTCCCGGTGAACATGGGGGCCACGAAGGTCCCTTGGAAGTTGTTGACGAACTTCTTCTTCAGCTGTTCCCACGAGTGAATAGTCCCTGGCCGGAGGGACCAGAACCACCGGAGGGCAATCCCCTCGAGCGCCAGGGGGAAGCATTTGGCCATGGTGTCCCGGTTTCCCCCGGACGCCTCTACCGCCAAGGCGTACGAGCGAGAGAACTCGTCGGGGTCGGAGTCCCCGGAGTACTTAGGGAACTTGGCGGCGCGAAAGTTCGAACCGAAGCGCACCCTCTGGAGATCAGGGTGCAGGGGAGAATCCTCGTCATAAGACGCGTTCTCCTCGTCCGGAGGGTTCTCGTCGTCGCTTAAATCTGTGACCACGGCTTTCGCGGCGCGAAAGGGCTCCGGAGGGGCCGGGGGTCGGAGCGACGCTTCCTGACGCCACAAGGCTAGTTCCGCCTTCAGCCTAGCGTTTTCGGCGGCCAGGGCATCAGCTTGACTTCCGCTTCCTCCGGAAGTGGTATCGGGATCCCGCGAGCGGACGTAGTCTGTCCGAAGGGACACTACTGGAGGTCCGCTCGGGGGATGCTGCTCCGGCGGCCCACCCGGCGACCCGACCAGATTGGCGGAGGTCGATTCGGGTAGGCCGTCAGTGCCACGAGCTTCGGGCGTCTCTTCCGGCGCCTAGGCGGGGTCCACCGAGAACGCCGTTCCGACGGGCGTAACGGTAGGGGCCGGAGGGTTGGGGTCGATGGCTGCGGCGGGCTCGGCCCCGGCGGTACGAGCTGACCTGCGCAGGGGGGCCGCGCTCGCTCCCTTCCGGCTTGACATGCTTGGATGGATGGGTGTAGAGGATGCTAGCTTTTCGGACTAGAATCCCCACGGATGGCGCCAACTGTTGGACCGACGGATCGAACCAGCAGGTTTTCTTAGGAGAGTGAGAGTAGAGTATTCAATGCCCTGTTGAGCTTGTCCATACAACTGTAGTTGGGGGTATTTATAAGGCGCCCCGTCCAGAGGGCCAAACGCCTTTGGACCGCCAACGATCACCTGGCCGAACACCGGTCGGCAGTACAGACAAAACGGACGATACGTAGTACAGACAAACGGGCGACACGTAGTACAGACAAGAAGATCCGGCTCTGACAGCGTAGCAGCTATGTCGGGCGCCGCCTGCGCCTCCTAACACGGCACAGAAGATTGCGATCCTGCCCCTTCGTACGATCGCCCAGTCCTTTTCTGGCTAACGTTTCCCTTGGCTTCGCTGCTGCGTGTCGAGGGGAGGGAGCCCCCGACCTCTTGCTCCCGGAGGGTGGCCTCTGATGTCCTCGTGTCGGAGGGAGGCCTCTGGCATCTTCCTTCGGAGGATGGCCTCCGAAGCCTTCTCGCCGGGGGGTGGCCTCCGACGCCCTCTCCCGGAAGGCGGCCTCCGATGTCCTCGTGTCGGAGGGAGGCCACCGGCATCTTCCTTCGGAGGATGGCCTCCGACGCCTTCTCGCCGTGGGGTGGCCTCCGACGTCCTCGTGTCGGAGGGCGGTCTCCAGCACCCTTCCTCCGGAAGGAGGCCTCTGGCCCCTTGCCACCCGAAGGTAGCCCCCGACGTTAGGCTTACGGGATTATCTCCCCCAACACACACAGCTCCCCAGGAAATAAAAACCGAGCGGCGGTTTTCTTGAGAAAGTATTGTTGCGGCGAAGAATCCTCACTTAGAAATTTTTTGGCGGCGCTATCAGGAAAGAAGATAATGGCTGATTTCGGTGGAGAAGCACAGATCAAATGGAGGAGGAAGAAGCCCAAAAAGTAAACTCAGATTTTTCCACTAGATGAGTTAATCCTAACCCTAGGGATTGGGGCCTATTTATAGGCAGCCCAATAGACTAGGAAAAAAACCAAAAATACCCTTAGGGTTTAAACAGACACTGAATTAAAAATGGAAAAGACCAACATGTCCTAACGCTTTTTTACAAACTCGACTAACACAGATTGTGGGCCTAAAAGGCAAAATAGTAAAATCCTAAATAAAGATAACTTGTCCTGATGCGGAGCTTTCGTAGCAGCTACGGCTTCGCTTCAGAACGACTCACTCATAGATCAGCATTCTGGATTGGGCATCGGTTTTGTGCCGAAACTGACAAAGCATCCTCTGTATTCACACCGGGTACCCGGATTGGGCCAGCCCGATTCCGTGGCTCCCTCAGCCTGGCAATCACTCGCCGCCCGTGTACCTGAGTCAATCCCAATCAACAGACCAGTGGATCTTGTGTCGCTCCTAGCCCATGTACTCGAATTGGGCCGGCCCAACTCCATTGCCCCTCTGCCCGGCAGTCGCTCGCCACCCAGACACGGCAGGTCTCATGTCCTCTTCTCTTCTCTTCTCACTTCGACGTCCGTTGACAATCACTCATCACTTCTGGAGCCATGAGGCCCATGATCTTCATCATGGCTCCTCAATTTCCCCCTTGATGAGTGCATTGTCGACACCCTCTTCAGTAACTTCTTCAAAACCTGCAAACACAAGTGGAAACACGAAAACAAAACAGAAGAAGACGGGAGGAAGAAAATAAAATAAAATAAATATTTAACCCTAATGACCAAAAGTCGAACAAAAACCAAAAAAACGGTCATTATGTTTAAATAAAAATAAAAACTCAAACGAGTGCAATCTCAAAATTATCAACAAGGATATCCAAAGAGTAAGTGCAAAAGAGACTAAAACTCCCCCTGAAACAAATCCCAGAGAAAGCCAAAACTCCCCCTAAACTCTTCTAAAAGATCAAGGAACCCAAAATTTCTACCCCTTGTTGACAATTGGACTCATCAAGTGAGACTAATGCACTCAAAAGAGACACAGACTTAAACTCCCCCTGAGATGCAACTCCCCCTCAAAATATGCAATGAATGCAACTGGGGTGCAAGTGGAGTGTAAAAAGCATGCTTCTTAGATATGATTGACTGCAAATACAATATCTAGCAAGTATAGCACAAAATACTGTCTAAGACACATGGCATGATCAGTGCAATAGATGATATCCAAAGAAAGTCATTAGCACGTAGTTTTAGATTTTTGCAAACAAAAGCATCACCACATTTTCTAGTCGACAAGCGAGGTAAAACATGAGATGCAAAGGCTAGCTGATATCTACTAAGATAAGCATTGTCCAGAACAAAGAGCTTCAGCAAACTTGTTATCTTTTTAATTTTCAGACTTTTTCTTTTCCTTTTTCTTTTTTTCTAGGGGTTATTTGCATGTAAACCTTATGCTAACCGACCAAGTCAAGCCTAGGCTAGAACTGGACCATCTAAAGCTTAAGACATTGGTCTTGGCATACATTACACTGTCCAAGTTCATACCAAAGTGCTATGGTAAGTAGTCTAGAAAAATGCAATGCGACACAGCAAACCCACCTGGATCTTTTCAATTAAGCATAAAAGGCATGGATTTTTCATTTTTCTGATTTTGTATCATTTTACAGCATATTTTCCATGTTAAAGCACATATATGTCCAAGTTGCATATCTCCATCTAAGTAAGGAACTAGCTACCAGGCATGTAAAAGATAGCAAAAGCATTCAGCCTACACATGCTAGTTGCCAGAAGAAATGGTGATCATTTTTCAATTTTAAAGCATAAAAGCCATGCATATGACAAATATCAGACATATCATGTGAACTGAAGCAAAGCATGATCATCGACAGGTATTCAAAAGCATATACTAGCTAGAATAAGTAAAGCAGATCAATCATATAACAAAAGCAAGCTCAAAGTGTGATATGTGAATATGCATGGTATGAACTCACACGAAAAGACTCAATAAAAGAGTGAAGAAGAAAGAAAACAGACTCAAAATATCCTAAAAAGGATACACAACTCCCAAATCCCCTCACAAACACTCAAATATAGACTGATCTAGGGGTTTGGTGAGAATGTCAGCCAACTGATGATGGGTATCAACATGAACACAGTCAATGACACCTTTCTCATATTGATCCCTCAGAAAGTGAAAGCGCACATCAATATGTTTGGATTTTGAATGAAGACATGGTTTTTTCCCTACACTAATTGCGCTGGTGCTATCACAAAACAAAGGTACTCTGGCAGGGAAAAACAACCCAAAATCTCTCGAAGTGGAAATCATCCAAACCAACTGTGAGCAGCAGCTAGCAGCAGCTACATACTCAGTCTCTGTGGTAGAAAGCGCAACTCTAGATTGCTTACACGAAGACAAAGAAACAAGCGAAGAACCAAGAAACTGGCAAGTACCAGAAGTCGACTTGCGATCCAGCCAGCACAAAGTCCTACAGCAAACTGAATGTCCGATCTCGTCACCATCAGTTATAGTAGCGATCCGATCATTCCTCAATACTCTCTCTTGTTGACCTTGACGCTGCTCTCGTCCTTGTCCAAGCCCCCAAATGTACCCATTGGGGTCATCTGAGGCTTCAGCTCTCCACCGAAGTCGAACTTCTTCAGCATGTTCCGTATGTACTTGCTCTGGTGGATGAAGATGTCGTCCTTGGTATGCTTAATCTGGAGCCCTAGGAAGTACTTGAGCTCACCCATGAGGCTCATCTCAAACTCGTTGTGCATCTACTCAGAAAACTTGGACACAAGCTCATTAGTAGAACCACCAAAAATAATGTCGTCCACGTAAATCTGAGCAATCAAGAAATCTGAGCCAACTCTGAGCAAGAAAAGAGTCTTGTCCACTGAACCCATCACAAAACCACTCCCCAACAAAAACTGTTTTAAACGATCATACCAAGCCCTAGGGGCTTGCTTCAGACCATATAAAGCTTTCTGTAACTTGAAAATATGTCGTGGAAACTTAGGGTTCTCAAAACCAGCGGCTGCCTAACATAGACCTCCTCCTCAATGCACCCGTTCAAAAAAGCACTCTTGACATCCATTTGAAAAATCTTAAAACCTTTAGAAGCAGTGAATGCCAAAAGTATGCGAATGGACTCAAGACGGGCAACAGGGGTGAAGGTCTCCTCAAAATCAATACCCTCTTTCTAGCAAAAACCCTGGTCAACTAATCAAGCTTTGTTGCGCACCACAACCCCATCTTCACCTTGTTTGTTCTTAAACACCCACTTGGTGCCTATGTGGTTGCATCCAGGTGGCAGCTCAACTAGTGTCCAAACCCGATTGCGAACAAAGTTCTCAAGCTCTTCTTGCATGACGTTTATCCAATTTGCATCAGAAAGAGCATGAGAAACATCTCTACGCTCAAAAGTGGCAACAAACGCAGACTCAGCAAAAACAGCGAGTGAGCCTACAGAAGAATGCAAGAATCTCGAAGTGAGATCACCGATGATGAGCTCTGAGGGGTGATCACGCTGAACTGCTCGGGATCCTAGGTGATCAGAGGTCACCTCACCAGAGTCAGCAGCTGGCACCTCTGGACTCGACTGAGGGGGCTCGATCAAAGTGGAAGAAATGATCAGAGGTCTGCCCTCATCCTCAGTCGAAGTATCAGAAGGTGTGGGATCTATAGGCTGTCCAGAGGGCCGACCCTCATCAACAGCTGGAATGTCATCATCTTCCTCAAAGATGGACTCTCCAAGCTCATCATCTCTAGAAGGCTCAAAAGAAGGAGTAAGTGAAGGCATGGACACATCAAAAGAAACCTCGCAAGTCTCGACAAGCTGTTGGGAGTCGAGGTTCCAAACATGGAAGCCTCAAGAATGCAAAGCATAACTAAGAAAGACTCCATCCCAGCAAAAAGACTCAAACTTGTCCAAATGCCCTCCCTTCTTGAGCACGAAGCACTTGCAGCCAAACGCTTGCAAGTGACTCACCTTGGGCAATCCTCGGATAAGGTCCATAGAGCTAAATCTGACTAGCAAATCAAAACTCAAATGACCTAACATCCTATGCCACCTCCAGAGCTCAGAGGAGGATCCAGCAATCAAACAACGAGAAGGGCCAAAAGAACTAGAGAAATCAATCCAAAAAACCTTACCGAAGGGTAAGATCTGGCACACCAAAGATCCTCTAGAATCAACAACAGAAGACATGCCCTTCTTAAAACGAACCTCTAAACCATCCTCAAGAAGTTGCGAAACAGAGACCAAATTAAAACTCAAGTTTCCAACCAAAGCAACATTCTTCAAAGAGAAATGATCAGAGATTCGAATTGAGCCAATACCATGTACCTTCCCTTGACCACTGTTCCCGAAAGTGATGTACTCCTTGGAGCTCGGGGAAGTGAGGCTGGAGAACCATCTGTGATGTCCCGTCATGTGGCGAGAGCATCCTGAATCCATGATCCATACGTCCTCCAGTCCTCGATCCTACACGATCAATGGCCATAAGTGGGAGCAAACGGTCCGACACCAGGTTTAGCAAAGGATCTAAACCAGTGTTGAGCCATCTGTTCAAAAGAAGGAAAGCAGAAAAAAATCATAAGAGTCTAGACCAAAACGTGGCTCAAAGTGTGGTCCTCTGTTCTGCCTAAAGTCTCGGCCACGAGGTCCAAAGCCGTATCCAGAATGACCTGGAGCTCTGCCAGAGCAAAAACCACCCTCCAGAGCATGAGCACGAAAGTTGTCTCCTCTACCACCACCTACACGACGCGCCTTGGCCTCTAGCCTCTCTCCGTATCGAGGGACTCTCTGTCTACCACCCTGCTAGTAGAACTGCTCCCGCCCACCTCGATCTCTCTCCGCTCTCTCAACCCGCTTCCTCCTGAAGCAAAACTCCTGATGCAGAAGGTTTGTTGAGTCTAGCCGAGTTCGAGTGAGGCATAGAGCGAAGTATGCTTCGAAGCGAAGTATGAAAGTATCAAAGCTTGCTTCGAATAGTGTACTTCGAAGCCTATACTTCGATCAGAAAGCTTCGAACCATGCTCGTAGAAAAACAACCTCCGAAAGAGAAGCGAAGCCCGACACACGGCAGAAAAACCAAAATGAAGCCTACTCTCTATCTCCGGGGCTAGCTTGACCGAGGTATGATTACCAACGTGGTCACCTTCGAGTCAAGGACTAACTCTGACTGACAAGCTCCGAACCCACAAACCGTGACCCTCGAAAAGGATAGCAGCAAAAGAATCTCAGAGAACACACTTCGAGCAAAGTCTACCAGAGAGACATGCTTCGAAGCTAACTTCGAAGCTTGTCGAAGTAGCTTTGCAATAGTGCCGAAATATGCTAGAACAAAACCTCATAACAGAGCATACTTCGAAGTACGATTTAACGCTTGAGTTCGAAGTCTAAAGTCTAGAGAAGCCTTCGAAGATGACAGGTCGAAGCCTGCCTCACGGAGCTGAGGGACTTCGAACAGAGAAGGGGGCTTCGCAAGAAACAGCCAGAGAAAGGACTTGGTCCTGTCTACTCGATCAAAAAGGCTATGCAGGAAAAAGCAAAGCTAGAAGAACTAGCACACTGTAGCTACAGGAACTAGTACTACTTGCAACTAGTACTCCTCAGCCCGTAGAACAGAAGCCATCGGAAGGAAACATGAACTCTGGAATAAATAATAGCGCGCGGAAAATGAAGCTTCAGATCCTCAAAAACGCTGCAAACCACACACACAAATAGAGAATAAAATCTCACTGCATCATGAAGAACAGAGGCTGAGCAGGAATAGAAGTATCTCGCGCAAGAGCCTGGCGGCGCACAGAGAATGAACAGGCGAGGGAGAACAGGAAATAAAAGTGACCCAATGGAATAAAAAGTGATTTCAGCAAAAGGGTGACCTAACCCTAGGGATTGGGGCCCTATTTATAGACTTCCCAACACTTAGGAATATTCCACCAGCCCCTTAGGGTTTTTTACAGACGCTGAAATAAAGGAAAAAACTAAATTGCCCTTAGGATATTTTTACAGACTCGACTAACTGACTGTGGGCCTAGGGACAAAATAGTAAACTCCTATTAACAGATGACTTATCCGGAAGCCAAGCTTTCGTAGCGAGTACGGCTTCTCTTCTGGACAGTCCGATACAAGATCAGCGGTTGTCAGTTTTGCGCCGAAACTGACAAAGCCTCCACCGACTTTGCACAAGGAAGCCAGATTGGGCCGGCCCGATTCCGCAGCTCTCTCAGCCCGGCAATCACTCACCGCCCGTGTACCTGAGTCAGTCCTGGTCAACAGCCCAGTGGGTCTTCTGCTGCTCCTAGCTCATGTACCCAGATTGGGCCAACCCGACTTCGCAGCTCTCTCAGCCCGACAGTCACTCGCTGCCCGTGTACCTGAGTAACACGCGGACCATGAAGCAGCAGATCTCCTCTCTTCTTATGTCCTCTTGACTATCATTGACAATGACTCATCACATCTGGAGCCATGAGGCCCACGCTATTCAGCATGGCTCCTCACTACTCTAGAGTCATCTTACTCCACTCCACTGCACGACTAGTGGCACTCTCAAAGTCAGCCTTGTTGTAGGTGTAACCTACCCCAAACCCATCCTGCCTCTTGAACTGCTAGATCATCATGCCGAGCTGTGGCTCTCTGGCACTCACCCAACTCAGGATCTAACAGAGGTAAGATTTCCCATTCTGAGCATCAGCTAGCTCCTCTCTCAAGGCAGCTAGTACCTCCACCTGTGATAAGCAGATCTCACACTCTCTATCAACTTGGATAGACTTCTCAGCTTTTAGCTTGATTAGTTCCAATCTTAGGGACAAGAAGTTCTCACAAACAGTGGGTGGAACTGATAGTGTCTCAAGCTCAACCTTAGTCTACTCTAGCTCAGCTCTAACTCTCACTAACTCGCCCAACTTCTCATCACTCTTGGCTCTCAGCCCAGCTAAAACAGCTAAATTGGATGGGCAGTCCACATAGGGAACGACGACAGTGGCATGAGCATCTTTCAGCTCCAGCTGAGTGCTCTCAAGCTCAGTGGCCAAAGCGTGATAGACTCTCAATTTTGCCATTGGCCATGGCAAGCTCACTCTCAAGCTCATCTATCCTCTTCTTAGCCCCTCTAAGTAGTTTCTCCCGATACCTCAACTCCTGATGGTTCTCTTCTAGTAAATCAATGACTTCTTGTTCATAGGAAGATACCTTTTCATCGTCATCGTCGTCGGAATTTTCGGGGAAGCCCTTCTCTTCCTTATCCAAAAGAGCCATTGAGTAGAAGATCTTGCGGGATCTTCGGCTGTGATGCGAGCAGCTCTTCGGCTTGTTCCCGAAGGCCATGAAGCAAAGGCCCGCCGGATCTTCCTTGTCCTTCCCCTTCTTGATCATGATCTCCTCATCACTTGATCTATATGAAGAGGAAGAAGACAATGATCTCTTGGAGTAGCTTCTCTCCATTTCGGTAAAGAAGGCCTTGTCTCGCTTCTTGTTCTCACACCGATAGTCCTTCAGGGCCTTTTGAAAGAACCTCGTCTTGGGCTTGCCCTTTGTGAAGGTGGAGCTGTCGTGCTTGCTGGAGTCATAGGAGCCACCATCAGTGCCCTTCATGTGATTGTTTCGCTTCAGGCAATCGGCGATGAAGTGACCTGGATCACCACACTCAAAGCATCCGGATTTTGTGCCATGTCTTTTGAACATTCATTTATCATAGACACGACGTACTCGGTTGACACAAATCATCATCTCCTAATGAATCAAGATGGTTCTCAGTGATAGACATCAGGGAGAATGCCGCACAGCTCAAATAGGAGGAGTCAGCAGAAGGTGTCGCAAGGGCCAGGGTTTTTGAGCCAGAACCAGTGAGATTTGATCTCAACTGGATATCAACCTCTATGGCCTTGAGCTTACTAAAAAGCTATGCGATAGTAAGGTATCGTAAGAAGTGCTCTCAATGATAGAGGATACCTTGATCTCCCAAATCTTAGGGTCCAAGGTATGAAGAACCTTGAGCGCCTGCTCATGATCTGAGACCAGCTGAACTCCATCGGCCTTGTTAGCCCAAAGCTCGTTGATGATCGATTGAAAACGACCAAACAAAGCTTCAACAGATTCACCCGACTTCTATGTGAAATTTTCATATTCCTGACGGTAGGTCTGATAGAGCCGAGCCTTGACCTGGGCTATCCCCTCATGGTGTGCCTAGAGGGTAGCCCAGATCTCTCTAGCAGTGCTGAGATGGATGACACGCTCAAACTCAGTGGGACCTAGACCAGAAAATAGAATGTTCACAGCTTTGTTGTTGTTTTGATGCTGGGCGACTATCTCGGTGGAAGTGCGCTCAGCAACAGGAAGCACAGTAAAAGTTTCGTTAACACAAACATCCCAAATATCCGAGCTCTAGCTCATGAGATAGGCTCGCATGCGAGTCTTCCAGTAATTGTAGCCAAAAGCTTCAAGGGACGGGACCTTGCCAGAGGAAGTCATGATCACTACCTTGGGTTAGAACTGGTTAAGGTATGGAAAAACCCTAACCTTGCTCTGATATCACTTGTAGGACCGAAAGTAGCGACCAGAGGGGGGGGGGGTGAATGGGTGCCTCAAAAATTCTTTTGAATCAATGGCCTTCTCCCAACACCCAACGCACCTCAACAGATAATCAGCTTTGCGCCGCCTCTCGCTGAAAATGCCTTCCGCCGAAACATCAATAGCACAGTGCCATCTGCTTGGGATGTGAAAACACTCTGAGCAGTGGTCACATCAGGGAAACAGAGCTACCTTGGACTGTAGATCCCGACACATGTAGCCAACCCCTCTACAGCTGCTGCTTTGGTCAGGCTCATCGCCGAGTAGCTTGCAGGCTCCCACACGCCAGCCAAACGGCTAGAAAAATGTGTGCTGCAGCGATTTCGTGAACCCCACCAAAACTAGGACAGCATGCCGAAATGGCTGGGGCTGAAGCCTGCTAGGCATGCCGCTACATGAGCTGGATGCTGCTACTACAGAACGCCATCGCCGATAGAAATCAATGCATCGCTGCTAGCCACGTGCACATCTCCCTAGGAAATAAAAACTGGGCGGCGATTTTCTTGAGAAAGTACTGTTGCGGCGAAGAATCCTCACTCAAAAATTTCCTGGCGGTGCTATCAGGAAAGAAGACAATGGCTGATTTCGGTGGAGAAGCACAAATCAGATGTAGGAAGAAGAAGCCCAAAAAGTAAACTCAGATTTTTCCATTTGATGAGTTAACCCTAACCCTAGGGATTGGGGCCTATTTATAGGCAGCCCAATAGACTAGAAAAAACCAAAAATACCCTTAGGGTTTAGATAGACGTTGAATTAAAAATGGAAAAGACCAACATGCCCTTATGATTTTTTACAGACTCGACTAACACAGACTGTGGGCCTAAAAGGCAAAATAGTAAAATCCTAAATAAAGATAACTTGTCCTGATGCGGAGCTTTCGTAGCAGCTACGGCTTCCCTTCAGGATGTCTCGATCACAGATTAGCGGTCTGGATTGGGCATCGGTTTTGCGCCGAAACCGACAAAGCATCCACCGTCTTCGCCCCGGGTACCCAGATTGGGCCGGCCCAAATCCATGGCTCCCTCAGCCCAGCAATCACTCGCCGCCCGTGTACTTGAGTCAATCCTAGTCAATATACCAGTGGATCTCCTGTCGCTCCTAGCCCATGTACTCGGATTGGGCCGGCCTAACTCTGCGGCCCCTCTACCCAGCAGTTGCTCGCCGCCTGTGTACCTGAGTCACACGCGGCCCAGACACGCCAGGTCTCATCTCCTCTTCTCTTCACTTCTCACTTCGACGTCCGTTGACAATCACTCATCACTTCTGGAGCCATGAGGCCCATGATCTTCATCATGGCTCCTCACTAGTGTGGCGAGGTATGTTGAAGTCATAAATCCTAGATTCAATCTCTCCATTTCTTCGCATAAACATAAGCACTTCTTGTTGCAACACAATGGCATTGCAATATCCTTGATGACTTAAGGCATCGGCTACCACAATGCTTTACTTGGATGGTAATGGATTCCCATATAATAGTCCTTGATCAATTCCAACCATCTTCTTTGTCTGAGATTCAGATCTGACTGAGTGAATATATACTTTAAACTCTTATGGTCCATAAAAACTCCACATCTGTTTCCAACTGGGTAATGCCTCCAAATCTTAAAAGAATGTACTACTGCTGCTAATTCGAGATCATGAGTAGGATAATTTAACTCATGGCGTCGCAGCAGACGAGATGCATAGGATATCACTTTTACATCTTGCATTAGAATCCATCCTAGTCCTTGGCGAGATGCATCACACTAAACATGAAAATCCTTGTGGATATCTGGCAAAGTTAACATTGGTGTTGACACTAGCTTTTTCTTCAAAACCTAAAAACATTCTTCACACTCTGGTGGCCACTTGAATTTGTCTTCCTTCTGAAGTAACTTTGTCAAGGGTTTGGCAATCTTGGAGAAATTCTCTATGAATCGATGGTAGTAACCAGCCAATCCAAGAAACTACGAATCTCGGCTACTGATAAAGGTTGGACCCAATCTGTTACTGCTTCAATGGTGGATGGATCTACTGTTATCCCTTTGGTAGAAATAATATGTCCCCAAAAATTTTACTTCAGATGACAAAAATTCACACTTCTCATACTTTGCATATACTTGATGCTCTCTCAATTTTCCCAAGGTTACAGGCAAATGTGCTTCATGCTCTACTCTTGTCTTGGAATATATTAGGATATCGTCAATGAATACCACAATGAACTTGTCCAAAAATTCTATAAAAAACGTTATTCATCATGTTCATGTTGACGCCAAGATTTGGTAAAGCCCAGAGCCCACCAAGGATGTCGTATGGTCAACAAAAGTCAAGAAGAGTCTGGTCAAAGATAGTCAAAAAATCTCATCCATTACAACATTGGCCGTATATGGAAGAGCCGATGAAGAGAAGATAAAGATTATCCAGAATCGTTTAAGATAGAATACTTGGACGATAAGTCTCCAGACTATAAATATGTAACCCTTAGTTAGATTAGCAAACACATCTCCGTCAAACAACTACTCGGTGTATCGCCACCATTGGCTTCCCAAGGTTAATCTCGGCGGGATTCAGCACTCGGAGCTAGGCTGCATCATTCTGATCTCCAACGAAGAGGGGAGTCCCGCCAACCCCAACGACTGTATCGACTAGGTTAGTATCCTCATGGCTGCATCAGATTGATCTCTTGAGGTGAACGTCAAAACAATACGGTCACTGATTTTGTGGTGTATTGACTAGATCTAAAGTTGCATCAGATTTATCTCTTAGATTGATGTGATCTAGGTGTGATATTTTGAGGCTTCATCGGTTGAGTCCGACATCTCTTGCTATTGTATATTTTCATGTTGTATACCGTTCATCTAAATAAATCATGCCCGATACTTTAATATATTATTAAGACCATCATGATTAGCTACTATCTTGGTTAGGTCTGATCTAGTTATTGTGGTGATTTTCATGATATAGACATATTATCTGGCACATTTTATTTATTTCTGTTAGAGTACAAGCTGATGGGTTATCTTCAATTCAATGCCACATCTTATTTGCCATCGTAAAGCGCTCATCGGCCTATATGTGTAAACTACCTATCTCATTGGCCGATGGCACGCTCGCCCGATTGCTTCACCCATGGTCATCGTCCTTATGACCTGTCGACATGATATTCCACGATTATTCCATCCTCATTGCAGCCATCGGCTCGATAGCCGATAGGCTATGCTATTGATTATATTCTCCTGTTTCCTTATTAGTTGCAGGGTCAAACTGATTGGCAAGCCTTGAACCCTTTTTTTCTAAGAACGTAGGACCTACACTGGAGTTAAGCAGATCTCCCAGGCCACACGTGTTTCAAAGTATGACCAACACATCCAATGATATGATACTTCATCATTTCAGCCATGGTGGGTGAACTCGATGATGACAGCATCATTCCGATCACCCTAGAGACTTTGACTGAGGAACAAAGGGCGTAGGTACCGAAACATATTGACACTTTTCTAGAGTTGTACATGCAAGCCTACAGGATGACTCGGGCAGGTCCCATATTAAGGGATATGTTGCCAAAACCAGCGATGACCATGGAAATCAGTCAGCCGATAGAAAGCCCTCATGCCAGTTTCTAGGAGATCGTCGATAACACACTTCACTACGTGCTCATCAATCAACCTAGAACATTGGTCAACACCCTCCACGGGTTGATCAAGAAGACCATTGATGTCACTGTAGCCCACTACCATTACAAGGTCCGACATATCTCCCCGATACTCAGACCAGACTACTACAGAATCCGCAGCACACTCGGCCGGCTCCATAGCCGCAAGGGCCGATGAGTCTAGAGAAGCCAACCTTCTCGATCGACCATGAAGGAAATAGGGTGACCCAACCATCGGCCCCTGCTCAGGGCTTGCCATCAAGTTCACCATATAACCTCGAAAGAGGTGGATCGACGTTGTTCTCAATGGCAAGCCCTAGGCCAATAGGATAGGAGGACCCACAAGTCACATATGGTGACGCAAGGAACGTGTTGCCAGACATTGTGCCACCTTGGGCGACACCCGATGGTATTCCTCAGGGGTACCATAGGACCGTGAACTTTGGAGCGCAGCCTTATGGTGATGAGGGGTAATATAGATACAACGTTGTCCGATCAAAGCAATATCAGTAGGCCCCAATGCTTGAATGGTACACAACACTGGGACAACAAGAAGATGATTGGGTGAATCGGATCACGGAAGTTATCAAAGATCACTTTGGGTTGAAGCCCAAAGAAAATATGTACATGTATCAGTGACCGTACCTAGAATGGTTCGACCGAGTACCGCTACCCGACCGATACAAGATACCCAACTTCACGATCGAGCACATCAATCGTTTCCTCGCCCAATGTGGAGAGGCATCAGCCGATGAAGTGCTCAGGGTCCGATTTTTTTCGCTCTCCCTATCAGGGTTGGCCTTCGCGGCCTCACTACTAGCGGATTCTATCAAAGGATGGACAAATCTGGAGAAGAAGTTTGTCCAATATTTCTTCGCCAGCATTCAAGAAATGAAACTCACTAACTTGACAATCATGAAGCAAAGAATGGACGAGTCGGCTAAGATTACATCCAGAGATTCTAAGACTGTTGATGCCAAAATTTAATAAAGCTTAGGGCCCGTCAAGGATGTCGCGCAACCAACAAAGGTCAAAGAAGTCCGATCAAAGAAAGTCAAGGAAGCCCATCCATGACGTATGCGTGGTCGGATAAGAAAAGCCGATCGATATAAAGATGAGAAGAAAATGAAGATTATCAAGAATCAGTTAAGATAGATTGCATGGACAGAAAGTCTTTGAGCTACAAATATATACCCTTTAGTTAGGTTTAAACACATATCTCTATCAAATAAGTACTTGGCGCATCGCCACCCTTGGCTTCCAAGGTTAATCCCGGTGGGATTCGACACTCGGAGCTGGGTTGCATCGTTCCAATCTCTGATGAAGAGGTGAGTCCCACCACCCCGGCGACCGTATCGATTAGGTCGATATCCTCACGGCTACATCAATTTGATCTCTTGAGGTGAATGTCGAAACTATATGGTCGCCAGTTGTCCTCGGTGTATTAGCTATCTCTAAGGCTACATCAGTTTGATCTCTTAGATTGATGTGATCTAGGTGTGATAGTTTGAGGCTTCATCGGTTAGGTCTGACATCTCTTTCTATTGTATCTCTTTCATGTTGTATACCGTTCATCTAAATAAAGCATTCCTGATACTTTGACATATTATTAAGATCATCATGACTAGCTATTATCTTGGTTAGGTCCGATCTAGTTGTTGTGATGATTTTCATGATATAGACATGTTATTTGGTACGTTTTATTTATTTTTGTCAGAGTACAAGCCGATAGGTTATCTTAAATTCAGCGCCATATCATACCCACCATCGGAAAGCACTCATCAGCCCACATAAGTAAATTTCCTTTCTCATCAGTCGATGGCATGCTCGCCCGATTGGTTCATCCATGGTCATCGGCCCTATGGCCGATCGGCATGCTATTCTACGATTTCACTATCTCCGTCGTAGTCATCAGCTCACTAGCCAATAGGCTATGCTACTAATGTTATCCTTTCTATTTCCTTATCAGTTGCATGGTAAAAATAATTGGCATGCCTTGAACCCTTTTTCTGAGAACGTAGGACCCGCACTAGAGTTAAGCAGATCTCCCAGGCCATACGTGTGTCAAAGTGTGACAAAAAATGCACAAACACGCTTTTTGGTACGCCCGGTGGGACACAGACTTCACTTAATTGTCAGGCGAATGTGGGATAGCAGATGACTGAGTTGGGGCAACCCACAGATAGCAGCCTAAACTCGCCCTCCAAAGATGACATTGATGATACAAAGGGCAAGCTCGACCAAGGTTTTGCCGTGGCCGATGAATTACACTCTACTACAAAAATGGTCTTTAGTGACGGGTAAAAGACGTGCATCAGTGATACACTTTGAGTGATGGGCTATTTCACACGTGTCAGTAACTCTACATTATTAGTGATGGGTCGTAATTGGACCCGTCACTAAAGAGGGGGTACCCTCAGTAGTGACGGGTCATGGTATGACATGTCACTAAAGATATCTCCTATAGTAACGAGTTATATTTCCACCTGTCACTAAAGAAGTTTATCACTCGTCACTAATGAATCCCACTAATAAATAGGCAGGGCACCGAAGTTGAATCGTCATGCTTTCATTTCACACAACCCTAACCCAAAACTCCCGGCACCGCCACCATCGCCTTCGTCACACTCTCACCACTCCGTTGCCCATGCCCTCTGTCGCCTTCATTGGTTGGTGAGGAGCCATGCTGAATAGTGTGGGCCTCATGGCTCCAGATGTGATGAGTCATTGTCAACAATAGTCAAAGAGGACTGAAGAAGAGAGAAGATCTGCTGTTTCGTAGGCCGCGTGTGACTCAGGTACACGGGCAGCAAGCGACTGTCGGGCAGAGGAGGCTGCAAACTCGGGCTGGCCCAATCCGAGTACATGGGCCAGGAGCAGCAGAAGACCCACTGGGCTGTTGACCAAGGTTGACTCAGGTACACGGGCGGTGAGTGATTGCCGGGCTGAGAGAGCTGCAGAATCAGGCCGTCCCAATCCGGGTACCTGGTGCAAAGTCGGTGGAGGCTTTGTCAGTTTCAGCGCAAAACTGAGAACCGTTGATCTTGTATCGGACTGTCCAGAAGAGAAGCCGTAGTCGCTACGAAAGTTTAGCTTCCGGACAAGTCATATGTATCTCTAGGCCCACAGTCAGTCAGTCGTGTCTGTAAAAATTCCTAAGGGCAGTTGAGTCATTTCCTTTTATTCCTGCGTCTGTAAAAAACCCTAAGGGGCTGGTGGAATATTCTAGGTCATTGGGCAGCCTATAAATAGGGCCCCAATCCCTATGGTTGGACTACCCTTCCAGAATTCACTTTTCAATCTATTGGGTCATCTTTGTTTCCTGCGCATTCTCTTTCCTGCTCCTGTTTTGTGCGCCGCCAGAAGGTTATATTCTTGCATGCTTTCCTCCCGTTCTTCATTAATGCACTGAGATTTTTGTTCTCTACTTATGTGCGAGGCATGCATTGATTTTTGTGGATCTAAATCTTAGTGAATCGTGTGCAGTTTGTTCACTATTTGCTTCTCTGTTGCCTGTGTTCTTCGCACAAGTAGTACTAGTTCATACTGGTTGCAAGTAGTACTATTACACTGTAGCAACAGTACACTAGTACTCAGTCTTTGTTTTTTCAACATAGCTTTTTGATCGAAGCAGACAAGACTAAACACCTTTTCTGGCTGTTTCTAGCGAAGTACCTTCTCTCTGTTCGAAGTCTCTCAGCTCCGTGAGACATGCTTCGATCTGACTTCCTCGAAGGGCTTCGCTTGAACTTTGTCTTCACTTCGTGCACTGAGTTTTTAGCTTCAAAGGATGTTTTTGTGCTGTCTGTCAGCTTAACATACTTTGACCATTTGTGCGAAGGTGCACTATGTTTCGAGGATACTTCGGCTATTTTGTGAAGCCTACGTTGACAGACTTCGAACGTAGCATGTCTTTCTGATAGACTTCGCACTGTGTGTTCTGCTGTTTTGATCGAAGTCCCAGTGAGGGTGGTTCGAAGGTCATACTTCGATTTGGCTAGCTCCGAAGGTAGAGCATAGACTTCGATTTGTTCTCTCTGCCATGTGTCGAGCTTCGCCTCACTCTTCGAAGGTTGTTTGTCTGTGCGTTGTATTCTAAGCTTCCTACTCGAGGGATAGGCTTCGAAGTACTTGGTTCGAAGCTATTTTCGATACTCTCGTCCTTAGCTTCGAAGCAGCTTCGCTCTTTTGCCACCTCGAACCAGGTTAGACCAAACCTCCTCAGCAGACTTCGACAATCATTTCCGAAGCAGGCTTCGACCAGCGAAGCAGGCTTCAACCTCTGAAGCTGACCTCGATCGGCGAAGCTGGCTTCGCCAAGTTCCGAACAGGAGACAGCTTTGAACAGTAACTTCTCTTCTCATTCATAGTGCACTTAGATTGTTTTTACTGAGAAGTTTATCTTGCCTTGTCTAGTGTCCTTTTTTTCATCTGTCTATTAGCACTGCATTGGCATTTCTCTGTTTATCAACAGTTGCTTCTAGGCTAGATACCTTTAGACTTAGGCGATCTGTTCTTTCTATGTTGTTTAGTCTTTAGAGGTGCGTTGTGTATTGGGAGCAGGCCATTGATTCGAAAGAATTTTTAGGGTGCCCATTCACCCCCCCTCTGGTCGCTACTTTCGGTCCTACAAGTGGTATCAGAGCTTGGTTAGGGTTTTTCCATACCTTAACCGGTTCTAAACCCCAGTAGTGATCATGACTTCTCCTGGCAAGGTCCCGTCCCTGGAAGCCTTTGGCTATAACTATTGGAAGACTCGCATGCGAGCCTATCTTATGAGCCAAGGCTCGG
This sequence comes from Zizania palustris, assembly GCA_019279435.1. Classification (NCBI taxonomy): domain Eukaryota; kingdom Viridiplantae; phylum Streptophyta; class Magnoliopsida; order Poales; family Poaceae; genus Zizania; species Zizania palustris. The sequence goes on from JAAALK010000290.1 coordinate 37,559,005, forward strand.
ACATATGGGACATTTGCGTTCACGATACGTTTGTCATATTGCCAGTTGCTGAGCATGGTACTCCTGGTATCATTGCCCAGCATCTGAGCAATAGTAAAGCTGTGAACATTCTCTTTTCTGGTTTAGGTCCCACTGAGTTTGAGCGTGTGAGCCATCTCTCCACTGCGAGAGAGATCTGGGCTACCCTCAAGGCACACCATGAGGGAACAGCCCAGGTCAAGGCTAGGATCTATCAGACCTACCGGCGTGAATATGAAAATTTCACACAGAAGCCGAGTGAATCTGTTGAAGCCTTGTTTGGTCGTTTTCAATCGATCATAAACAAGCTTCGGGACAACAAAGCTGAAGGTGCTCAGTTAGTCTCAGATCATGAGAAGGCGCTCAAGGTTCTTCATACCTTGGATGGACCCAAAGATCTGGGAGATCAAGGTATCCTCTATCGTTGAGAGCACTTCTTACGATACCTTGACCATTTCTGAGTTATTTAGCAAGCTGAAGGCCACTGAGGTAGATATCCAGTTGAGATCAAATCTCACTGGTTCTAGATCAAAATCCCTGGCCCTTGCTACACCTTCTTTTGATCCCTCTGCTGTTAGCTGTGCTGGGTTCTCTTTGATGTCTATCACTGAGGACCAGCTTGAGTCTTTGGGAGATGATGATTTGTGTCTGTTTAACAACCGGGTGCGTCGTGTCTATGACAAACGGATGTTCAAAAGACACGACACAAAATCCGGGTGCTTTGAGTGTGGTGATCCAGGACACTTCATCGCCGACTGCCCCAAGCGAAATGGCTACAAGAAGGGCACCGGTAGTGGCTTCCACGACTCCGGCAAGCACGAGAGCTCTTCCTTCAATAAGGGCAAGCCGAAGACAAGATTCTTCAAGAAGGCCCTGAAGGACTACCGGCCAGAGAACAAGAAGCGCGACAAGGCCTTCTTTGCCGAGATGGAGAAGAGCTACTCCAAGCAGTCCACATCTTCTTCCTCTTCATCAAGCTCAAGCGATGAGGAGATCGTCATCAAGAAGGGGAAGGACAAGGACGATCTGGCGGGCCTCTGTTTCATGGCTTTCGGGGACAGACCGAAGAGCCACTCACACTAGCACCGAAGATCCCACAAGAGCTTCTTCTCAATGGCTCTTGGGGATAAGGAAGAAAAGAGCTCCTCTGATGACTCCGACGATGACAATGAAAAGGTATCATCTTATGAGCGTGAAATTGTTGATTTACTTGAGAGCAATCGTCAGGAGTTAAAGTATCGAGAAAAACTGCTTAGGGGGGCTAAGAAAAGGATAGACAAGTTAGAAAGTGAGATTGCCGTGGCCAACGGCAGAATTGAGAGTCTATCTTCTTCCCCTTGCTTGGGTGATAGCAGTGAGTGCCCGAAGTGTGAGGTGCTTCTGTGTGACTTGTCGACTCTGAAGTCCAAGTACACAGAAAGGGTTGATGAGAGAGACGCTTTGGCCACTGAGCTTGAAAGTGCTCAGCTGGAGCTGAAAGATGCTCAAGCCATTGTCATCGCACCCTGTGTTGATTGCCCATCTCATCTAGCTGCCTTAGCTGAGCTGAAATCCAAGGGTGACGAGCATTTGGGTGATTTGGAGAGGTTGATAGCTGAGCTTGCCCAGACTAGGCTAGAGCTTGAGACATTGTTAGTTCCACCCACTGTCTGTGAGAACTACCTGTCTCTTATACTTGAGTTGATCAAGCTAAAAGCCGAGAAGTCTGTCCAGGTTGATAGCGAGTGTGAGACCTGCTTGTCTCAGGTAGAGGTTCTAGCTTCCCTGAGAGAGGAGCTAGCTGATTCTCAGAATGAGAACTTTTACCTCCGTTCTATCCTGAGTTGGATCAGTGCCAAAGAGCCACAGCTCGGCATGATGATCCAGCAGTTGAAGAGGCAGGATGGGTTTGGGGTAGGTTACACCTACACCAAGGCTGACTTTGAGAGTGCCATTAGCCAGGCAGTGGAGTGGAGTAAAATGACTCCTGAGCAAAGATATCCTAAGACTCACTCCACTGAGTCTTCCCAGGCTTGTCAGCCCAAGGATGGAGTGATCCATGAACCACCCAAAGCTCCACCCAAGAAACCTATCTGGGTTCCAAAGCCCAAACACCTCCACACTCCTCTAGACTCTCTTCCTGGACCCTCTCAGCCCAAGAAGACAACACCAAACACCACTAAGCCCAAGAACCCCAAGCCTCAACCACATTCCAAGAAGCCCACCTACCATTGTGAGTACTGTCAGAGAGACGGGCATCTTGCGGAGTTTTGCTTCAGGAGGAAGCAGGTTGAGAGAGCAGAGATAGCTCGTGGTGATCAGGAGCAGTTCTACCAGCAGGGTGGTAGACTGCGGGTTCCTCGATGCGGGGAGAGGCTGGAGGCCAGGCCACGTCGTGTAGGTGGTGGTAGGGGAGACGGCTTTCGTGCCCGTGCTCCAGATGGTGGTGTTCGTTCTGGCAGAGCTCCAGGCCGTTTTGGCTACGGTCCTGGACCTCGTGGCCGAGGCTTTAGGCAGAACCGAGGACCGCGCTTTGAGCCGCGCTTTGGTCCGGACTCTCATTATGATTTCTGCTTTCCGTCTTTTGAGCAGATGACTCGACACTGGTTTAGCTCTTTTGCTAAACCTGGTGCCGGACCATTTGCTCCCACTTACAGCCACTGATTGTGCAGGATCGAGGACTGGAGGACATTTGGATCATGGACTCAGGATGTTCTCGCCACATGACGGGACATCGTAGATGGTTCTCCAATCTCACTCCCCCGAGCTCCAAAGAGTACATCACATTCGGGAACAGTGGTCAAGGGAAAGTAAGTGGCATTGGCTCAATTCGCATTTCAGATCATTTCTCATTGAAGAATGTTGCTTTGGTTAAAAATTTGAACTTTAACTTGATTTCTGTTTCGCAACTTCTTGAGGATGGTTTGGAAGTGCGTTTTAAGAAGGGCAATTCTTCTGTGTTTGATTCTAGAGGGTCTTTGATTTGCCAGGTCTTTCCTTTTGGTAAAGTTTTTAGAATTGACTTCTCTAGTTCTTTTGGCCCTTCTCGCTGTTTGATTGTTGGATCCTCCTCTGAGCTCTGGAAGTGGCATAGGAGGTTAGGTCATTTGAGTTTTGATCTGCTAGTCAGGTTGAGCTCTATGGACCTCATCTGAGGATTGCCCAAGCTTAAGATGGAGAAGGATCTAGTTTGTCATCCCTGTCGTCATGGGAAAATGGTTGCCGCTTCTCACTCACCTGTGACTCAGGTGATGACTTCGTATCCGGGCGAGCTTTTACACTTGGACACTGTTGGTCCAGCTCGGGTACGTTCAATCGGTGGAAAGTGGTACGCACTTGTCATTGTTGATGACTTTTCTCGATTCTCATGGGTTTTCTTTTTGGAGTCTAAGGATGAAACATTTCAGTTTGTTCATGACCTGATTTTGAAGCTGAAGAATGAGAACAATAGTCGGATGCGAGCAATTCGCTCCGACAACAGCTCTGAGTTCAAGAACTCTCAGTTCGTCAGCTTCTGTAGTGATCAAGGTCTTGACCATCAGTTTTCTTCTCCTTACACTCCCCCACAGAACAGCGTTGTGGAATGAAAGAACTGCACACTAGTCGAGATGGCCAGGACGATGCTCGATGAGCACAGGACTCCTAGGCGTTTTTGGGCTGAAGCCATGAACACGGCTTGCTATCTGGCCAATCACATTTTTCTTAGAGCTTACCTAGGTAAGACCTCATATGAGTTGCGGTTTGGCAGACAACCCAAGGTGAGCTACTTGCGAGCTTTTGGCTGCAAGTGCTTTGTGCTCAAGAAGGGAGGGCATTTGGACAAGTTTGAGTCTCGTTGTTGAGACGGTGTTTTTCTTGGTTACGCTTTGCATTCTCGAGGCTTCCGTGTTTGGAAGCTCAACTCCCAGCAGCTTGTCGAGACTTGTGAAGTTTCATTTGACGAGTCCTTGCCTTCTTTAACTCCTTCTTTTGAGCTTTCTGAGGATGATGAGCTCGGAGAGTCCATCTTCGAGGAAGATGAGGATACTCTAGCTGCTGATGAGGGTGGGCCTTCTGCACCCCCGGTAGAGCCCACACATTCTGAGACTTCGATTGAGGATGAGGGCGGACCTCTGATCACTTCTTCCACTTCGATCGAGCCCCCTCAGTCGAGTCCAGAGGTGCCAGTTGCTGACTCCGGTGAGGTGACTTCAGATCACCAGGGAACCCGAGCAGTTCAGCGTGATCACCCCTCAGAGCTCATCATCGGTGATTTGACTGAGAGAACTTTGCGTTCATCTACCTCTATTGCTGTGTTTGCTGAATCTGCTTTTGTTGCATCTTTTGAGCCCAGAGATGTTTCTCATGCTCTTTCTGATTCAAATTGGATTAATGCTATGCAAGAAGAGCTTGAGAATTTTGTCCGTAATCGGGTGTGGACACTAGTTGAGCCGCCACCAGGATGCAACCCCATAGGCACCAAATGGGTGTTCAAAAACAAACAAGGTGAAGATAGGGTTGTGGTGCGCAACAAAGCTCGACTAGTTGCCCAGGGTTTTTGCCAGAAAGAGGGTATTGATTTTGAAGAAACTTTCACCCCTGTTGCCCGTCTTGAGTCCATTCATATTCTCTTAGCTTTTGCCGCTTCGAAGGGTTTTAAGCTTTTTCAAATGGACGTTAAGAGTGCTTTTCTGAACGGGTTCATAGAGGAGGAAGTTTATGTTAGGCAGCCCCCCGGTTTTGAGAACCCTAAGTTTCCTCGACATGTTTTTAAGCTGCAAAAGGCTTTATACGGGTTGAAGCAAGCCCCCAGGGCTTGGTATGACCGGTTGAAACAATTTTTGTTGGGGAAGGGCTTTGTGATGGGTTCGGTGGATAAAACTCTTTTCTTGCTCAGAGATGCTTCAGATTTCTTGGTTGCTCAGATTTACGTGGACGATATTATTTTTGGCGGTACTACTGATTCTCTTGTGTCCAAGTTCTCTGAGCAGATGCACAACGAGTTTGAGATGAGCCTCATGGGTGAGCTCAAGTACTTCCTAGGGCTCCAGATCAAGCAGCCCAAGGATGGCACTTTCATCCACCAAGGTAAGTACACTCGCGATATGCTTAAGAAATTTGACTTTGGTGGAGAATTGAAGCCACAGATGACCCCGATGGGCACGTCTGGAGGATTGGACAAGGACGAGAGCGGCGTCAAGGTCAACGAGAGGGAGTTTCGAGGGATGATCGGTTCGCTGATGTACTTGACGGCAACAAGACCGGATATTCAGTTTGTCGTGGGGCTGTGTGCGCGCTTCCAGTCTTCACCTCGCGCGTCTCATCGGCAGGCTGTCAAGCGCATCTTCAGGTATCTCACTTATGAGCCTGATCTCGGTCTTTACTATTTAGCATCATCATCTCTTGATTTATCTGGCTTTTTGGATGCCGACTTTGGTGGGTGTCGGTTGGATCGCAAGTCGACTTCCGGTACTTGCCAGTTTCTTGGTTCTTCTCTTGTCTCTTGGTCTTCTCGAAAGCAATCTAGAGTTGCTCTTTTGACCACTGAGGCTGAGTATGTAGCAGCTGCTAGCTGCTGCTCATAGTTGGTTTGGATGATTTCCACTCTGCGAGATTTTGGGTTGTTCTTTCCTACCAGGGTTCCATTGTTTTGCGACAGCACCAGTGCTATTAGTGTAGGGAAAAACCCTTGTCTCCATTCAAAAACCAAACATATTGATGTGTGCTTTCACTTTCTGCGGGATCAATATGAAAAAGGTGTCATTGACCTCGTTCATGTTGATACCCATCATCAGTTGGCTGACATTTTCACCAAACCCCTAGATTAGTCTACCTTTTAGCGTTTACGAGGGGATTTGGGTGTTGTGTATCCCTTCTAGGATATTTTGCGTCAGTTTTCTTTCTTCTTTACACTTTTATTGATTCTTTTTATGTGTGGTCATACCTTGCATATTCACATATCACACTTTAGAGCTGCTTCTGTTATATGATTGAACTGTTTTACTTATTCTAGCTTGTACATGCTTTTGAGTATTTGTCAATGATCATGTTTTGATTCAGTTCACTTGATATGTCTGATATCTGTCATATGCATGGCTTTTATGTTTTAAAATTTAAAAAATGATCACCATTGTTTCTAGTAACTAGCATGTGTAGGCTAAGTGCTCTTGCTATCTGTTACATGCCTTGTAGCTAGTTCCTGACTTAGATGCAAACATGCAACTGCTTATCTTATATGATTGAACTGTTTTACTTATTCTAGCTTGTACATGCTTTTGAGTATTTGTCAATGATCATGTTTTGATTCAGTTCACTTGATATGCCTGATATCTGTCATATGCATGGCTTTTATGTTTTAAAACTTAAAAAATGATCACCATTGTTTCTGGTAACTAGCATGTGTAGGCTAAGTGCTCTTGCTATCTGTTACATGCCTTGTAGCTAGTTCCTGACTTAGATGCAAACATGCAACTTGGACATCTTTCTGCTTTAAAACATGAATGTGTGCTATAAAAATGATGAAAAATCAAGAGAAATAAAAATTCCATGCCTTTTAATGCATAACCTGAAAAGATCCAGGTGGGTTTGCTTTGTCGCATTGCATTGTTCTGGACTGCGTACCATAACACTTTGGTATGAACTACGACAGTGTAATGTATGCCAAGACCAGTATCTTAAGCTTCTGATGGTCCAGTTCTGGCCTAGGCTTGACTTGGTCGGTCAGCATAAGGTTTGACACGCAAATAACCCCTGGCAAAAATGAAAAAGGAAAAAGAAAAAGCCTGAAAATTGAAATGATAACAAGTTTGCTGAAGCACTTTGTTTTGAATAATTCTTATCTTGGTAGATATCAGATAGCTTTTGCATCTCATGCTTTACCTTGCTTGTCAACTGGAAAATGTGGTGATGTTTTTGTTTGCAAAAATTGAAAATGCGTGCTAGTGACTTTCTTTAGATATCATCTGTTGCACTGATCATGCCATGTATCTTAGACAGTATGTCTTGTTGCTGTATCTGTTAGATGTTGTATTTACAGTCAATCATATTTGAGAAGCATGCTTAACTCACTCCACATGCACCCTAGTTGCATTCATTGCATATTTTGAGGGGGGGGGGTTGCATTCCAGGGGGAGTCTGTGTCTCTTTTGAGTGCTTGATGAGTTCACTTGTCAACAAGGGGGAGAAATTTTGGGATAAGAGTTCGAGGGGGAGTTTTTGTCTCTTACTCTTTTGATATCCTTGTTGATGTTTCTGAGATCGCACTCATTCTGAGCTTTTACCTTTGGTTAACCATAATGACCGCTTCTTGCTTTTGTTTGGCCTTTGGTCATTAGGTTTAAACTTTTACCTTATTTTTCTTCTTCTTTGTTTTCTTGTGTTTTGTTTTCGTGTTTCCACTGTTGCTTGCAGTTTTTGAAGAGCTGAAGAAGTGAAGTGTTGACAATGCACTCATCAAGAGGGAGATTGAGGAGCCATGCTGAATAGCGTGGGCCTCATGGCTCCAGATGTGATGAGTCATTGTCAACGATAGTCAAAGAGGACTGAAGAAGAGAGAAGATCTGCTGTTTCGTAGGCCGTGTGTGACTCAGGTACACGGGCAGCAAGCGACTGTCGGGCAGAGGAGGCTGCGAAGTCGGGCTGGCCCAATCCGGGTACATGGGCCAGGAGCAGTAGAAGACCCACTGGGCTGTTGACCAGGTTGACTCAGGTACACGGGCGGTGAGTGATTGCCGGGCTGAGAGAGCTGCGGAATCAGGCCGGCCCAATCCGGGTACCTGGTGCAAAGTCGGTGGAGGCTTTGTTAGTTTTAGCGCAAAACTGAGAATCGTTGATCTTATATCGGACTGTCCAGAAGAGAAGCCGTAGTCGCTATGAAAGTTTAGCTTCCGGACAAGTCATCTGTATCTCTAGGCCCACAGTCAGTCAGTCGTGTCTGTAAAAATTCCCAAGGGCAGTTGAGTCATTTCCTTTTATTCCTACGTCTGTAAAAAACCCTAAGGGGCTGGTGGAATATTCTAGGTCATTGGGCAGCCTATAAATAGGGCCCCAATCCCTAGGGTTGGACTACCCTTCCAGAATTCACTTTTCAATCTATTGGGTCATCTTTGTTTCCTGCGCATTCTCTTTCCTGCTCCTGTTTTGTGCGCCGCCAGAAGGTTCTATTCTTGCATGCTTTCCTCCCGTTCTTCATTAATGCACTGAGATTTTTGTTCTCTGCTTATGTGCGAGGCATGCATTGATTTTTGTGGATCTAAATCTTAGTGAATCGTGTGCAGTTTGTTCACTATTTGCTTCTCTGTTGCCTGTGTTCTTCACACAAGTAGTACTAGTTCATACTGGTTGCAAGTAGTACTACTACACTGTAGCAACAGTACACTAGTACTCAGGCTTTGTTTTTTCAGCGTAGCTTTTTGATCGAAGCAGACAAGACTAAACACCTTTTCTGACTGTTTCTGGCGAAGTACCTTCTCTCTGTTCGAAGTCTCTCAGCTCCGTGAGATAGGCTTCGATCTGATTTCCTCGAAGGGCTTCGCTTGAACTTCGTCTTCACTTCGTTTTTGTGCTGTCTGTCAGCTTAACATACTTTGACCATTTGTGCGAAGGTGCACTATGTTTCTAGGATACTTCGGCTATTTTGTGAAGCCTACGTTGACAGACTTCGAACGTAGCATGTCTTTCTGATAGACTTCGCACTGTGTGTTCTGTTGTTTTGATTGAAGTCCCAGTAAGGGTGGTTCGAAGGTCATACTTCGATTTGGCTTGCTCCGAAGGTAGAGCATAGACTTCGATTTGTTCTCTCTGTCGTGTGTCGAGCTTCACCTCACTCTTCGAAGGTTGTTTGTTTGTGCGTTGTATTCTAAGCTTCCTGCTCGAGGGATAGGCTTCGAAGTACTTGGTTCGAAGCTATATTCGATACTCTCGTCCTTAGCTTCGAAGCAGCTTCGCTCTTTTGCCACCTCGAACCAGGTTAGACCAAACCTCCTCAGCAGACTTCGACAATCATTTCCGAAGCAGGCTTCGACCAGCGAAGCAGGCTTCGACCTCCGAAGCTGACCTCGATCGGCGAAGCTGGCTTCGCCAAGTTCCGAACAGGAGACAGATTTGAACAGTAACTTCTCTTCTCATTCATAGTGCACTTAGATTGTTTTTACTGAGAAGTTTATCTTGCCTTGTCTAGTGTCCTTTTTTTCATCTGTCTATTAGCACTGCATTGGCATTTCTCTGTTTATCAACAGTTGCTTCTAGGCTAGATACCTTTAGACTTAGGCGATCTGTTCTTTCTGTGCTGTTTAGTCTTTAGAGGTGTGTTGTGTATTGGGAGCAGGCCATTGATTCGAAAGAATTTTTAGGGCGCCCATTCACCCCCCCTCTGGTCGCAACTTTCGGTCCTACAGTTGGATTCTTAATATTCTCGTAAGTTACTTCATTCTTACTATTAAATTTCAGATTATAAAATCATTTATCCGAAATTTGTGAATTAGGGTATGGCAAGGATTCCAAACGATGTACAAGTACCAACCTATGTTCCTGATAGTTTCTTAATAAAGATCAATCATCTAGTTCACAGCAGGCGTCACCAGGTTTAGTTATAATTTTTTGTACATTGCATGTCCTATTTAGTAATGTGTTAACAAACTAAAGCACATCTGTTACTGTTGTAGTATTTATCAAAAAGATTTTGTGACGTCAATAACATTCATGCTAGCGACACCCTGAAAATAATGACAAGAGATGGGTGCACCACTGAGGTTGAGGTTGTGAGCTGTGGGGGCGGCGGTACGATATGCCTCCACAAAGGGTGGGCTAAATTTAGCCGAAGAGGTGGCCTAAAACAACAGGACTATTTGATAATAACAATGGGATAAGCCCCATTGACTGTTATGACAAAATTCTACACTAACTTTGGTGATGAGAAGACCCCAACGGCCATCAAATACGATAGTGGTATACATAGAGAAGCGACATTACTACACAGGCATATTTTTTGTTTATGTTCTTATCGTGGTTTCTTATAATGTTAGGGGAGGATCCTAGCAATGTTGCGGATAGGAAGGGGAAGGGGATATCTAGGGAGGTCAACATTGACCTAATAGACCAATTGAAGCACATCTGTTATATTGGCAATCCAACAGGTGTAACTCCAGCAAGGAAGACTCTCCTACAAGACATCTCGGCAGGTTTATCCTGTGAGAGTCGGTTATATGTATGCACAATAAATAACACGATCATAAACAAGAAGTCGCTGGTAAGTTATTTGCACATGTAGTTGGTCTATACAAATAGCCTTATCTAATAGCTTTGTTTAAATTTTTTATAGTACTTTTCAAGGCAATACTGTGAAAAGTATATGACACCTCACCTGCACCACCAAATCACTAAGATTTAGGTGGCAGCAACAGGATCTGACAGTCCCAATTGCGGTGCACAAAGCGATAGATGGATGATGCTATCTAACTAAATGTTTTGGGCAATTTCATAGCAAAGTGATGTATGTACTGTAAACCTGCAGTATGAAGCAATATTAGGTTATAAATATTTTGTGATGAATTATCTATATTTTGTGATAAATTGTCTGTGATATGAATTGTTTGGCTTTAATTCAGGCTGCAGCCTAAAATTGTCTGTAATATGTTTTGGATGTGTTAGCTGTTAAATCCTAGCTTTGATTCAGGTTGCAGCCTAAAAACTATTATTTCTTTCAAATCGACCATAGCATTAGTGACATGTTATAATAATAAACCGTCACTAAAAGGTCGTTTAGTGATAGGTAACAATATTACCCATCACTAAAGGTTGACCTATACCTGTGAGACTCCCCTACATCATTAGTGATGGGTTTTATCTATACTCATCACTAAATGCCCCTAGCTTTGATTCAGGTTGCAGCCTAAAAACTATTTTTTTTTTCAAAAAGCATTAGTGACGGGTAATAATAATAATCCATCAATAAAGGGTCGTTTAGTGACGGGTAATAATAATAAACCCATCACTAAAGGTTGATCTAACTCGTGAGACTCCCCTACATCATTAGTGACGGGTTTTACCCTATACCCATCACTAAAAGCCGCTACAACATCAGTGACGGATGGTAACTACCACCCGTCACTGATGACTTCTCCCGCCTATAAATAGGCTTAACCGAAGTGAATCATCATTCTTTTATTTCCCCCCAACCCTAACCCTAACTCCTGTTGCCGCCGTCACCTTAGTCATGCTCTTTGCCGCTCCTGGCCACATGTACCGTCGGCGCTCGTGGCCTCCCTACTCATCGCCACCTTAGTTGCATCCTCCTCATCCTCCTCCTAAGGTCTTCATCTTCCTCCTCTTCCCCGTCCAAATGCACCGTCGGTCATTGCTAACTTTGTTTTCATTTTATTGTTACAGGGTAAACTGACATACTGCTTTTAGCCAATTTTTCTAAGATAATTGATGGTCTTAGCCAATTTCTTCTAGATAACGCACTCGAAGTTGGCATGACTATTCACGGTGGTGCTCCTTACCAGACGCTGCCACATGGTGCTCCTGCTACTATCCACCAGGCTTCTATTCAAGCTATCCATGGTGATGGTGGTGGAAGCTTGGATAGTGATAGGATACTATCCAAACACTAGATATCACTATAGGTTAACTATTAGCTATTCAGAATCCATGAAACAATTTTGTTTGTAGCCATTTTCTTTGAGATAACGAGTATGTAGTTAATGTATGTGATACTGATTTGGTAATGAATCCTCTGTGATGAATTGTATATGATGTGCTTTGGATGTTGCATATGTTGGCTTCCAAATCCTAGTTGTGATTTAGGATGCAACCTAAATATTTATTTTTTTTTGAAAATGACCATATTATTAGTGATGGGTGATAATAATCACCCGTCAGTAATGAGCACATTAGTGACGGGTGTAAAGTCCTCCCCGTCACTAAAGATGACCTTTAGTGATGGGTAACATTGGTTACCCATCACTAAAGGGGGGCATGCCGGCCGCGGAGGGGAATTGGAGTGACCCTTTAGTGACGGGTATTTACTCATCATTAATGATAGGGCTTTACTAACGTGGTATGGGTGACGGTGGACATGCTCATCACTAATGTACAATATGACCCATTACTAATGTACGTTTTTGTGGTAGTGGAAAGAAGTGGACATCGGACCCGATGACAGTCCGAGGCCAACCTTCATAATTGCTCAACTTCCCGATGATATAAAGAATGAACTAATCGCATTGCTGTAGAGTATCAGTATTGTTTTGCATGGGAGTATCATGAGATGCCAAGTTTAAGACGATCAATCATATAACATCAACTGCTAGTAAAACAGGGATATTGGCCATTCAAGCAGTCACCTCGGCGTTTCAAGACAGAAATATATTCATATATCAAGGCCGAGGTAACAAGGTTATATGATGTAGGATTCATAAGACCATGCCGATATGCAGAATGCGTGTCAAACATTGTGCCAGTATGGAAGAAAAGTGGGATGCTTAGAATATTATTGATTTCAGAGATTTGAATAAAGCGACCTCAAAAAGATGAGTACCCCATGCAGATCACAGTTCTACTAGTGGATGCCGCATCGGGTCACAAGATCATCAGCTTCATGGACGGGAACACGGGCTATAATCAGATTTTTATGGCTGACGAAGATGTCCATAAGACGATGTTCCGATGTCTAGGCGCCATCGGGTTATAGGAGTGGGTAGTGATGACCTTCGGCTTGAAAAACACCGGAGAAACTTACCAGATTGACATGAACAATATTTTTCATGATTTGATCCGTCTATTAGTTGAAATATACATTGATGATGTCGTGGTAAAGTCAAGCAGCATTCAAGATCACATGGTTGATCTTCGTTAAGTCCTAGAGAGGTCTCAGAAATATGAATTGAAGATGAATCCCAAAAAATGTGCCGTTGGTGTATCAACAGGGAGGTTCCTAGGCTTTATTGTGCGCGAAAGAGGGATCAAGATCAGCCAGCACAATATTGAGGCCATCAAGAACAACCAACCCCTTGCCGATAAAACCAAATTACAGTCATTGATCGGGAAGATAAATTTCCTCAGAAGGTTCATAGCAAACCTCTCAAAGAAAATAGAGTCATTCACTTTGTTGCTAAAGTTGAAGCCCGACAAGGAATTCACATGTGGAGATAAACAACCGAGAGCTTTTGACGAAATCAAAGAGTACCTAAGCTCACCGCTAGTACTAATGCCGCCACAAAAGGGGACCCTGTTCAAGTTATATTTATCAGCCGATAATGAAGTCATCAGCATGGTTTTGATTTAGGAAGTCGATAAGAAGGAAAGGGTGATTTTCTATCTCAGTAGGAGGCTTCTAGACGCAGAGACCCGGTAACCGGCAGTGGAAAAGCTCTGTTTATGCTTATACTTCACATGTACCAAGTTTAGGCATTATATTCTCTTGACGGAGTGCACCATAGTGTGTATGGCCGATGTCATCAAATATATGATATCGGCCCTAGTATTGAGGGGACGTATGGGAAAATGGATCCTCGCCCTTACCAAATTTGATCTCAGATATGAATCGGCTAAAGCAATAAAAGGTCAAGCAATAGATGATTTCATAGTTCAACACATGGATAAGATGGTTATTCATGTGGAGTCGGCACCATGGACATTGTTTTTGGACGGATCAGCATGCCGGCACGGATGTGGTATCGGCTCGGTGATCATCTCCTGTCGGGGGCATCATTTGAATTTGCATACACTATCAAGCCTTTCTCCACTAATAATCAGGCTGAATATGAAGCCGTGCTAAAAGGATTACAGTTATTAGAAGAAGTGGTTGCTGATAAAGTTGAAATTCTCAGCGACTCTCTACTGATCATGAGATAGCTGTCAGATGAATACGAGTGCAAGGACGATGTACTAAGAGAATACCATGATCGATGTCGAGCTATAATGACAAGTTTTCAATGCGTTACATTAACTCACATCCCAAGAGAGCAGAACTCGGAGGTGAACAATTTGGCCTAGATGGCATCAAGATACAGGCCGATGGCTAGGTTCATTGAGGTCAAAATTGTGGAGATAGAGGCCGATGATTGGAGGTTTGATATTATTAATTATCTAAAGGACCCTTTAATATCGACGCTAAGAAAACTTAGGTACCAGGCAACGAGGTACCTCATGCTCAGCGGGGATTTATACCACCGGATGACCGATGGGGTCCTCCTCAAATGCATAGGTGTCGAAGAGGCTAAAGTGGTAGTGTGCGAGGTTCATGATGGTATATGTTGAACACATCAGTTGGCCTAGAAAATGAAATGGTTACTGTGAAGGGTAGGTTACTTTTGGCTGACTATGGTGGATGACTGCATAACATACTATAAGGTGTGCTAGGATTATCAAAAATTTGGAACCGTCTAGAGGGCACCCGTATCGACAATGAACCCGATAATCAAACCTTGACCATTCATGGTGTGGCGTGTTGATATGATCAGTAAAATCTACCCGACATCAAGAAAATGTCACAAGTTCATAATAGAAGCCACGGATTATTTCATAAAATGGATAGAGGTCGTTCCACTCAAGAAAATCACATTTGTCTATGCCATCGATTTTATCAGGGAACACAAAATATACCGGTTCGGGATCCCACAGACCATCACCACGGATCAAGGGACAATTTTCGTATTAGAAGAGTTTCAGTAGTTTGCAGCGGGTATGGAGATCAAACTCTTGAATTCATAACCATATTATGTGCAGGACAATGGACTAGCAGAAGCATCCAACAAAAGTTTGATCAAGTTGATAAAGCGCGAGATCAGCGAATAGCCGAGGCATTGGCATCAGTCCCTGTCAGAGGCACTTTGGGCTTATCAGATGGTGCATCACAGATCCACTCAAGTACCGCCGTATCAACTATTGTATGACCATGAGGCCATGTTGCTATGGGAAAATAATATCGGCTCAAGATGAATAACATTACAAGACCAACTCACAGCCGATGATTATTATAATCTGATGATAGATGGCCTACATGATTTGGTGCAGGTCCGATTAAAAGCTCTCAAAAAGATTGAGGAAAATAAGGCAAGTGTTGCCAGGTTCTATAATAAGAAGGTGGCGCCAAAATCATTCGAACAAGGAGAACTTTTGTGGAAACTTATCCTGCTGATCGGATCTAAAGATAATCGGTTTGGTATGTGATCCCCCAATTGGGAAGGGCTATTTCGGATACATCGAGTGGTGTCTGGCAACACCTATTTGCTCGAAGGTATGGACGGGGAAGTGTTCGGAAAAGCGTTGAATGGCAAATATCTGAAGAAATACCTCCCGAGTGTTTGGATAAAGGCCTAGGTATCTTCGCGCAAGACAGCCGATAGCAATGGTATCTCATTAGACGACCGGTGCTGGGGTATCGTACGCCGGAGAAAACATAGTTCAAGACTGGACCATATAAAACATAGCAGTATATACATATTCGATTTTTCAAATTACAAGGCGAATATATTGTAGACAACTGCCTAGCAGGCTCCCTTCAGCTTCACTTTCAAGTCGGTTTCCTCCACCAATAGCCGATCGAAGATCCTCGGCACGGTCAGCAATCTAGCACCGCCTTCCATTCACCCACGCCGTAGGAGTGGGGGCACCAGTGCCCAAGTTTGTGATGGCCGATACTAGCCCATATTGTATCGGCCGGCCACTAAGGCTCATCAAGGGGACATCATGATCAACATCCTGCAGAAGACAAGTTTAAATCATATGAGACAAAAGACAGTGGGAACAAAAAAAAGGGGGGCCAAAGAACTTACCTCAGGGCCTGCATCAACATCATTTGGGTGAAGCCATTCCCGATAAACTAGTGAGGAACGGTTGAAGATATGCTGCTTGAACTCGCCCCAACATTCATGGAAGGCTATAGAAGTCACCTGAAAAGTTGTCAAGGAAAGGAGACCTTCGATGTAGATCCCATCGGTCATTTGGGAAAGGCATTCCATCTCCTAGGCGCTCGTAACCCTCACACGGGTTTGGATCCAGCCGACAAAGAAAAGATGGGGCAGGAGTTGGCCGAAGCCCAGCTGCCAGGAGAAGACTGATGGGTGATAAAACTCGTAGGAGGACCGATGGGGACGCTCATTAGTGAAGTCAGCAGGAAGTAAGCAAGGAGAGATCGTGGCTAAGAATATACGAAAGGATTCTTCATCCCGGGATACATCGGGCAAAACCATCCGATTGGGAAGTGCATACTCCAAATAAAATCCGAAGGGAAACCAGATAGTCCGGTTGAAGAATCCAATGTAGAATCTCTTGAAGGAAACGACCAAAGCGGCAGAGGAAAAAGAAAAAAGAAGGAAGAGATGCTGTCGCCTCGCCCAAAGAAGAGCAGTAGCAATAAGTGGCGGCGACCAAGTCTGGAAAATCGGTGGGAAAAAGCGATTGGTTAAGTGGGTTTCTCTAATGGCGTTGGCTGTATAAACATTGAGCCAAAGCTGGAGAAACCACCAAGGGCCTTTGGGTCAGTCGACGATGTTACCAGCCGATAGGTCGGCCGATACAAGGTAGAGAAGATGATAGGTCACTCCAAGGAGGTAGCGACCGAGTGGGATCTGCACATGGGCGGCAAGTTGTTTGGCTAAAAAACCGAAATTGGAAGGTCAGGGCCAGAGTCTGTATGCAAAAAACAAACTCTTCCAACCAGAGGTTCAAGAAAGCAATGGGTTCAACAATATCTATGGGGCCATTTTTCATGTTGTGCCTCGCAAGCCGGTGATGGTAAGATCGGGGGCCAAGAGTAAAAATAGCAGGGAGAAAGCGTGAGAGGAAAGGGATAAAAGAAATCCAAATACTTATAGGCCAGGATGATTTTTCGGCTTCCATGCCAAACCAATCCCGGTGAAGCAAGAAGGGATAGAAGAGTTACTCGAAGCCAGAATACGATGAGATTTTAAAAGATGAAGGGTTTCGACTGACAGGTAATGAATGTAAAATGATCGTATGAACAGACGAGGTGGCAAGGAATAATGACTGATAGATTCGAAACATCAAAAGCCACCTAATGCTTCGAAACTGGGGGGCATGTGTTGACTCCAAAATTTAGTAAAGCCCAGTTCCCATCAAGGATGTCGCACGATCAACAAAGGTCAAAGAGGTCCGGTCAATGAAATTCAAGGAAGCCCATCCATGACGTATGTGTGGTCGAATAAGAGAAGCCGATGGAGATAAATATCAGAAGAAGATGAAGATTATCTGGCATCGATTAAGATAGAGTGCTTGGACGACAAGTCTCTGGACTATAAATATGTACCCTTTAGTTAGGTTTAAACACACATCTCTTTCAAACAACTAATCGGCACATCGCCACCCATGGCTTCCAAGGTTAATCCCGGTGGGATTCGACACTCGGAGTTGGGCTACATCGTTCCGATATCCGGTGAAGAGGTGAGTCCCACCACCCCCGACGACTGTATCAACTTGGTCAGTGTCCTCATGGCTGCATCAATTTGATCTCTTGAGGTGAACGTCGCAGTACGGTCACTGGTTGTCCTCGTTTTATTAGCTAGGTCTAAGGCTACATCAGTTTGATATCTTAGCTTGATGTGATCTAGGTGTTATAGTTTGAGGCTTCATCGGTTAGGTCCGAAATCTCTTGCTATTGCATCTCTTTCATGCTTTATTCCATTCATCTAAATAAAGCATGTCTGATACTTTGACGTATTATTAAGATCATCATGGCTATCTACTGTCTTGGTTAGGTCCAATCTAGTTATTTTGATGATTTTCATGATATAGACATGTTATCTGGTACATTTTATTTATTTATGTTGGAGTACAAGCCGACATGTTATCTTCAATTCAGCGCCATATCATATCGACCGTCAGAAAGCACTCATCAGCCCACATGCATAAATTGTCTATCAGCCCACATGCTCGCCCAATTGGGTCAGCCATGGTCATCGGCCCTATGGCCGATCAACCTGTTATTCTACGATTTCACTATATCTGCCATAGTCATCGGCTCACCAGCCGATCAGCTATACTACTAATGTTATCCTTTCTTGTTACCTTATCAGTTGTAGGGTCAAACTTATTAGCATGCCTTGAACACCTTTTTCTAAGAATGTAGGACCCGCGCTAGAGTTAAGCATATCTCCCAGGCCACGCGTGTGTCAAAGTGTGACTAAAAAACGCACCAAAACTTCATGAAAAATGCTTGAGCATTGGTGAGACCAAATGAAATAATGGTATACTCATATAGACCATATGTAGTCGTGAAAGTAGTCTTCGGTATATCATGTTCTCTTATCCTGAGTTAGTGATAACCTGACTAGAGATCGATCTTAGAGAACATGAATGCTCCTTTAAACTATTTGTTGGTGTAAAAGATTATGATAACAGGTTCTCGAAGATTAAGAACTAACAAACGAAGAGTTTGTGATGCAGATTATTTTGAGCCTCCGAATAGGATAATAGCTCAAAGTAGTTCGAAGTTGTATATTGAATAGTTGAGTATTCGATGCCTATTACAGGGTAAGAAGGGGGGTATTTATAGGCAAAAACTCTAAGGAAAAGACCTATTTACCCTTCAATTACAACCGACATAGTGGAAACTATTCGGTACCCCGAATAGGGTTAAAATAGTAAAATCTATCCGGAGAAGATAGATAAGGCAGACGTCTTATCAGTCTTGTTGTTTTTCACTGTAGCTTCAGGGCTTTCGGAGAATACCTTCGAACCATGAGGCCGAAGTATCCTTCGGCTTGAAACCTACATCATCTTGGAGATGAACACATGCTTCGAAGCTGAAGAATTATCTTTGGCTGATGATGTCTAAAGCCCTGAGGATGGAGTACTTTCCCCCAACAGTGGCCCTCGAATATGCTTCTCCGATTTAACCTATATGGCAGGAAAGCAGTATACGCAATGAATATTTTCATATTCAGGGACTTAGAGAAATTTTAAGGTGTTACAATTATTCGAAGGGTATTTGACATCGAAGTATCTCCGATGAAAGCTTTGAACTAGGACAGCTATGTGAATGCTTCGCAGGGAAATGAACTGTTATGGAGGCGAAATGTCGTGAAGAGCCATTAATTTTGAGTTGTTACCCTTCAAGTAGTCATTAGGCTCCCAAAAAAGGTAACGGTCAAAACTTACCGCGGGTTCACACCTTTCTACTTCCTAGTCCCACCTGTCAGCGACGGAAGTCGAACCTACAATGTGAACGCACGATCGAAGTGCAGTAACTAGCGGAAAAGGCTATAAAAGGGGGGTCGAAGCCCACCAAAATTTTTTACAAAGCTTGATTTCCGAAGCTTTCTTTCTTCAACCTCCAAATCTCCTCCTAATTTCTTGAGCAATTGACCCATGGCGAGGACCAGCGTGACTGTGCCAGTGACAGCGGGAACCTTGGTGCAGAGGCAGGAGTAGGCAGCTTCAGCAGCGGTGGCCATGGCGAGAGCTCTGGGAGGTTCTTGGCTGAAAAATCCTCGGGAGCTCCGCCCTCCATCCAAGAAGCCAATCCCGCAAAGCTTCCTCATCGAATAATCGACAAGCACAGCAGAATCTATTGAGGAGGCGGTGAACGGGAAGTTGGGCCCCGGAATGAGGACTCGGGTCTCGGGAACGGAGTTGACCCCGAAGCCGTGGAGCGGGGAAGTGGTAATCTTCGAGGCTTTCTTCGAAGCCAGACTAGGACTCCCTGCCATTAATTTTCTGTCAGAGGTATTGGAGATGTTCCACATTACCTTGCCGCAGTTGTCCCCCAACACCATTGCAAGACTGGCAATCTTCGATTGGGCTCTTTGTGGCGAAGGATGCGAAGGAAGATCAGAGATCTTTGCCACCACCCATGAGGCCACCTGCGAACCGAAGCCACAGGATGGACCCGGAGACACCAAGGTGCTGACGGCGTTCAGAAGTGTCAATTTCCAGCTTCGAAAGGAACATGCGGAGCATTTTCTGGCGAAGGCCATCAACGATCGGTGGTTTTACGCCGAAGTCGGAGAGGACTCCAGCTTCACATGGCCCCTTCAAGAGATCTGGTTCTGGAAGGAGGCTGAAGTTACTCTGAACCCAAGCCTGCTCTCAACGTGGCTTGGGTTGCTTTCTTCGATAACCAGCCGTATGAGCATGCGGGATCTGGCGGAGGAATTCATCGCCCACCGGATCCCGCCTCTCAGAGCCGACTGGCCGATAGCGTTTCAAAACACTTCAGAGGGAGAGCTTCGAAGACTAGGTAAATCTTCGCACTTCCTGCATCTACACATTAGGAAATAGATAACATACTTATGAAATGCTACCTCTTTTCAGCGGCTCCTTTGGCGCTAGCTCCGGAGCAGATCACAAAGGCCACCGAACGGGTGCTCGGAGCCCCTATGGTGGTAGAGAAACAGCGAAGGGAGGAGCTGGTGGGAAGGTGGGAGCGCTTCAACAGGGTGTGGAGTGCTCTCAAAATGGAGCCTACGCCTCTACCAGACTTTGACTCGACCGGAGTGGCTCCTCAGAAGAGGAAGGCCACTGCCGAGCCTTCCAAGAAGACCGCCAAGACCCCCATCAAGAAGGGGAAGAAAATGTCGAAGCCTCCTCCTCAACCAACTCTGGTGTCTTCACCTTCCTCCTTGGGCATTCAGAGCTCTTCCTCGGAAGACTCAGGAGAAAAAGAGTCCAATGTCCGAATGGGGAAGGCCCTTGAGGATTATCTTGCCGAAGATAGCGAGGACGAGTCCCAGGGTGTAGCCGGAGCTTCTTCTCAAGTGGGGCGGTAGCGGATACAGCGCACTCCCCCGAGCCCGTTGCCACGGGCTCAGAGCTTGAGGCAGCTATTCCTAACTCACCCATGGCCAGGGTGATAGTGCCGGAGATTAGGGCATCTGCAGCGACTGCACC
The DNA here is from genome assembly GCA_019279435.1 of Zizania palustris. NCBI lineage: Eukaryota > Viridiplantae > Streptophyta > Magnoliopsida > Poales > Poaceae > Zizania > Zizania palustris. The sequence continues at coordinate 37,579,831 of JAAALK010000290.1, forward strand.
GAAGCAAACTTCGGGGGATGACCTCGAAGAGTACCTCCGAATGTATGAAGTCATAGAGGACCCCACAATTCTCCCTCAAAGTGCAGATGAAGGTATACTTCAAAGCTTTTGCCTTTGCAATTCCTGCAATAACTATTACACATAAATATTCACTGAATACCTTAATTTTTATAGGTGCGTCGAGGAGCAGCATGGCTCCGATCACCGATGGAGCTTCAGCTTCTCTTGGAGTTGAGGCTCCGGCTGATGTAGTGGCTCCAACGATCGGAGCCATCTCAGGCGAAGCAGTTCCGACCGAGGGGGCAACGGTCGAAGGAGGATCTACTTCAGCCGGAGTTCTAGCTCTGACTTTTGTGCCAGGAAGGGGCAAGAGCATGACGAGCTTCAGTCCCCTCCCTGCCTTTATGGCGACGCCCTCCTCCAACGATCCTTCGGCGAGCAACTCGGAGGAGGAGGCTGTAGTAGACGATCGCCGGGCCCTATCCTGGCTCCCTCTGCTGGCTCCGTTCTTGGAGCAACGGACAGGGCTTCGGACGCTTTTGGAGCCATTGGTAGACAAAGTCCAAGAAGTCGTGAACTCCGAATTGGTCTCCGTCTTGAGCGAAGCTAGAGCCCCAGAGCTCGATTTGTCCCTCAAAAGGGCTGCCCTTCATGTATGCAGCATACAACAAGTGTATTCAATCAATAAATGAAATTACTTGGTACTTACTTTTCTTTTTGCAGCAATTTGTCCTTGCTAGAGCGGCAGCGACTTCCAATGAGCTCGAAACTAATTGACTCAAAAGGAAGGTTACTACCCTCCAGTCTGCCCTCAAGAGCTCAGAAGACAAAACACTACAACTGGAGGAGGAACTCCTCGAGGAACGGAGGGCCAGAGCCACCACCGACGAAGCACTTCGGACCGAGCAGCAGAACAACACTACACTCAAAGCTTCGGCACAAGAGACCGAGGCTGAGTGTGTGGTGCTCAGAGGTCGAGAAGCTCCGGAAAGCAGCATCAACCTCCAGCGCACAACTCGTGGAGCTCCAAGACTCAATTTAACAGGCACTGGCTCAAAAGAGTACTTTGCTATCCAAGATGGCCAAAGTGTCTGTTGTTGTTGCTAGGCTGGAAGCAGCGGAAGTAAAGAATGCTGTCATTGTGGAGCATACGATGTGCCCTTCATCTTCAGCTATGGCGAGCGAGCCCCTCGAGCGGAAGCTGAAGATGATCCAAGTGGCGATTAAGTTGATGATGGGCTCCGGCGTTCGGTACGGAGAGATCTCCGGGCAGGTTGCCAGAATCGGAGTCCTTTGTCATATCGAAGCCCTTGGGATTTTTGTTGCTCCAGTAGGGGGTTCAATGCCTGTAGGCTTCGCCGACGAAGACCGGTTGCATCCTTCGCAGGATGTAGCTTCTGCTTGGGAAGCTTTTCGGGCAATCTAGAAAATGGACCACAAAGCTACGGCCAAAGCTTGGATCGACGAGGCTCACCGGTAGAAGCAAGCTCAGACGAAGCCTCCGCTTCCAACTTCGCTAGCTCTGACCCCGCCTGCTCTGCCAGTCGACCCACAGGTTTAGCTTTATAGGGCACTTAAGCATGTACAAAAATCTTGTAAAAGCCCTTATATGAATGAAAAGTTTATAAACGAGGAATCTTTGTTTGGGTGTTTATTCTTTAGGTTTTGATATGTGCTTTGGCGCTCGACTTCGAAGTATTGGAACTTAGCGAAGGGCTCCGCCAGCAGTGGGCTATCCTTGAAAGCTTAAGGCCTTATCAACACTCACGCTTCTCTGTTCCTCAAGGGGATCAAGGGGAGATAGCACCCAAAGTCCATCGCAAGGTCTTAGCTTATATTAAGGAAGAGGATAAGGACAAAGCGTCTTCGTCCTCTGAATACGTACATTGGTCTGACTCGGAGTACCAAGCTGAAGATCCAGTGGAGGCTAGTTCCGAAAGACTTCTATCTTGGGCTAAACTTCAAGAGGAGCAGAAAAAACTGTGAGCTTCGAAGAAGAAAAGCACTCAGACTAAGAAGAAAGTTTCGAGGACTTCGGGCTCCGAAGGCCGAAGTGGTCTTAGAAGTAGCTCTAGAGGTCGGAGGGGTCTCCGCTTCTATCTAGGCTTAGACCAAAACTTCTCTTGATGTAATACAATATGATTATCCAATTAATATGAATTGCTTCGGAAGCATCTTTTTGTTGTTCCTTATTCCCCTGCCCCTCTGATGGGGGAGTGGTCCCGATCTTCCGCTAGGTAAGGGATAAACTTGGGTTGGTGGAGAATCTCGACGTTGGCGATCCAAGGCTCCGGTCCGGCGGATCAAAACCTCGCAATCGTTACACCACTGTCTCCGTTGGTTATCAACCACGCAGGACGCGATTGACCTCGCCACGAAGGCTAATTCCTGCAAGCGAACCCAAGAACACAAGCAAGAACAGGAAGGATACAAATCGAATGCCAAATCACAGACAAACGAAGATAAGTTGAGGTTTCACAAACGCCAATGCGGCAGCCAATCGGTCCGGCGCAAGAGGCGGGATCTAAACACAACAGTGTAGATGCAACAAAGCAAAACCTAACCCTAGAGGTGGCTGGCGTGAGAATATATAGGGCGGCGGTCTGTGGAAGGTGAACAGACACAGGCTGTGGGCTAGAAGGCGAACAGACATGCACTATGGGCCAACACGGCCCGGTTCTGTCACGCAGGACGGTTTCGGTCACACAGAACGACTCGAGACTCCAAACGATGTGAAACCAACGGCAAACGATCCGTCTTCTCCTCAGCTTTCCAAAAAGTCAAAGAACGCGCCAATCGAACTTCGTATGAGGAAGTTATGGCCATTTTGGTGCAGGGTGGTCGATGTAGTCCGAACCAGCGAAATCTTGACTTCAAACATCCGTGCGGCTCCGTCTTCAAGTCCAACTCTTCTATTCCATCTCCCATGCTCCTAAGCAACAAAATATCACTAGTATTCAGTAGCATCCCATCCAAACAAATATAATCAAAGTTGCTAAGGAACGAATTAACCTCATGGTTCAAGCGACGGGCACGGGCGCGTGTGATTGGTCCTTGTAGTTCAATTGTAGGTGGAGGCTCCATGTGTGTATCATGTGAAGTGATGTCCTCATCATCCTCCCCCTCTTGAATTGGAGTCGTCCTCGACTCAAGCTCATCATCATCTCCCAAATAGGGTTTTAAATCTGAAATGTTAAATGTGGTGCTAACCCCAAAAGCTGCAGGCAACTCAAGCTTATATGCATTGTCATTTATCTTCTCAAGCACACGGAAAGGACCATCAGCACGGGGCATCAATTTAGACTTTCGTAAATCAGGAAAATGATCCTTGCGCAAGTGCAACCAAACAAGATCACCTGGTTCAAATGTTATCTCTTTTCTACCCTTACTACCATAAGCACGATATTTCTCATTCATTTTCTCTATGTTTGCTTTAGTAGTTTCATGCATCTTAAGTAATAATTCAGCACGTGTAGTAGCATCAAAATTCAAGTTTTCAGATGGTGGTAATGGCAGCAAATCAATAGGAGCACGCGGATTAAAGCCATAGACCACTTGAAACGGACTTACCTTAGTAGTGGAGTGTACTGACCTATTATATGCAAACTCAATATGAGGTAGACACTCTTCCCAGAGCTTCAAGTTGGTCTTCAAAACAGCCCTCAACATGGTGGATAATGTGCGGTTGACGACCTCCGTTTGTCCATCCGTTTGGGGGTGACAAGTAGTAGAAAACAGCAGCTTCGTCCCCAACTTATGCCACAACGTCCTCCAAAAATGACTTAAGAATTTGGCATCACGATCTGAAACGATGGTATTGGGAACTCCATGCAAGCGTACGACCTCTCTGAAAAACAAATCAGCAACATTTGTAGCATCGTCGCTCTTGTGACAAGGTATAAAATGCGCCATTTTAGAGAAACGATCTACCACCACAAAAATACTATCTCTCCCCCTCCTAGTTCTGGGTAATCCTAACACAAAATCCATAGAAATATCCTCCCAAGGTACACTAGGAACGGGCAGAGGCATATAAAGACCATGTGGGTTTAGTCGGGACTTAGCTTTATTGCAAGTAGTGCATCGTGCCACATAGCGCTCAACATCTCGTCTCATCTTAGGCCAATAGAAGTGTGTGGACAGCACATCTTCAGTTTTCTTTGATCCAAAATGACCCATCAAACCACCACCGTGTGCTTCCTGCAATAACAACAAGCGAAGAGAGCTAGCCGGAACACATAACTTGTTAGCACGAAAAAGATATCCATGATTCAGCACATATTTGTTCCAAGCACGGTCATTTGTACAATTTGCAAAAGCATCTTTGAAGTCCAAATCAGTAGCATACATGCCCTTCAATGTTTCTAAACCAAAGATCTTATAATCAAGTTGAGAAAGCAATGTATATCGTCTAGATAAAGCATCGGCAATCACATTATCTTTCCCTTTCTTATGCTTAATGATATATGGAAAAGTCTCAATAAATTCTACCCATTTAGCATGTCGTTTATTCAGATTTGCTTGACTACGTATATGCTTCAATGCTTCATGATCGGAATGAATAATAAACTCCTTAGGCAAAAGATAATGTTGCCAAGTTTCAAGCACACGTACTAAGGCATATAATTCCTTATCATAGGTAGAATAATTCAACTGTGGGCCATGTAATTTCTCACTAAAATAGGCCACGGGTTTACCTCCTTGCAGCAGCACACCTCCTAATCCAAAACCACTAGCATCACATTCTAACTCAAAAGGCTTACCGAAGTCGGGTAACTGAAGTAGAGGTGCATGTGTAAGGCGATCTTTGAGTGTGGCAAAAGCTTGTTCATGTGCTGGCTCCCACGCAAAAGTAATTCCCTTCTTGGTCAACTCATGCAAAGGACCGGCTATGGTGCTGAAATCTTTCACAAAACGCCGGTAGAAACCTGTAAGACCAAGAGAACTACGTACTGCAAGGTTAGTTTTAGTTGCAAGCATTACACGTCCTTTCAGATTAACAATTTGTGATGAAGAAAGAGAAACAACTTTATCTTTTTGTTGCCTTGAAAGTGTTTTAGCTACTTGCTGAATTTCAGAAGGTTGTTTGCTCTTTTGGGTGTCTCTAGCATGTTTTTCTTGTTCAAATTTCACAATTTCAGCAGGAGTCATAGGAAGCAATGTAACTTTCTTTCCTTTATACATAAATGTGTACTTATTGCTCCTACCATGGTGTGTAGCATCAGTATCATATACCCAAGGTCTACCAAGTAATAGAGAACATGCTTGCATTGGTACTACATCAAAATCAGCACTTCCGAAGTATGTACCAATGGAAAATTCGATGTGAACAGTTTGTGTTACCTTGACCTTACCGCTGTCGTTGAGCCATTGCACATGGTAAGGGTGTGGATGTGCACGTGTGGGAAGTTGAAGCTTAGTTACCACGTCGAGGCTCACCAAATTGTTGCAACTACCGCTGTCGATGATGACATGCGCACGACGGTCTTTGACGCGGAAGAAGGTCTGAAATATATTGTTCCGTTGTGACTGGTCGTCCTGGTCCATGTGAGTGCTCAAGTCACGTTGTACAATAAGTGCTGCCATGTTAGTGAAAAGATAAAGCAACAAAGAATAATCCTTATGTAAAACAGCTAGGTCTGGTGGTGGGTGTGGGGTGGAAGCAATCCGTCAAGCACCTTACCCACGCTTGCAAGTGTTCTTACCACGCCGCAGTGAGGTCACCGGCCTACAGGTGATGAACCAAGTGGAGGGTGGTGTACAATTGCAAGAAATGATCCTGTCCTGACCAAGAGAAAGGTGTAGCTCGGAAGGCAAGTGAGTAGCAAGGATTAGCGATAATAATAACAGTTAAACCAAGTTCAATAAGTATTCCCTAGTACTCGTCAAAGTTGCTGACCGTAGTGCTCCCAAAGTGAAAGTTCAAGTAATAGAGGGAAACTATGTGCCCAAAAATCAAATGGAAGCAAAAACAGGTCAAAATCAGCTCTCTATGGATCGGACAAGGGATCGGACAAGAGATCGGACAAGTGATCGGACAAGGGTGTGTGCACAATGCTGCTGCTTGGATCGGACAAGAGTTCGGACAAAGGTTCAGACAAGAGATCGGACAAGCAGCAAACAGCCAAAGACTGCCTCAGATTGGACAAGAGTTCAGACAGGAGTTCGGACAAGAGTTCGGACAAGAGTTCGGACAAGCAACTAACAGCCCGCTTCTCTTTTTTTTTTATATTTTTTTTTCTCCTTTTTTTTCACTCTATTTTTTTTTTGAAACAAGGATGACCAGAGGAGTAACCACAAAAATTGGCACCTGCAACTGAGGTGGAATGTGGCTCACAAAAATTCAAACAAGTTCGCTGTCCGGCGAGCAAAAACTTTGTCCAATTTTTTTCTTTATCTTCCCGATTTTTTTTGGCGATTTTGGTGAGGGTACCCTCCAAATTGAGTCAGGAACACGCTCAAAAAATTTCAGATTTTTCTGCCAAACGAGCGAAAAGTTATGCCTGTTTTACTGAAGGGGGGTCACAAAGAGCAGATGTGGAAAACAAAGAAAAGTTGCGGAAGGGGGGGGGTTTTTTGGTGGGGAATTTTTTTCTGAGACACAAGAACAGCTACTACTCAAACGACACAGAGGGATGACTAAACCAGCAACAAGACTCGACCAAGAACACGAACTCAACAAAGTTAAAACTGAAATTAAAATCGCAAGGCACAAAGGGGTTCTCGGTGGGGAATTTTTTTTGGTGCGGTTTTCTGGACTCTGGGTAAAACAAAAGCAGATCGAGATTACCTAATGGGGAATCTGAGCTCTGATACCAGCTGATGGGGGAGTGGTCCCGATCTTCCGCTAGGTAAGGGATAAACTTGGGTTGGTGGAGAATCTCGACGTTGGCGATCCAAGGCTCCGGTCCGGCGGATCAAAACCTCGCAATCGTTACACCACTGTCTCCGTTGGTTATCAACCACGCAGGACGCGATTGACCTCGCCACGAAGGCTAATTCCTGCAAGCGAACCCAAGAACACAAGCAAGAACAGGAAGGATACAAATCGAATGCCAAATCACAGACAAACGAAGATAAGTTGAGGTTTCACAAACGCCAATGCGGCAACCAATCGGTCCGGCGCAAGAGGCGGGATCTAAACACAACAGTGTAGATGCAACAAAGCAAAACCTAACCCTAGAGGTGGCTGGCGTGAGAATATATAGGGCGGCGGTCTGTGGAAGGTGAACAGACACAGGCTGTGGGCTAGAAGGCGAACAGACATGCACTATGGGCCAACACGGCCCGGTTCTGTCACGCAGGACGGTTTCGGTCACACAGAACGACTCGAGACTCCAAACGACGTGAAACCAACGGCAAACGATCCGTCTTCTCCTCAGCTTTCCAAAAAGTCAAAGAACGCGCCAATCGGACTTCGTATGAGGAAGTTATGGCCATTTTGGTGCAGGGTGGTCGATGTAGTCCGAACCAGCGAAATCTTGACTTCAAACATCCGTGCGGCTCCGTCTTCAAGTCCAACTCTTCTATTCCATCTCCCATGTTCCTAAGCAACAAAATATCACTAGTATTCAGTAGCATCCCATCCAAACAAATATAATCAAAGTTGCTAAGGAACGAATTAACCTCATGGTTCAAGCGACGGGCACGAGCGCGTGTGATTGGTCCTTGTAGTTGAATTGTAGGTGGAGGCTCCATGTGTGTATCATGTGAAGTGATGTCCTCATCACCCTCCTTGTGGGTGGGGGACCGTACGCATTGTGATAGGGTCCGTCGTACACAATGATTGATATAACAATCTAATGCTTTGCACAACACTTCGTAATCATACTTCATTCTTTCATAGAGTTCTTCGAACTGTACGTTCGTATTATGATGTTTATAAGTTTCGGAGCTAAGTTTATACTTGTAAGCTCCAATAGTAGTCGCTTAGGACTTAAAAAGTGTTTCATTGGGCCGGAGCCTTGAAACCTTATTGCTTGGTCACCTATGACTCTTTTATAGATACTTCGAACCCAGAGGCCGGATATCTGTTCTTTTTAAGTCCTTAGACTCTTCTACGGATCCTAACAAGCGAGAGCCTGGAATCCGTAGGCTGGCCACCTTTGGCTCTTTTACACATGCTTCGAACCCGGAGGCTGGAAATCTGTTCTTTTTAAGTCCTTAGACTCTTCTATGGATCCTAACAAGCCGGAGCCTAGAATCCGTAGGCTGGCCACCTTCGGCTCTTTTATAGATGCTACGAACCTGGAGGCCGTAAATCTGTTCTTTTTAAGTCCTTAGACTTTTCTACGGATCCTAACAAGCCGGAGCCTAGAATCCGTAGGCTGGCCACCTTCGGCTCTTTTACAGATGCTTCGAACCCGGAGGCCGGAAATATGTTCTTTTTAAGTCCTTACACTCTTCTACGCATCCTAACAAGCCGGAGCCTAGAATCCGTAGGCTGGCCACCTTCGGCTCTTTTATGGAATCCTTGAACCAATGGTTCGAAGGCCGTTTTCTGGGTTCCTTGAAAGATGCTTAACTCCGCAAGCATCTCCGTTCTCCTGATGCATCCACCAGGAGTAAGGAATTTTTGAAGAGTAAACATAATTCGAACCTCCATCTTTATTTAATTTTAGAAAGGTACTTTTACAATTGATTACAAGGAGCCCCTAAGCATAATAACGTTTAAGGTGATCCGCATGCCATGCATCCTTCAACTCTACCCCTTCTAAATTAGCTAATTTAAATGACCTGGGGTGCCCTGAGCGTAGGATAATATATGGTCCTTCCCATTTATTTCCTAGCTTCCCCGGAGTTATTACACTTGGCAATACCAAATGACCTGGTTTAAGCTCGTTCACTTTTATCTTCTGGTCATACCATGTCTTCGTTTGGTCTTGGTACTTCGTCAGATTGGTGACAGCTCGAAGCCTTGTTTGTTCTGACAAGTCCAGCGAAGTGTTTCTCTCGTCTTCATTTCTAGGTTCTACTACGCGAAGGGATCCACCTTTCAGGTCGCTAGGAGTCATGGCCTCATCTCCGAATAGCAACCTAAATGGGGTGAAGCCTGTGGACCTAGCTTGAGTGGTCCGAATGGACCATAGAATCTTAGGAAGTTCTTCGGTCCACATCCCTTTAGCCAACTCGACAATCCTACGATTTAAACCAAAGAGAATATTTCCATTGGCTTGCTCGATGGCTCCGTTGGATTGTGGATGGCGAATTGCTGCGAATCATAACTTGATGCCCAGTCCTTTGCAAAATTCTTTAAAGGGTTCGACTTCGAACTGGGTGCCATTATCCATAGTTAACTCCCGTGGCACTCTGAACCTACATATGATATTTTGCCAGAAGAATTTTTGCACATTTCTTGAAGTGATAGCAGTTAGGGGTTCAACTTCGACCCATTTAGAAAAATACTCAATTGCTACCACTGCAAACTTCAAGTTGTCTTTTGCCATTGGAAAAGGGCCGATGAGATCCATTCCCCCATCGTACCATTGGCCATACCAGGGCAATAACTTGAAGGGGTGTTGGTGGACGGTGGCTCCGTCTACCCATCCACTGGCATCCTTGACAGGTTCGAACTACCTCTTCCGCATCTCTTACAATTGTTGGCCAATAGAGCCCCTGCCGAAGTGTCTTTCCTGCTAGAGCACGGGGGATAGGTGGCTTCCACATAAGCCTTCGTGAATCTCCTGAAGTATATCTTGACCTTCAGGCTATGAGATGCACCGAAGGAGGGGAGAGTAAACTCTGGCTTTGTATAATATCCCATTGACAAGCTCATAATTATGAGCCCTTGATTGCAACCTTCGGAAATCCAGACCTTCTGACAAGACTGTGCTGTTTTGTAAGACATCTATTATCGGAGTCCGCTAATCTATAGTTGGGATGCAAAGGACTTCTGCGGAGGGTAATTGATTTACCGTGGGCTTGATAAGTTCGTCGTAGAAAGCACCCTCCGGGACGTCCAATGCTCCGGCTGCAGCCTTTGCTAGAATATCTGCAAGTTGATTATCTACTCGAGGGATACTCCGAACAGAAAATCCTTTAAACATTGCTTCTGTCTTGTGGATTTCTTCTAAATACTTTTCAAGATGCGGGTTCCTGGCTTGAAAGCATTTGTCAACATGCCCTACAATGACTCGGGAATCTGTTTTAATTATAATCCTTGCTGCTTCAAGTGCCTTTGCCTTTCGGAGGCCTAGCAGGATTCCTTCGTACTCTGCAATTTTATTAGTGGTCTTAAAGTTGAGCCTCGCAGAATACATGGCCTTATGCCCTGACGGTGATATTATTACAACTCCAGCTCTAGCACAAGATGCCTGGTAGGCTCCGTCAGAAAAACTTGTCCATAGACCTTCAGAGGTTTCTTCCGGAGCCCAGACTGTGGATGGAGTCCATTCCGCTACGAAGTCAGCTATGATCTGGGATTTGATAGTTGTTCTCGCCGTGAAGGAAATACCAAAGGGGGCTAGCTCGACAGCCCATTTTCCAATCCTATCCGTAGAATCTTTGCTCCGAAGCATATCACCAAGGGGGTACGAGGTAGGAACGATAAGATTATGTGCTAAAAAGTAATGCCTTAGCTTTCGCGAGGCCACTACCAAAGCATAAGCAAATTTTTTGAGCTCGAAGTATCTTGTCTTTGCTCCGGACAAAGCTTCTGAGACGAAGTAGACTAGGTTTTGCACTAGTTTTCCTTTAAGCTCAACTTCTCTGACCAGTATTGCACTTACTGCGGAGCCCGTTGCTGCAAGATAAAGAAGGAGAGTTTCTTCTGGGAGGGGCACAGTAAGTGTTGACAAGCTTCCGAGATAATCTTTAATGTCATCGAAGCTCTTCTGGCACTCCGGCGTCCACTTGAAACTTTCGGACCCCTTTAGAGCTTTAAAAATTGGAAGGCCTCGTTCGGCTGATCTGGCCAGGAATCTGCTGAGTGCTGTGAGCCGTCCTGTTAGCTTCTGGACGTGCTTCAGATTTTCTAGTGGAGCCATTCTGCGTCGGGATATCTTCGATTCCCCTACTCAAAACTAAGTACCATAGCATTTTTCCTGCTTGCGCCCTGAATATACATTTTTCAGGGTTGTGGCGAACTCCACATGCTCGGAGGATCTCAAAGGTTTCAGCTAAGTCTAGGCTATGATGGTGCTTTACAGCAGTCTTTATTACAATGTCATCCATATAGGCTTTGACATTTCGGCCTATTTGATGACCTAGAGCCTTAGCTATCAAACGTGAGAAGGTGGCTCCGGCATTCCTCAAGCCAAAAGGCATTCGAACATAACAAAATACTTTGGAGGGGGTTATAAAGCTCGTCTTGGCTTCGTCTTCGCGCTTTAGCCAGACCTGATGATAACCAGAGTATGCGTCCAGGAAGCTCAGTAATTCAGAGCCAGCCGTAGAATCCACCAGCTGGTCTATTCGGGGCATAAGGTAGGGGTCGCGTGGGCATGATTTATTTAATGATGTGAAATTAATGCACATGCGCCACTTGACGGAGCCCTTCTTCTTGACAAAAACAGGGTTAGCCAGCCACTCCGTGTGGGCTACTTCCCTGATAATGCCAGCCCTTAGCAATTTTTCCACCTCCACCTTGGCGAGGTCTGCCCTCTTTGCCGATAACTTACAGAGCACCTGGCGCACTAGCCTAGCCTTCGGGTTGACAAGAAAACTGTGCTCGATGATGCTCCGGTCAACCCCGGTGATGTCTTCATCGGTCCAGGCAAAGATATCCAAATTTTGTTTAACTACTTCCTCCAGTGAAGTAGCTATCTCCGAAGGTAGCCCCTTGCCGAATTGTATTGCCTACTCCTTGCCATCTTTTAGGATCATCTTCTGAGAAACCAAGGGTTGGTTTCGGAGTCTGTGATGAGTGATTGACAGATTTTATCCTCCGATTGGAAGGGGTCCCTCCGAAGGGGTTCGGAGGTTGTTTCACCGAAGGGTTCGGTGGGCTCTGTTTGCTGCAGCTGTTGCAGTGGAGTGTGCCTGTCGGAGGAGTCCGACAGTACACGATGACTTGGTCGTACTGAAGGTCTCGGTACTTTGGGCGGTACACCGGAGTGTGTATCAGAGGTTTCTTACCCGGAGAGGTCTCTGGGGTACTGGATACACTTGTCTGCTTGTCTGTGGTGCGCAGGTGACTTCGGAGGCAACAGACGGTTCGCAGCAGGTGAACCTGGGTCAAGCGGGAGGCTTGATGCTAGGGGAGCAGGGAGCTCTGTCACGAAGGCTGCGAATGGGTCGAGGTCGGACCTCGAGTCGAGGTGCGCCAGAGAAGGCAGTAAGTGCGGAGTGTGGCTCCGGGTGAAGGTACTCCGAGACGAAGTCCTCGGAGGCGAGGCACTTCGAAGGGTACTCTAAATGGAGTGACTTCGGAGTATGGTGGACCAAGTCCTCAGCAATGTGGCAGGGCTTTCGAAGTGTGCTCCGGAGGGAGGCACTCGAAGGTATACCCGACGAAGGTCTCAGAAGTCGAGGTGCATCGAAGGCATGATCCGGGTGAGGATCGTCGAGGAGTGTGCTCGGGGAGAGACACTGCGACGAAGTGCTCATGGAATGCTTCATGCGGAGGCCTTGGACGAAGGAGGGACTTCAAAGGGTGGTACTCCGAAGGTGGGGCTTCGGAGCGAAGCTGGCTTCGGAGCGAAGCTGGCTCCAGAGCGAAGCTGGCTCCGGAGTGAGGCTGGCTCCAGAGTGAGGTTGACTTGAGGTACTTCGGCCTTGTATGGCTTTGGTACTCGGACTGACGGAGTTCGAGCTGGGAGAAGCTGCGAAGCCGTGGTGGTCCACTTCGAAGGTGTTGGTGTGAAGGCCCAAGGGCTTTGATGGCTTCGGCTCAAAACCATCACTGTATCGAAGGCTGACTTCGGTGAAGCAAAGGCCGTCAGGCTCAAGGCTTCTCATCGAAGCTACCGCACCTCTCGCGTGCGAAGGGGGGCTTCAGAATGGTCCAAAACTGCAAAGGCTGACAGCGTCTGCTCTACAAAAGCTGGTGTTGTCCCCTCTGCGAAGCTGACAAAAGAAGCCTCCAAATAAAGTAGACTACCAGTTGTACCCCCCTGTTATGATGAGACAAAACTGGTGTAAACCCTAGGGGTAAAGATGTCTATTCACAGGGCTGAATAGTGCCTATAAATAGTGGAGGCTGGCTAGGTCACATCAACACTTTGAGCAGTCATTGTAGAACTCATGTGCTAGCCGCCACACTTTGTATTCATCTAGTGAGTTCATTATGTGTTCCCTGTTCAAGCAATGAAGTTTTGATTATGTTTTCATTTACTGTTTGAACTTGTATGTGTACTTCACTACATGCTTTGATTTTTCTGTGCACCTTCTTCTTGTGAGTTTTTCTGGAGAGGTGTGTGAGAAGTCTGTCTGGGTGAAGTGTGTTTTTCAGTGTCTGTTCGCTCTGTGTAAACTAGAGGCTAGACCTCTCTGATTACTAGCGAAGTGATGTCTCTGTGCTAAATCGAAGCCCGTTTTCTTCCCTTGTCGAAGTCCTCGGTGAAGTCTGTTTAGTGTGCGTATAGACCTTCGAAGTACGAAGCCTAGCACCAGTTGCTGTCGCTGAGTATTTGGTTGAAGTCTGTAGGGGGAAGTCTGCTCTTGCGAAGGGTGAAGTGTGAAGCCTGCTCGAAGGCACCCTGTGTGCGGAGCCTGCATTGACTTAGCAGAGCTGATCCAAGTCCTCAGGGGAAGTCCGCTCTTGCGAAGGGTGAAGTGCAAAGCCTACTCGAAAGAACCCTGTGTGCGGAGCCTGCACTGACTTAGCGGAGCTAAATTTTCGGGGTTGTGGGTGGAGTGAAGTCTTCTTGGCTTCGAACTTTTGCTCCTTGCGAAGCTTGTCTTCGGAGCTGTAAAATACCTCCGAACCAGAACTTCAAAGGGTGTGTTCGAAGCTTGTTCCGCAGAAGACAGAATTAAAACAGAAGGCTATTTTTAGTCTGAAATTTTAAAAGCTCTCATTCACCCCCCCTCTGGTCGCCGTTTCCGGTCCAACAATTGGTATCAGAGCGGGTTAAGATCACCAGTTGACCTTAACCGGTTTTGTGATCTGTTGGCGACATGGACAGAGTTAGTAAAATACCTCTGTTCGATGGGACGGATTTTGCATACTGGAAGGTGCGCATGGAGGCTTACCTGCTAAGCCAAGGAAATGCAATTTGGGAGATTGTGGACTCACAATACTCCATCCCTGAAACTCGCACCTCTCAAACAGAGAAGGATCAGTATAATGCCAACTCCAAGGCTAGAAACATAATGTTCATTGGTTTGAGCCGGAGTGAGTTTGATAGGGCGCAGCACCTTAGGACAGCTAGGGAGATTTGGAATACACTCACTATCTTTCATGAGGGCTCTACACAGATTAAGGCTAGGCGCCAAAGCACATACAATCAACAGTATCAGCTATTTGTGCAGGCTCCTGGTGAATCTATAGATGCCATGTTTTCTCGCTTTGATGCGATAGTGAGTAACTTGCGGTCCAACGGGACGCTTGCTTACAATGATCACGACATGGCTATCAAGCTTCTATATGCTCTTGATCGTAGCATATGGGAAGTAAAGATATCCAGCATTGAGGAGTCCGCAGGTTATGACACATTGACCTGTGATGAGCTTTTCAGCAAGCTGAAGTCCACAGAGATTGCCAAGGCATCTCTTGCAGTGCATAGGAACTCCTTGCCACAGACATTGGCATTGGTTTCTAGCACTAGCCGTGGCACCACTGCAGAACCAAACACATCAGGCACTTGTGTTTTTGCAGATGGTTTTGCTTTGTTCTCCCTAGTCTCCATCACTAAGGAGCAGGTGGACACTCTGGATGATGATGAGCTTGCTCTCATTGCTAGAAGGTTCACCCGTTTTCACCATGAAAGACGGGATCAGCGGAGAAGTGGTTTTAGTGGTTGTTTTGAGTGTGGCGACACCTCTCACATCAAGGCAAATTGTCCTAAACTCAAGAAGAGAGATGAGAGTGAGCGCCCTAAATACCACAAAAAGGAGAGGAAGACTTTTGTGAAGGGCAAGCGCGGCAAGGTGGCTAAGAGAGTAGCCAAAGCCGCTTCCAGAGCGTTTGTTGCTGCTCTCAACGACATCGACACTTCCTCAACTGAAGAGTCGAGCTCTGAGGAGGATGAGTCTCCAAGGAAGGAGGAGAAGAAGGACAAGAAGGGACAAGATTTCACCGGCCTTTGCTTCATGGCCGACAGCGATCACAGCGGCGATGAGCTTGACTCATCTGAGGTACCTCTATCCTATGACCAGCTTTCAATTAAATTAGATGAACTGAATGAAGTAGTTCTTGGTCAGGATAGGTTACATGTGCAAGCCGCTGGAGATAGAAAAGACCTTAGACATAGGCTAGAATCTGTTTCTACTGATTATGGCATGCTTAAGTCTAGGGTTAATGATGCTGAATGTGAATCTTGCACTATTGTCATGGGAGAGCTTGCTCAGTTGCGCTCTGTGCATGCTCAAACTCTTTCTGAGCTTGAGACTGCACAAAAGCAGCTTTTGATGGTTGATTCTAGTACTCATGATATAAATGAATGCATGAACTGTTCTTTATTACGTGAGAGCATTGATTTACGTGATAAGCATGTTCATGACCTAGAGGCTAGATTGGAGAGGGCCGGTAGTTCTAAGGATATGCAACATGTGTGTGACACTTGCATAACCCTTAAGGACCAACTAGGCACGGTTATAGAGCGAGCTGAGAACCTCATGACTGAAAATGAATACCTTCTTTCTGTGGTTAACAAATGCACTGAGGGAAAGGGTATGATGAATTTGCTCTTGGCCAAGACCAAGATGTGTGCTGATAGGGCAGGGTTAGCTCTAGGATTGGGTTTTGAGAGAACTCCCTCAGACAGTGAGAACAAAACTGTTTTTACCTCACCCACTACCTTAGAGAAAGAAAGAGCCCTGTTAGACACTCCATCAACCAAAAAGCCTACCCGAACTCCAAAGAAAACAACTCCTCCTACCAAGAAAATTCCTTCCAAGAAAACCACTCAGCAGAAGCCCAAGGAGTCAGTGAGAGTTGTTCCTATGACCCATGAGAGTGCCCCTAGGAGAGTTTTTCATTGTTCCTACTGTCAGCGGGTGGGTCATCTGGTTGGGTTCTATTTTGGTCGCATCAAGGATGAGCGACGCTCTCAGGCGTTGAGTTTCCAGGACATGCATTACCCATCTCGAGGTATGCATGAGTCTGAGTTGTACTCACGTCCTGTTTTCGAGGCTCCTCATGCTTCTCGGAGAGGTTTTGCTCCTCGAGGTGTTCACCATGTTCCATATGGTGGTAGACCCCGGGTGAATAGCTTTGTACCTCGTCAAAGTAGGAGACCTCGTCATGCTTTTAGATCTCAGCATGTAGGTAGACCTCGCACTTTGCATCATTCTGATTATCCTGTGCGTAGACAATCTACTTTTACTGTGCCTACTACTTGTATCACTCAATGTTGGATGCCTCGTCATATATTCACTCACCCCAGCACTGAGCGATCGAGATTTTCTTATCATATGTAGGCACCAGACCGAGGCTTGGAGGGCATGTGGATCATGGACTCTGGTTGTTCGTGCCATATGACCGAAGATGCAACATGGTTCTCCAGCCTCACCACAACCAAGCAAAGGGAACATATCACCTTCGGCAACAATCGAAGTAGTAGAGTGAAAGGTAAAGGTGTGGTAAGAATCAACTCGAATTTCACTCTCAAAGATGTTGCTTTGGTTGAAAACCTGGGATACAATTTGCTTTCTGTATCTCAGTTGCTTGATGAGGTCTTCGAAGTGCGATTCCATCGCAATATTTCGCAAGTACTCAATTCTGATGGCGTTGTTGTCTGTAAGATCTTTAGAGTTGGGAGAGTTTTTGTAGCTGATTTTTCTGAATCATCTGGTTCTTCTCATTGTCTTGTTGCACATTCTACTTCTGAGCTTTGGAAGTGGCATAGGAGACTAGGGCATATGAGCTTTGAGTTACTCGCTCGTCTGAGTGCCCTAGGTCTGATCCGAGGATTGCCCAAGCTCAAGTTTGAGAAGAATTTAGTTTGCGCTCCTTGTCGACATGGGAAAATGATTGCCGCTTCGCATTCACCAGTCACCACAGTAATGACTGAACAACCCGGAGAACTTCTCCACATGGACACTGTAGGTCCTTCTCGGGTTAGTTCTTTAGGAGGCAAGTGGTATGTGTTAGTCATTGTTGACGATTTCTCTCGTTACTCTTGGGTCTTCTTTCTTGTCAGCAAGGATGAAGTGTTTTCACACTTTCGGAGCTTGGCTTTGAGACTTTTCACTGAACTCCCTGGTGCATTGAAATTCATTCGTAGTGATAATGGCACTGAGTTCAAGAACAGTCTCTTTGTTGACTTTTGCATGGAGCATGGCATAGAACATCAATTCTCTGCTCCACGGGTTCCTCAACAGAATGGTGTTGTTGAGAGAAAGAACCGCACTTTGGTTGAGATGGCTAGGATGATGCTCGATGAGTACAGGACTCCTAGAAAATTCTAGGCTAAGGCCATGAACACTGCTTGTTACATCTCAAACCGAATCTTCTTGCGCTCAATTTTGAACTTGACATCTTATGAGCTACGTTTTGGGAGACAACCTAAGGTTACTCATATTCGAGTTTTTGGCTATCGTTGCTTTATCCTAAAACATGGTAATTTGGATAAATTTGAGTCGCGTTCTTCTGACGGGATCTTTTTGGGTTACACTACACATGGTCATTCTTATCGTGTTTATAATTTGGAGACTAACACTGTCATCGAGTCATGTGATGTGACTTTTGATGAATCAACCCTCTCTGTTAGTTCTGCTCTTGAACAGGCAAATGAACATGATATGGAACAGACTATCTTCGAAGAAGAAGATCCCGGAGATTTCAAGGATGAACCCCTACTACCCTCGACATCAACCCCCGAAGCTGACCCCGCTTCGACCACTTCGGCACAAGGTCCCGAAGCAACTACCTCGACATCGGTCATCTTGGACCACTCCAACGCACAAGTTGAGAGGGCGACTGCATCCCGCCGCGAGGCTCCACACCATGTTCAAAGGATGCATCCTCCCGAGCAGATCATTGGTGAGCTTGATCAAAGGGTAACACGTTCTCATGCTCATTTCATTGATTCCGCTTTTGTTGCTTCTTTCGAGCCCTTAGATGTTAGTCATGCACTTTCTGATTCTAGTTGGATCAATGCCATGCATGAAGAACTTGAAAATTTTGAGAGAAACCAAGTCTGGACTTTAGTTGATCCTCCACCAAATGTTCATTTCATTGGAACAAAATGGATTTTCAAAAACAAACAAGGAGAGGATGGGACTATAGTTAGAAACAAGGCTAGACTTGTAGCTCAGGGTTATTCTCAATTAGAAGGGATTGATTTTACTATAACTTTTGCACTTGTTGCTCGTCTTGAGGCCATTAGGATTTTGCTTGCCTTTGCGACATCCTGGGGATTCAAACTCAATCAAATGGATGTCAAAAGTGCTTTTCTTAATGGTTTCATAGGCGAAGATGTTTATGTAAAACAACCCCCTGGTTTTGAAAACCCCAAATACCCACATAAAGTCCTTAAACTTCATAAGGCTCTTTATGGACTCAAGCAGGCCCCTCGGGCATGGTATGACAGACTTAAGTCTTTTCTGCTTGAGCGGGGGTATTTGATGGGATCTGTTGATAAAACCCTGTTCACTCTCAAGCATAGCAAAGATTTCCTCCTAGTTCAGATTTATGTGGATGATATCATCTTTGTTGGCTCTTCTCATGCTTTGGTTGCCGAGTTTGCAGATGCCATGAGCAGGGAGTTCGAGATGTCCATGATGGGTGAACTCACTTTTTTCCTTGGTTTGCAAATCAAGCAAAGCAAACAAGGTACTTTCGTCCACTAGACAAAGTACACCAAGGACCTGCTCAAGAAGTTCGACGTGGCTGATGCGAAGCCACTCACCACTCCAATGGCTACATCTGTAGCATTGGATCCTGATGAAGATGGAGAAGCCGTAGATCAGAAGGAGTTCCGAAGCATGATCGGCTCCCTCCTCTACTTGACTGCTACGAGGCCGGACATACACTTCGCAGTGTGTTTGTGCGCTCGTTTTCAGGCTTCAACATGAGCTTCGCACCGCCAAGCGGTAAAGCGCATTCTTAGGTATCTCAAACATACCCTTGAATTTGGCATTTGGTATTCGGCGTCTTCCTCTTTGTGTCTTCGAGGTTATTCCGATGCGGATTTTGCTGGGTGTAGGATTGATAGGAAAAGTACCTCTGGTACTTGTCATTTTGTGGGTACTTCGCTGGTTTGCTGGTCTTCCCACAAACAGTCTAGTGTTGCACAATCGACGACTGAGGCCGAATATGTTGCTGCAGCTAGCTGTTGTTCTCAGATTTTGTGGATGGTTTCCACTTTGCGGGATTTCGGGTTAGATTATAAGAGTTTTCCACTTTTCTGTGATAACACTAGTGCTATTTGTATTGCAAACAACCCGGTTTAGCATTCCAGAACCAAACACATTGATGTGCAATATCATTTTCTCAAAGATCATAATGAGAAGGGTGATATTGAGCTTCAATATGTTGATACCCAACACCAGCTAGCCGATATTTTCACAAAGGGTTAATTTTTTCCGTGCCATTACAATTTTTGCGGTTTGCCAATATGCCATCGATGTGTCACTGACACATGGGGGCCGCCACAGTCACTGACAGTGGCATATAGGCAATTTCTAAAAATTATAATGGTATCTGAGTAATTTTCCCTTTCACAAAACCCCTCGATGCTTCTCGTTTTGCCTACTTGCGTGGGGAACTTGGTGTTTGTCACCCTTACGACATTTTGTGAGGGGGAGCAGATTTTGATTGTCTTGCATATGCTCATTGCGTGTGAAATTGCATTTACATCTTTTGCACTTATATGCCTGATTTTAATTCATGAAATCATGTCAACTCAGCTCTATTTAATATGTCTGAAACATTATGTGCATGATTCTTCTTTCCAAAATCAAATCATGCTCACTACTTAGTCTTGAATCTAGCATGTTTAGGCAGGACTGCTTTAGCTATCTTTTATCTGCTTGATAGCAAGACTCCTTTTCTCTGGATGCTAAACATTGCAACTTGAAAAATTGTTCTACATACTCATGGATATTCATCAATTGCTAAACAATTTGTTCACTTAATCAAAATTCCAAAGATCCATGATTTGCATGCTTCAAAACAAAAAGATCCAGGTGGGTTTGTTTGTCGCACTACTCTATTCTAGACTGCTTACCATTGCACATTGGTCTGAACTGGGATAGTGTAGTGTATGCCAAAATCACCGCCTTAAGCTTCTGATGGCTTACATGCCTAGGCATGGCTTGATTGGAAAGTATAAGGTAGACAAACAAATAACCCCTGGCATTATGAAAAGAACAACAAATTAATTGATCATCAAGTTTGCTTTCAATGCTCCACTTGAACTGGACTTGTCTGTCTAGAGTAGAAATTGACTAGCTTTGCGCAGTCCCTGTTTTTACTTGTCTAGTTACCTTGATTGAGTGGTGATGCTTTTATTTCAAAATGATAAAATCACATATTGTCATCGTGTTTTTAGAGAATGTTAAACTGAGCTGAGCACATGATAATTGGTATTAATGTTGGCATATTTTTGCTTTATATGTCTTTGCAATTCTGCCCAATTCGAAGCTATGTATCTTTTACATGCTCCTTGATGCTTGCATTGCCAAAGGGGGAGAAAATTTTATGTTCTCTGTTGCAAAGGGAAGATTTGCCGAAGGGACTTTTACTCTTTTGAAAAGGGGGAGGAAAATTCTTTTGTCAAGTGACATGATTTGGCTCGTTTTTGAGTTTTTATGGTCACTTGTGTGCTGAAATTTTTCAAATTTTCTTGAACTTGAAATTGGTTGTCAATGCACTCATCAAGGGGAAGATTGAGAAACCAAGGGTTGGTTTCGGAGTCTGTGATGAGTGATTGACAGATTTTATCCTCTGATTCGAAGGGGTCCCTCCAAAGGGGTTCGGAGGTTGTTTCACCGAAGGGTTCAGTGGGCTCTGTTTGCTGCAGCTGTTTTAGCGGAGTGTGCCTGTCGGAGGGGTCCGACAGTACACGATGACTTGGTCGTACCGAAGGTCTCGGTACTTTGGGTGGTACACCGGAGTGTGTATCGGAGGTTGCTTACCCAGAGAGGTCTCTGGGGTACTTGATACACTTGTCTGCTTGTCTGTGGTGCGCAGGTGACTTCAGAGGCGACAGATGGTTCGCAGCAAATGAACCTGGGTCAAGCGGGAGGCTTGATGCCAGGGGGGCAGGGAGCAACGTCACGAAGGTTGCGAAGGGGTCGAGGTCGGATCTCGAGTCGAGGTGCGCCAGGAGAAGGCAGTAAGTGCGGAGTGTGGCTCCGGGTGAAGGTACTCCGAGACGAAGTCCTCAGAGGCGAGGAACTTCGAAGGGTACTCCGAATGGAGTGACTTCGGAGTATGGTGGACCAAGTCCTCAGCAATGAGGCAGGGCTTTCGAAGTGTGCTCCAGAGGGAGGCACTCGAAGGTATACTCGACGAAGGTCTCATAAGTCGAGGTGCATCGAAGGCATGATCCGGGTGAGGATCGTCGAGGAGTGTGCTTGGGGAGAGACACTGCCACGAAGTGCTCATGGAATGCTTCATGCGGAGGCCTTGGACGAAGGAGGGACTTCTAAGGGTGGTACTCCGAAGGTGGGGCTTCGGAGCGAACCTGGCTCTGGAGCGAAGCTGGCTCCGGAGGCTGGCTCCGGAGTGAGGCTGACTTGAGGTACTTCGGCCTTTCATGGCTTCAGTACACGGACTGACGGAGTTTGAGCTAGGAGAAGCTGTGAAGCCGTGGTGGTCCACTCCGAAGGTGTTGGTGTGAAGGCCGAAGGGCTTTGACGGCTTCGGCTCAAAACCGCACTGTATCGAAGGTTGACTTCGGTGAAGCGAAGGCCGTCAGGCTCAAGGCTTCTCACCGAAGCTACCGCACCCCTCGCGTGCGAAGGGGGGCTTCAGAAGGGTCCAAAATTGCAAAGGCTGACAGCGTCTGATCTGCAAAAGCTGGTGTTGTCCCCTCTGCGAAGCTGACAAAAGATGCCTCCAAATAAAGTAGACTACCAGTTGTACCCCCCTGTTCTGATCAGACAAAACCGGTGTAAACCCTAGGGGTAAAGTAGTCTATTCGCAGGGCTGAATAGTGCCTATAAATAGTGCAGGCTGGCTAGGTCACATCAACACTTTGAGCAGCCATTGTAGAACTCCTGTGCTAGCCGCCACACTTTGTATTCATCCTGTGAGTTCATTATGTGTTCCCTGTTCAAGCAATGAAGTTTTGATTCTGTTTTCATTTACTGCTTGAACTTGTATGTGTACTTCACTGCATGCTTTGATTTTTCTGTGCACCTTCTTCTTGTGAGTTTTTCTGGAGAGGTGTGTGAGAAGTCTGTCTGGGTGAAGTGTGTTTTTCAGTGTCTGTTCGCTCTGTGTAAACTGGAGGCTAGACCTCTCTAATTACTAGCGAAGCGCTGTCTCTGTGCTAAATCGAAGCCCGTTTTCTTCCCTTGTCGAAGTCCTCGGCGAAGTCTGTTCAGTGTGCGTATAGACCTTCGAAGTACGAAGCCTAGCACCAGTTGATGTCGCTTAGTATTTGGTCGAAGTATGTAGGGGGAAGTCTACTCTTGCGAAGGGTGAAGTGTGAAGCCTTCTCGAAGGCACCCTGTGTGCGGAGCCTGCACTGACTTAGCAGAGCTGATCGAAGTCCTCAGGGGAAGTCCGCTCTTGCGAAGGGTGAAGTGCAAAGCCTGCTTGAAGGCACCCTGTGTGCGGAGCCTGCACTGAGTTAGCAGAGCTAAATTTTTGGGGTTGTGGGTGGAGCGAAGTCTTCTTGGCTTCGAACTTTTGCTCCTTGCGAAGGCTATCTTCGGAGCTGCTAAATACCTCTGAACCAGAACTTCAAAGGGTGTGTTCGAAGCCTGTTCCGCAGAAGACAGAATTAAAACAGAAGGCTATTTTTAGTCTGAAATTTTAAAAGCTCCCATTCACCCCCCCCCCTCTGGTCGCCGTTTCCGGTCCAACATCTTCGTGATCACATCACCTTCCGGGCTTGGCTTTAGGGAAGGGCCTTTTGAGGAGCTTGAAGACTCTGAAGCCTCCTCCGTGTGCTCTGACACGTTGTGCACTTGCCGAGGGTCCAGTGACGGACCATGGCCATACTCCGCTCTTCAGGCTACAGCTTGGTCTCCTGAGATAGTGAAAACTCCACCTTGCGTGGGCATCTTGAGACACAAATAATTATAATGTGCTATAGCCCCGAACTGGTTCAACATTCCCCATCCAAAAATTGCATTATAGGCATATGGGGCATCGACGATGTCGAAGATCACCTCCTCCACCCTGGCCAGGGGCCCCTCTCCGAAGGCAACCTCGAGGCCTATCTGGCCGAGGGCATCGAGAGGAGGACCTGTGAAGCCTTGGAGTGGGTGAGCTGCTGGAAGTAAGTGTCTCTAGGGAATGCACATCTGATCGAAGGCCTAGATGAAGAGTATATCTCCGGAGCTTCTGCCATCCACCAGGATCCTCCGGACTTCAACTCCTGCTATATCGGCTGAAATAACGAGGGGGTCAGCATGAGGGAATTTCACCCCCGCAGCATCATTGGTAGTAAAAGAAATAGGTACATGGGACCACTCGGGCATTCATGCCACCGAATTCGAGGTCCTTATGTGCCCTATTTCGCGGACATATTCTCTTTGCTTCCTTTTAGACATGTTACCGAGGGTCCCCCCTCCCGAGATGGGCAGGACCACTCGCTTGCCGCGATCTTGGGGATCTTCCTACTTCGGTGGTGGCATAATGTTGGCCATCGGGAGTTGCATCAGTGCTTCGGGGTTGCCGGCTCGAGCCACAGCTTGCACGGGCTCTGAACGCATTGCTGGAGGGACTTGGTCCGAAATACCTCACCCTGAGCTTCATCCTAGGTATTCACCCCGGAGGGTTAATACGGACTTACAATCTTTCGTGTCATGGCTTCTATTCTCGCCATGCACACAATAGAAGAAGCTTGGGCTCCTGCCAGCTACTCTTTCTTGGGGCTTCAAAGTACCAGCCTTGAAACCTTGTGCTTGTTGAAAGTTGACATGTGTCTTCGGGGCGGAGGGTGCAATGTTTAACACCTCAGAGCGGAAGTGTTTCTTTCCCCTTCTATGATCATTGAAACGACTATCAAGGGGGGCTTGCAGAGAGGTTGGGACTTCGAACTCCATCTTCACTTCCTGAAGGGTTGGTATGGGTGTTGTAGTTCTTCGGAGGCAGCCTTCCTCCACCTTGGCATACTGTTTGAAGTATGCCATTAGCTGTGCCACAGACGACACTATCTTTCGGTGAAGCTTGCTGAGGAGATATGGGTTCAACACCCCTTCGCGTGCGGCATCGACTACCGAAGAGGTAGACAAGCCTTTGATTTGAGACTTGGTGTGGGCAAAGCGTGTGAAATACTCCCGAAGCATCTCCCCCGCTCACTGCTTCACCTGAAACAGACTCCCGGTCGACATTGGGGCTACAAATGTACCCTGGAAGTTGCTTATGAACTTCCTCTTCGGCTGCTCCCATGACTTGATCGATCCTGGCTTTAGAGACCAGAACCATCGGAGAGCCACACCTTCTAGTGCGAGGGGGATGCACTTCACCATAGTTTTATGCACCCCTCCACTAGCTTCTATTGCCAAGGCATACGAACGAGAAAATTCCCCGGGGTCAAACCCACCAGAGTACTTGTGCAGCTTTGAGGCCTTAAACCTGGGGTTGAAGGGCACTTTCTGCAGGTCCAAATGCAACGGAGACTCATCGTCGAAGGATGCATTTTTGGCTTCCTCCGGGACTTGGACAGCTTCGGGGAGATTACCAGGACCACCATCTTGAGGCCCTTCCGGAGCATGAGTGAAGGCTTGAGAGCGGAGTCGATCGGCAGCCTCTTGCCTCCACCTTGCCACTTCCTCCTGAAGTCGCGCTACTTGGGTAGCCTCATCCTCAGGAAGGTCTTCATCTCCTCCAGAGTGAAGCTCCAGGTCTTGGGAACTGTTGTAATCGGTTTGGAGCACCGTGGGAGCATCCCGAGGGCCTCTGGGTGCTTGACACCCAACGACCCCTTCGGGGGTTAGTGGGATAACTGAGGGTCCTACACCGTTGGCCCGAGGAGACCTTCGGGGAGGATCTGTGGCTAGACTCCACTTGGGAGGCTTGGCTAACGAAGATGAGGTCCGAAGACCAAAGACTTCAATTGGTTTGGGAAGGCAATGAAAGGCCTTCGAGCTGCACTAGGAAGCCCCTTACTGAAGGGTGCGCGTAATCCTGAGACTCCAAAGCTCCCTCTGCAAGTGCTCTTCGAAGTGCAGTCAGTGGCAGAGAACTAGCTTTTAGAACTAGGTTCCCCACGGACGGCGCCAACTGTTGGCGTAAAAGATTATGCTAAAAGGTTCTCGAAGATTAAGAACTAACAAACGAAGAGTTTGTGATGCGGACTATTTCGAGCCTCCGAATAGGATAATAGCTCAAAGTAGTTCGAAGTTGTATACTGAATAGATGAGTATTCGATGCCTATTACAGGGTAAGAAGGGGGGGTATTTATAGGCAAAAACTCTAAGGAAAAGACCTATTTACCCCTCAATTACAACCGACATAGTGGAAACTATTCGGTACCCCAAATAGGGTTAAAATAGTAAAATCTATCCGGAGAAGATAGATAAGGCAGACGTCTTATCAGTCTTCCTGTTTTCCACAGTAGCTTCAGGGCCTTCGGAGGATACCTTCGAACCATGAGGTCAAAGTATCCTTCGTCTTGAAACCTACATCATCTTGGAGATGAACATATGCTTCGAAGCTGAAGAATTTTTCCCCAACACTATTCAAACATATTATCAATCCTTAGCAAAGGATACTTCTTCTTGATAGTGATGTCATTTTAGGCTTGATAGTCAACACACATCCTCTTGCTCTTGTCCATTTTTTTCCACGAAAATGACGGATACACCCCAGGGCGATGTTCTAGGTAGAATGTAACCCTTTTTCTCAAGATATTCTATCTGACACTTTACTTCTGCTATCTCATTAGCGGTCATTTTGTATGGATGCTTATATATGGGATCTATTCAGGCACTAAATCAATTCTAAACTCAATGTCTCTCTTTGGCGGCATGCCTGGTAGATCTTCTAGAAAAATATCTGGAAAGCCTCAAATGATAGGAACATCTTCCAATGTTATCTAGTTAACCATAGGACTCTTGATTCCTCTGGTGGCCATCTTGAAATTCACTTATGCTCCATCTTCACTCATCAAAGTGACCATCTTGTTGGCACAATCTATCATTCCTTTATAATTTACCAACCAATTCATCCCTAGGATGACATCTAATCCCTTACATTCTATGAGTATAAGATCAACCCTGAATGTAACCCCTTGGATTTTTATTTGCACTCTTGGGCTATATAAGGTAGATAAGGTTTGCTTGTCCGGAGTGACTATTAACATAGTTTTTCTCTTTCAAGAGTTTTTAAATCATGCCTTTTCACAAATGGTGTGGATATAAAAGAATATGTTGCTCTTCAATCAAATAAAACAATTGTGGCTATTGAGTTAACAGGAAACATACCCAAAACAACTTCTGGTGCTCCTTGTGCTTCCTCGGCTGTGAAATGGTTCACACGGGCACAGATCACCTAGTTTGGAGCTAGTCCTTGTACATGCTTGGGATGAGGACATCTACTGGAGTAGTGTCCCTCCTTCTAAAAATTATAACGAACCATTGGTTTGCCATTCTTATCCTTCAACACTTCAGTCTTCTGAGCTGGCACCTAATTGAGTTGGGGAGCTGACGAGGAACTCCTTTATTGGGCATGACAGCTGTTGGAGGCTTGAACACCGGACAAGCTTGGAAATTCTGAACTTGCGGTGTAGGCATAATACGAGGCCTCTAATTATTCCCTTGCTGGTTATGAAAACGAAAGGCTATCATCTTCCTTTTCTTATGCTCAATCTTATTCTGTTCAGACTCCCGAAGTATAGCCTTGTTTAGCAACTTATGAAAATTGGCATAGTCTGCAGCAATGAGTTGGATTGACAACTCGTCTTTAAGTCCCCTCAAGAACTTCTCTTGCTTTTCTGCATCAGTGCAGACATCTTTTGGTGCGTAATGAGCAAGACGATTAAATCATGCAAATACCCAATTATAGTTTTTCTTCCCTGCTATAGCTCTCTGAACTCCTGCTTCTTCAAGGCTACAATACCTATGGGCACATGAGATGATCTAAAAGCGGTAGTAAACTCAGCCCGAGTAAACACATATTTCACTAGTACAGCTTCCTTGAAATTATCCCACTATTCTACGGCTAGACCAAGCAATTGATGAGTGGTGAAGGCCACAAGCTCATGGTCAGTGCAGGGCAGAAGGTATAGCTTTTTAGTAATGTTATGGATACAATCTCCTGCTTTCATTGGGTTGGTGGTGCTAGAAAACGAAGGTGGTCTAACATGGAGAAATTCTGACAGTTGAGAAGCAGGGGCTAGTCTAGGCTGGTTTCTCTCGTTATTACTCACTTGCGCTTGCTGTTGGGATTGCTAGAGTTACGCTTGCGGCTACTGAATCTGTGTTTGAAATTGTTGCATCTGAGAGAGAATTGTAGTGATCAATTGGTTCTGAGTAGTCATTGCCTCAGCTAGAGTAGGGGGATTTGCTGCTGGTGGTAGTCCTGCTCCTTGGGGACATGTTGTTCCCTGGTTTGGTACTTCCTCAATAGGATTCCCAGCTATTAAGTTGTCTTCAGTTGGTATAGTGGAACTGTGAGTGATGCGGTGAGTACCGGAAGTCATCTTGAACTAGAGGAATGAACACCCCGAAATAGAGTAGGAGTGATTTAGAATGAAATTTTCTCTTTCCAAAAGAAACTATATTCTTTATTAATAATGATTTAGCCCTAAAAAGACTCTACATGTCCTTCATACAGATCATCAAGAGATATGGAACAAACAAGAAAAACAAACAATCGCAAAAGACTAACGTAAAGCTAAGGATCTCCTAGTGACCATTGCTAAGGATCTATGGGCTCTCGCTCTTCGAAGTCCTCTTCCTTGACGGAGACGGCAACCCACTGAATTTCGAAGTGACCTTCACCTTCTAGTGGCAACGGGGAAGGCAACAGTGTTGGACTCCTTCGACTATGTGGATGACGAGTAGACTTCCTCGTAGTCTTCCGCATACGTGGTCCCTAACTTGGAATGCGATATTTCTCTTCTTCCATGTCACACCCCGATTTTACTAGACCGAGACTTTATTGAATTTATAAAGAAAAACAATAAATACAAGATGTTCGTCACACGATATCGTACATGTGTCAAACAAAGTATAGCTCGCAGGCTATTTTATTATACAGAATTTAATAATAATAAAGAGAAAAATTCTTGGTGATGAACATCTTGCTCCAAGACTCGCATCCTTGACTGGGTCGCTACTCCAGACCTCCGTCTTTGATGAACTCATCATCTAAAAGATTTAGTCAATGGGTATGAGTACAAAAGTACTCAACAAGCCACCGAGAATGCAATAGTAATGTGGGGTAATAACAGGGGAACGGTAAGGGTTTAAATTGCATAAAAGTACATTTTCAAGTTGCGGCATTTAACTGTACTGAATAATAAACATGAACAATGCATCATCATCTAACTCAAGGAGTCCAGTTGCCCCCCTCGCTCAACAGTCCTTACATGCCACTTCCTCATGCAACACTCATAAATGTAGGCTAACTGCGAGATGTCACGCAACCCACCTTTGACCGTGGGCTCGGCTTTTTGAAAAGATTTAGAG
Organism: Zizania palustris; assembly: GCA_019279435.1. Classification (NCBI taxonomy): domain Eukaryota; kingdom Viridiplantae; phylum Streptophyta; class Magnoliopsida; order Poales; family Poaceae; genus Zizania; species Zizania palustris. Next base: position 37,608,691 of record JAAALK010000290.1, read on the forward strand.
AGACAATAAAACAAACAGTATAAGCATTTTAATTAAATTGGTTAAAGTTGTAGAGAATGAAAGGAGAGGTTTTCTGGAATTGAAGTGGTGAATTTTTGAGAAAAATGGAGAAGATAGGAAATTTTAGAGTTTAAGAATAAATTTTCTTGGTTTTATTTTGAATAATAAAGAGTACAAACATATCAATTAAATTGGTTAAAATGTAAAAGATAAAGAGATAAATCTTCTAAAATTTGAATGGTAAATATTTGAGTTTAAAATTTGAAGATTGAAATGATTATTCTCAAATTTTGTTTAAATTCTATTTAAAACAATTTAAAAGTTTATTATAAACATATAAATTTTATTGGATGAATAGGAAGAAAATAAAAAGATAATTTTCTGAAATTTGAATGGTCAAATTTGGAGTTAATTTAAAGAAGATATGAATTTTTGAAGTTTAAAACAATTTCTGAATTTATTGAATTTACCCACAAGGCACTCATCCCTACACACTGCAGTGTGTTTAGATGACCGAAGTCACAGAAACTCATGCCAAAACCTTTAGCATGAGACACTCCAATTCGATAACACCCACTCAAGGTTTCGCGGGCACGCAAGCGCACTGGACAACGTCGCACCACCTTTTGCGCCTCATCGGTACAAGTCACCCGCAAGTGATACTTGACCCATCTCCAAATGGTTCCTCAAGTTGGAACATCCCATACCTCCAGTTAGGACTTATCCACTACACTTGTGGTTAGTACGGAAGTGCATTGCAACGGATCCCACAGACCAGTCCTTATAGTGCCCCGGGTGCGACTAACCAATGCCCTCGCTTGCACCCAGAACCCACCATGCTAACACAGTAAACCATAACTCCAAGACCAATAGAATTCTAGCGATGAGAGAAACGGGGATCATATAAATGAATTCAAATCTCTACGACTCGTTTTTATCCTATAGTGGTTGTGTCGATACTTTGGACATTATCTAATAATAATACTATTATGGTGACAAGGAGTTTTTGGCACAATAGTATGGCTTGAGTTTGCACTTCAAGGTCGAGATCTAAATAAATATAATGTAAGGCTTTTAATTCAACTAATACATTTATAAACTATGGGTTTTAGCGATATATTAGGAAAACTAGGTTCAATATGCTTAAAATTTAGTGGGGTGACTTGTCTAGATTTATAAATGGAGAGGGAGGAACCTTGGGGAAAATGGTCCGACTCCTCGACGGTGTTGTAACCTTCTAGGCATGCAAAGCGAGAATAATAAACAATTAAGAGAAACAATAAAACAAACAGTACAAGCATTTTAATTAAATTGGTTAAAGATGTAGAGAATGAAAGGAGAGGTTTTCTGGAATTGAAATGGTGAATTTTGGAGAAAAATGGAGAAGATAGGAAATTTTAGAGTTTAAGAATAAATTTTCTTAGTTTTATTTTGAATAAAAAAGAGTACAAACATATCAATTAAATTGGTTAAAATGTAAAAGATAAAGAGATAAATCTTTTGAAATTTGAATGGTAAATCTTAGAGTTTAAAATTTGAAGTTTGAAATTATTATTCTCAATTTTTATTTAAATTCTATTTAAAACAATGTAAAAGTTTCTTATAAATATATATATTTTATTGGATTAATAGGAATAGAATAAAAAGATAAATTTTCTGAAATTTGAATGGTAAAATTTGGAATTAATTTGAAGAAGATATGAATTTTTGAAGTTTAAAACAATTTCTGAATTTACTTTAAATCTTTAAACGGACTCCGGTCCACGGTGAGCCAGGCCTACCATGAACCCGGGTATTGTGCGTGTGAACCGGGTGAACCAGGGTCATTTGATCTGGATCGAGCGGTTGCAGCGCGCGCCATAGGGTTTAAGTGAAAATGGACGGGTGCGATCGAAGGGTACCGGTTCGGCTGAAACGAACGAACCAGATTGAATCCAGATGGGATTTAATCCTGACCGTCCAGGTTTGATCACGCGACTGAGAACATATCTGGCACACCGGACTCAGGGTGACGCGTGTCGTTCGTCTCCGGCGATGGCAGCGGGCTAGCGACAAGCTAGCGGTGACGGCGGTGGCCTATGGCCCGATCAAAGAACAAAAACATAATCAGAATAGCACGGGGGTCATGGCTATACTGGAGACAGGGGCCGGCAGTGAAGGGGTGAGGCTGGCAACAAGAGGAGGCGGTGAAGCTTCCTCGGGTTGATGACGATGACGGTAGTCTGGTGGCCTTCGACATGAATGGGTGCGATGATGAGAAGGGGAAGAATACGGCGGTCACGACGGTGTCTGCGGCATGGCGGTCGAGGCCATCCGTTGACGGCAAATGGATGCCGAAGTGGAAATAGGGGCGGCAGTGCAAAGGGGTGCGTGGGTGCTCTAGAAATATGAGGGCTTGGTGGAAAAGGCCTGCCCTAGGTGCGGTGAAGGCCGTGGGCCTTTATACGCATTGACGGCAGTGTTAAGAGGGCGCAATTGGGGGAAACCGGGAGTAATCACACCTTAACGCCGACGAGCTCGGCATTCGCGATTCTGGGGCCCATTCGGTAGGAGGGGGTTGGTGGTGGCGGATGCGGGTGTTAGGGTTTCGGCCGGAGTCATGGGGGCTGGATTGAGGGCGGTCCTTGCGGGGAAGATGAAGATGACAACCCAGGTCCACCGGTCAACTGGCGGGCGCGCGCAAGAGAGGCAATTGGCGCCGACAGGTGGGCCCGAGTGGCAGTGAGAGGGGATGGGATGCGGGTGCGGGGCTCATCGCCGATAGGTGGGGCCAGAGTGGTAGTGAGGGGGGAGAGAGAGGGAGTGCGGGCGAGCGCGAGAGGGAGAGGCTGGCAGGTGGGGTCCATCAGGCAGTGAGGGGCACAGGGCTAGGTGGGCTAGGCCGGCTTGGAGAGAGAGAAAGGAGGGGAGTGGCCCACTGGGATTAATACTGTTTTCAGATTAAAATAATTGTAGAAATTCATTTATAAGATAAGAGCTATCAACAAAGGTCCTAAAGATTTATAAAAACTCTCAAAATATATTTTGATCTTATGAATCTAACATAATTTTCTTAGCTCGGAATTTGAATTATTTCTTCATGTTTTTATTTATTTGGACATTTTTGGTTTATTCAAATTTCAAAAATAATCCTCTTCTTGTAAAAGTTAATTTTATCAAAAATATTATTTGGATGTCTCTTTAGGTTCAAACCTATTTAATTGATTTCAACCAAGTAAAATTTTTGATTACTTTGTTTTACTCTTCCTTAAGGTTTTCCAATTAATTCAACCATTTTATTATCCAAACTTGATTTATTCATTTCAAAATTTTATTTTCTCCAATTAATTTGATTTAGAAAATTCAGGGTGTTACATTCCATTTCCTTGATCTAGCGCTTGAACAGTTCATTCTGAAGCTGAAGACGGTCCACTTGCTCTCCTTTCTCACTAGCATCATCTCTTACCTTTGAATGAAAAGTATCCATTGTAAGTGATGATAGTAGAGTCTCTATCGCTGGATGGCAAAGGAAGAAATGCTGAAGCGAGAAGATGATCCTCATAGATGAACTTCAATTCCGCAAGCATCTAGAGTACTGCTTCTTGACAAGTAGTCTCAAATCCTCTGGCAGTAGCAGTGATAGTGAAGAATTCAGCTTCACTCCTATAGACGCAAATCAAGACTCCACATGTGTTATCTCCTTCCTTGGTGAACCCTCCTTGAAACTTAGGTTCCATCGAGATCCCGGTAGAAGATGTGCAGAGTAGTCGGCATAATACAAAAATTTTAGAGAAGTCTCCATCAAATGAGGTAAGAGGAGTCAAGGAAATAAAAATCAAGGAGAATAAAGGTTTTCACAAATAAAGATTTTTATCTAGATAAGTCCTATAGATAAGGTATGTTTGTCTTCCTACAGTCAAGTCGGTTCTGGTACCATCTTGTGACGCCCTGAAATTTAATAATTTCAAGTCTATTGAATTTCCTTAAAAAATCAACTTACAAAACGTTCATCAAGCAACAACGTCTTACGGCAAATAAAATATAGCTGAGAGTCTATTTTATTACACTAAAAATAATCTAATAAATGAAAGACTCCAAAATGACGAACATCTTTCTCCTAGAATCATGCCTTGACTGAGACAAATTAGTCCAAACCTTCTTCTTCGACAAACTCATCATCTCAAAAGGGTTATTCAACAAGGATGAGTACAAAACATACTCAACAAGCCACCGAATGCAACATAAATGCAAAGGTAATATCAAAGAATAGACATATGGCTTGTTTTGCATAAAAGTACATTTTTAGTGGTTAAGCAATTATGGTGAACAGGTTTAATGAACAAAATGTAAATAAACGATGTGATAAACCATTCACTTCCTCGAGTAGCACAACTATACTCACTTGCACAACAGTCCTTAGAAAACTAGTCATCATTCACAAGCAAGTTAATTATACTAATTGCGGAGAACATCACTTGGATACCCCATAACCGTAGGCAAAGCTTTTCAAAAAGATTGTACTCTAATCAGAGGTGTACAAATTTACCCACAATACAAGAATTCAACAAATCTTTACCAAATTCTTGCCAAAACCCTTTGACATAGATTGTCTCAGCAGAAGGACAACAAGACTAGGGTTCGCCGATGCTCCAACACTTAGATTGGGTAGACCTCCTTTTGTGCCATTGTGTCTAGTCAATAAAAAGGAAACAAAGCGTCCTTTCTTCTCGACTCCCCTGACCCACTGCTCAGAGCATCCTGTTGAACCGACCTATATGCCATGTTAGGCCTTACCCAGTTGACTTGTGGCTTGTATGGAAATGCTTTGCAACAGATCCCGTAGACCAGTCCTTATAGTTCCCCGGGTGCTACCAACCAATACACTCGCTTGCACCCAAAAACCCACCTTTACCATTAACTTAGCCATTTTCCAAACATTGCTTTCAACTTTTAGAACCATGAGAAGAGACATATCTGGGGACATATAGAAGAATAAAGTAGCCAGTCTAGTCTACAACTTATTTTGTAGCAATACTAAGCAAGTGTGCCAATACATAGGTACTAACTAATATTGTAGTATTTAGGGTGACAAGGGAAAGTTGGGGAAAGGGGAAGCTACGCTAGCTAGAAATTTCAAGAAAAAATTCGCCCCAAAGCCCAAGAAGCATGCTCGTGTGAGATCATTGGATCAAGTTCGAAGTATGAAGGCGAATTCTAGTTCGAAGTATATCTTCGAACTTGGACTCTTTCGAGAGCTTTCCTGCCAGCTAGGATGGAAGGCTTATCTTCTTGCTCATTAGATTAGTCTTTTACCATTTTAGCCCTATTAAGGGTACCGAATAGTTTCCACCATGTCGGTTGTAACAGAGGGGTAAAAGGGTCTTTTCCTTGATGTTTGGGCATATAAATACCCCTCGTTTTACCTTGTAATGGGGATCGGATATCAAGTTATTCAATACACATCTTCGAACTGTTTTGAGCTATTATCCACTTCGGAGGCTTGAAATAGTTTACTTCACAAACACTTCGTTTGTTAGTTTCTAACCTCTAGAAACCTGTTAGCGTAATCTTTTACGCCAACAGTTGGCGCCGTCCGTGGGGAACCTAGTCCAAAAAACTTTGTTCTCTACTAAGTTCTGAAACCATGCCTCCCAAGCGGAGTTCAGGTTGTAGTCCTACTCGGAGGTCCCCTCGGACCTCCGGAGCAAGATCTTCAAACACAGTTGAGGTCGGAGGACCTTCGACTTTTCCTCCACCTCCGACCCCGGAAGGGATTCCCCTTCCTCGAGCATACGGAGTTCCTCCCCCAACTACATCCATACTTCGGCCAACCGGAGTTCCTCTTCCACCTCAAGTTCCACTTTGAACTGATGCATACAGTTCTCAAGACCTGGAAGGTCCTTCCGGAGGAGATGAAGACGGTCTTGGCGATATGGCCGCTCAAATGGCTAGTCTCCAGGCTGAAGTAACAAGCTGGCGGCAAGAAGCTACAGATAGGCTTTGTTCTCAGGCCACCCCAATCATCCCCGAAGTACCCGAAGACGACAAAATCCCTTATCCTGAAGCCCCGGAGAATGCTTCCTTTGACACTGAATCTCCGCTGCATCCTGAGTTGCAGAAAGTACGCTTCTACCATAACTTCAAAACTTCAAAGCTTTGTAAATATTACGGAGATGAAGATCCTAGGGAGTTCTCCCGCTCTTATGCATTGGCAATTAAAGCCAGCGGGGGAGTGTGAGACACCATGGCCAAATGTTTTCCCCTAGCTCTTGAAGGAGTGACACTGTGGTGGTTCTGGTCTCTGAAGCCAGGGTCAATCAGAACATGGGAGCAATTGAGGAAGAAGTTCATAAGCAATTTTCAGGGTACCTTCGTACCCCCAATGTCAACAGGAAGTCTTTTCCAGGTGAAGCAGCTCCCCGGAGAGACTTTAAGACAGTATTTCAAGGGCTTCGCTCATACGAAGTCGCAAATTCAAGGGTTAACTACATCTTCTGTAGTTGACGCAGCTCGAGAGGGAGTTACCCATGCGGGCCTCCTTGATAAACTTCACAGGAAGCAGATATCTTCTGTTGCTCAGTTGATGTCTTATTTTGAAGAGTATGCAAGGTAAGAAGAGGGGTGGCTTCGAAGAACTGCCACAACTACGTCAATCTTGCAAGAAGTCAAGCTGGAAGTAAAGACTTCAACACATCCGCAGGCACCTAGCTTCGAAGCTCAACATGGCAGGCGTCGGGGGCAAAAGCATCCTCATTCAGAAGTCTTGAACATTGCACCCCCGCAGAAATTTGCCCCAAGGACTTCGCAGCCTTCAGGAAGCAAGACCAGCGGCTAGAGGCCGCCAGGGAAGCCGGCTGGAAAAGCCTAGTCCTTCTTCTGTTGTGTCCATGGTGAGAATCTAAGTCACGCAACTAATGCGTGTAAGTCTATACTCGCTTTAAGAGGCGAGTACCTGCAAAGAACTTCGGGTCGAGGCACTACTGACCGAGTTCCGACCGAGGTGCGTCCGGATCCTGTCCAGGCTGTGGCGTGTATAGAGAACTTCGACCCTGCGAGAAATCCTCCGGTGGTCAATGTTATGCCACCTCCGAAGCAGGAAGATGGTCAAGATCGAGGGAAAAGAGTAGTCCTCCCCATCTCTAGAGGAGGGACCCTCGGAAGCATGCCAAAGAGGCAGAGAAGAGAATATGTCCGAGAAGTGGGCCATATTGGAACTTCTTCGTCAGCAGCTGCTATGCCTGAATGGTCTCATGTGCCAATATCTTTTTCTGCAGATGATGCAGCTGGCATAAAATTTCCACATGCAGATCCACTTGTCATCACTGCCGACATAGCAGGGACTGAGGTCCGGAGAGTGCTGATCGACGGAGGGAGTTCAGCAGATATTATCTTCGTCCAAGCTTTTGATCAACTCTGCATCTCCAGGAAGCATCTTCTCCCAGCAGCTCGTCCTCTGCAAGGCTTCGCAGGACCCCCTCTTTATGCCCTCGGCCAAATAGGCCTGGAGGTTACTTTCGGAGAGGGGCTATTGACCAGGACGGAAGAAGTAATTTTTGATGTGGTAGATGCCCCGTATGCATACAATGTTATCTTCGGAAGGGGCATGTTGAATCAATTCGGAGCTGTAGCGCATCATAACTATCTGTGTATGAAGATGCCCACACAAGCGGGAGTGCTCACTGTTTTCGGAGATCAGGCCACTGCGCGGAGAGCGGAGTATGGTCATGGCCCTCCTCTTGACCCGAGACAGGTGAACAGCGTGCAAGGTAACCCGGAGGATTTTTCTGCTCCTAGCGAATCTTCGAAGAAGTCCTTCCCAAGGCCAAGCCCTGAAGGGGAGATTGCAACGAAGGTTATTGTCAAAGATGGCAAGGAATATTCATTTCAGTTTGGCAAGGACTTGCCTCCAGAAGTCGCTACTTCGTTAGAAAAAGTAGTTGAGGAGAATTTAGATGTCTTTGCTTGGTCTGATGAAGACATTACCGGAGTCAGTCGGGATATTATTGAGCATAGTTTACTTGTGAACCCGAAGGCTCGGCCTCTTCGCTAAGGACTCCGAAAGCTATCTACGGAGAGGGCTATCCTTGCTAAAGATGAAGTGGAAAAATTGTTGAAAGCTGGGATTATCAGAGAGGTAGCCCATACGGAGTGGCTAGCCAACCCAGTCTTTGTTAGAAAGAAATCTTCCGGGAAATGGCGCATGTGTATTGACTTTACATCTTTGAATAAAGCATGCCCCCGTGACCCCTATCCCATGCCCCGAATTGATCAATTGGTTGACTCCACCACTGGTTTGGAGTTATTAAGCTTCCTTGACGCGTACTCTGGCTATCATCAAATTTGGCTAAAGCGCGAAGATAAAATCAAGACAAGCTTTGTAACTCCTTCGGGAGTCTTCTGTTATGTAAGAATGCCTTTTGGCTTAAGAAATGTCGGGGCTACTTTTTCGAGGTTAATTGCTAAGGCTCTAGGTCATCAAATAGGCCGCAATGTAGAGGCCTATATGGATGATATTGTAATAAAGAGTGCTTTAAAGCACAAACATAGACTAGACTTAGCAGAAACATTCAATAGCCTTCGGGCATGTGGGATCCGTCTTAACCCCGAAAAATGTATCTTCGGGGCGCAGGCTGGAAAATTGTTAGGGTATCTAGTTTCAAGTAGAGGGATCGAAGCTAGCCCAAATAAAATAACTGTGTTGCAAAGGATGGCTCCCCCAGAGAATTTAAAGCAAGTACAAAAGCTGACCGATCATCTTGCGGCACTTAGCAGATTTTTGGCAAGGTCTGCGGAGAGAAGTTTGCCCATCTTCAAAGCATTAAAGGGGTCCGAAGATTTTGCATGGATACCGGAGTGTCAAAAAAATTTTGATGATATTAAGAATTATCTCAATAACCTCGCTACACTCACGGTGCCTGTTGCGGACGAAACCCTACTCCTTTACCTTGCAGCTACTGGCTCTACTGTCAGCGCAGTTCTTGTTAGAGAAGTTGATTTCAATGGAAAGTTGGTACAAAATCCAGTCTATTTTGTATCCGAAGCATTGTCCGGAGCAAAAACAAGATATTCTGAGCTTGACAAGTTCACTTATGCTCTGATAATGGCTTCGAGGAAGTTAAGGCATTATTTCTTGGCACACAATATGATTGTACCAACTTCATATCCCTTAGGAGATATGCTCCGAAGTAAGGACTCCATAGGAAGAATTGGGAAGTGGGCCATTGAATTAGCACCCTTCGGCATATCTTTCGTGGTAAGGACAGCAATTAAGTCACAAGTGTTAGCGGACTTTATGGCAGAGTGGACTCCCCCCTGCAGCATGGGCTCCGGAGAAGCCAAGTGAAGGAATTTGGACTATTTACTCCGATGGAGCTTTCCAAGCATCTAGAGCAGGCGTCGGAGCAGTGATAATTTCGCCTTCAGGACAAAAGGCAATGTACTCCGCAAGACTCAATTTTAAGTCTACCAATAATACAGCGGAGTATGAAGGAATTTTGCTAGGACTTCGGAAGGCACGTGCTTTAGGGGCTACAAGAGTTGTTATTAAGACAGATTCTCAAATTGTAGCAGGGCACGTAGACAAGAGTTTTCATGTTCGGCATCCACAGCTTGCAAAATATTTAGAGGAGATCCGTAAGATTGAAGCAACATTTAAAGGGATTTTCATTCGAAGTATACCCAGAGCAGAAAATGCGCAAGCTGATATCTTGGCGAAAGCTGCAGCCGGAGCTATGGACATTCCAGAAGAGGCGTTTTACGAAGAACTCAGTACACCTTCGGTGCCACAGATCCCTTCTACGGAAGTCCTTTGCATTCCAAGTACAGATTGGCGAAGTTCAATTATGGAATTATTGCAAGGAGAAGCAAATTTGTCTGAAGGGCCACAACTTTCGAGGTTGAAGCTTAGAATACAAAATTATCATATAATCAATGGTATTTTGTACAAGGCCGGAGTATGTTCCCCTCTACTCAGATGTATATCTCAATCCGAAGGTCAAGAAATTCTTCGAGAAATTCATGAAGGACTCTGTGGTAGCCATCTGGCCCCTCGAGCTTTGGCAGGAAAAACACTTCGCCAGGGGCTTTATTGGCCTACAATAGTAGCTGATGCGGAGAACTTAGTCCGCACTTGCCAAGGTTGTCAGTGGATGGGACGAAGAAGTCATCGCCCGCCGACAGCTCTTCAAGTTATTACTCCAGTATGGCCCATGGCCAGATGGGGCATGGATCTTATTGGCCCCTTCCCAGTATCAAAAGGAAATTTGAAATTCGCAGTGGTAGCAATTGAGTACTTTTCCAAGTGGGTCGAAGCAGAACCCCTAACAGCTATCACTTCGAATAATGTACAAAAATTTTTCTAGAAAAATATCATATGTCGGTTCGGAGTGCCTCGACAGCTGACAGTTGACAATGGAACACAATTCGATGCAGAACCCTTCAGGAAATTTTGTGAAGATCTAGGCATCCAATTATGCTTTGCTGCAGTGCGACATCCTCAGTCTAATGGAGCTGTGGAGAGAGCCAATGGTAATATCTTGTCAGGGCTGAATCGAAGAATAGTGGGATTGGCAAAAGGATTGTGGACCGAAGAGCTCCCGAAGATTCTATGGTCCATACGGACAACTCAGACAAGGTCTACGGGTTTCACTCCTTTCAGACTATTATTCGGAGACGAAGCTATGACACCGACGGAGCTTAAAGGAGGATCCCTTCGCAGCACCAAACTGGAAATAGAAGCAGAAAGGCAAACTTCGCTTGATTTAACAGAAGAAACAAGACTTCGAGCTGTCGCCAATTTATCAAAATATCATCAGCAGACGAAGACTTGGTTTGATCCGAAGGTCAAGCTTAACGAACTTAAGCCGGGTCATCTTGTTGTGCAAAGTGTTATAGCACCAGGGAAACTAGGGAATAAGTGGGAAGGTCCATATGTAATTCTCCGTTCAGGACGCCCTGGTTCTTTTAAGATAGCTACTTTAGAAGGTGAAGAGCTAACGCATACATGGCATGCGGAGCACTTAAAGCGATATTTTGCATAGGGGCTATTTGTAATCATTTGTAAACACCTTCTCAATTAATAAAGTTCATGGTTCAGATAATGCCTACCCCCCAACACTTCATGCTTCTAGTGGACGCACTGGAAGAACGAAGTTGACTGGGAGGGAAGTGTCATTAATTTGAATCATTTTTCGGACTTCGGACCACTGGTTCGAAGCTTCTGATGAGGTGGGAAAGTCACTGAAAAATGGATTCCAAGCCACCGGCTTGAAAGCATCCGTGAAAAGAGTCAAAGGAGACCAAATAATGCGGATTCCAAAATTCGGCTTGAAAGCATCCGTAAAAAGAGTCCAAGGAGACCATTGTGAATTCCAAACCACTGGTTTGATAGCATTCGCAAAAAGAGCCGAAGGAGGCCGAAACAAAATAGAGTTTGAGCTGATGAGCTTCGAATATCTGTGAAAAGAGTCCAAAGTGACCAATCGTTTGGGACACTAAAGTGTCCGGAAAGTTTGTCCGAGGTGACTTCTTTCAAAACAAAAGGTACTAAGTTACCAGTTTTCAGACTCCAAGTAGTCGAAGACATTTTATAAGATTTTAATCAATCTTTAAATTGCTGACGGGCTCCGAGCCTCCAAAATTGCGCTCCTAAGTTTTTCTTTGCGCCTAACCATCTTTGACTATAGTTCGAAGTTGCTTATGCCCAAAGAGGGGCTAGGAAGTAGGGAGACAATTTTACAAATCGATATTTATCATTCGAACAAATTATAGTTACATTACGAAAAATCGGTGTCTATGCCGAGAAGGAATCAAAGACCCCTTCGATCTCTAGAGTTACCACTAAACTTGGAACGACTAGTTCCAGAGCCAGGAGTTCTAACAACTTTGCATTTAACTCTTCTACCTCCCTTCGAAGCTCTAAAATCTTTCTATTCTTGTTGAAGTTCAGCCCAAGTTCGAAGTCGTTCGGGGCTCCTTTCCCAGCTTCGAAATTCTTCAGGTTTTTTCCCTTGAGCTTCAGCAATACCTTCATCCTCGGACCATGCAATGTCTTCAGAAGACGAAGTTTCCAAGTTAACCTCTTCTTCTTCCTTCTTAATATAAGATAATATATCTTTACATATTTCGGGCGCAATTGCACTGGAGCTATCTCGAGGAATCAAAAATCGAGGTCGTTTATGAAGTTTTAAAAGATCGAAGGTAGCCCATAACAGGCGGAGTTCTTCGGTAACATTTAACACTTCAACATCATCCACACGGGGTTGAGAAGCCTAAAAACATGATAAGTAAATTTTCATTCATAATGTATGAAAGCATAAGTTTTTACATAGTTGGGATCCTAAAACAAAGCTAGACCTGCGGGTTCGGCGGAGGCCAGCTGCTCGAGGCTTGAGACCGAGCTTGCTTCTGACGTTGCCCTTCATCGATCCAAGCCTTGATCGCAGTCCGACCTTCGGCTCTCCACGAAGCTTGGAAGGCTTGCCAAGCTGCGGCCGCGTCTTCAGAAGGATTAAGAAGCTGGTTTTCATCGAAGGTAATGGGAGCCAACCCCGAGTCTGGCGTTATTCATAACCCTAGATCTTCGTAGTAGCGAAGTACTCCGAGAGCAGCTACTTGGCCGGAGAGCTCTCCATACCGAATACCTGCTGTCTTCATCTCCTTCGCAGCTCCTTGGATCATTTTTAGCCTTCGCAGCAGGGGGACGTTGTCATTCGAAGGTAATGTCCCAGTAGTACTGAAGTACTCCAGAACACCTAGAAGATGGTTCATGACTTCCGCAGCTACCTTCTCCGATTTCAGCTTATCTTCAATTAAAGCGTCCTTTGTTGAAGTCAGCTCATCCACCACAGAGGAGAGCCTAGCTGCCTCCGTAGCCAGAGAATTCTTCTGGCTAAGCAAGTTGCTAGCCTCCTCTGTAGCTTTAGTCTTTTCTTCTTGGAGCTTGACTAGCTCAGCCCCCGCCGTAGCGTGCTCTGTCCGCATTTTTTCTATCTCTGCCCGAAGCACAATTTGTTCCGCTTCGAGCTTTTATTCGCAGCTTCTAAATTTTGTCTGGCCCTCCGCTCTGCTGAAACCATTTCGTCTAAGTGGGAAACCTGACCTTCGGAGATGTTAAGATTCCTCTTGAGAGCAATAATCTTCTCCTGAAGGCGAAGGCTTCCGTGCTCGTTCGAGACAGCCGCAGCTCGAGCCAAGACTATTTGCTGCGAAGAAGAAAAAGCAAGGTGAGAAATTATTTGTAAAAGATTAATTTTGTTTTGCAGATACTTCGTACCTGGTATGCTGCCCGTTCCAAGGTGGCATTGAGCTCCGAACCCTCAGCTTCGCTAAGGATGGCCACTAAGTCTGTCTCCCCGACTTCGCGGTTAGCTCGATCCAAAGGCTCGAGCAAAGTTCGAAGTTCGGTCCTTTGCTCCAAGAAAGGAGCTAGGAGAGGGAGCATAGACAGAGCCCTCTGGTCGTCCTCATTTGGCGAGGGGTCGGAGCACTGGGCTGCATCCTCTGAGACTTCAGTAGATTGCCCCCTCTCTGTAGATTGACCCCCGTCTGTTGATTCAGACAGAGTTAATCCTGAATTTGGAGCAGGGAAGGGGTCCATTCTACCTTTACCTTTTCCAGGTCCCATCTGGGTGACTTCTGGAATTGACTCCGGAGTTGTTGAGGTCCCAGGAACCGTATCTTCGGGAGGAACCACTTCCATAGGAGCGGACCCTGCTGAAACAAAGGTATTATATATTGCATAATTTTGTAGGGAAAAGGAACAAAGGGATTATGCGAAGTTTACCTCCGAAGTCTTGTCGGCGGGTGAGCATGGGGCTGCTTGGAGGGTCAAAAGCTACCCCGAAGTCTTCTTCAGACTCAAAGTTCAGGACCGAAGGTTCGACTATCGAAGCCTCTCTTGGAGCTACAGTCGTCGCTTTGTCCGGAATCGGAGCTGGCTCAGCAGCAACTTCGACTCCGCCTTCAGTCATGGGGGCTTCGTGCGGCATGTCTGGATGGATTGCCGAAGTCCCAGCCTGCTCCGAACTGCTCGGAACATCTGGCGCGTTTGCGTCGGTGCCAGTGTTTGCACCCGCTTGGTTTTCATCCTTGTCAATCAGGTTAACAAGGAGTCTTCCTTCGTCCTCAGAGGAATCCGAGACCGAAGCCACCGGACTTGAAGGCGCCACGTTCTTTGGCTTTCGGGCTACCTTCTTGGCCGGAGTCTTAACAAGAGCCGAAGTTTCGGCTTCCGCTTTCCTCTTCTTCGGCCCTTGCTCTGAAGGCACCCAATCTGGAAGAGGAGGGGGAGGAATTCCGAGTACCCCCCATACTCGGTTCAGCCGCTCCCAATTACCCACTAGCTTCATTCTCCCTTTCTTCTCAGCTGGAGTTGGAACTCCCAGTATCTTCTCCGAAGCTCGAACAATTTGCTCCAAAGTCATGGGGGCTAGAGAAGTTGAAAGATAAGTTAGCATTAGTCATTTCATCAATCAAATATATATAAACATGTTGTTTTCGAAGTTACCTTCAGGGTTTGAGTTCGAAGAGATTTTTCGGAGTCCGTGCTCCGAGTCTTCTTCGAAGGTGATAGGCCAGTTGGCCATCAGAGGAGGAATTTGGAGTCCGATGAACTCCTTCGCTAGGTCTCGCATGCTCAGGCGGCGGCTAATTCTTTGAAGCAGGCTGAGGCGAGCTTCGAGCTGGCCAGGATCTGGGTGAACCAAGGCTTCCTTTCGGAAGTTTATATCTTGCAAGGGTCCGGCCAGACGGCTGCTTGCCCCAACTTCGGCGTAAAACCACCAGAGGATCCAATCTGTATACCATCTGGCATTGATGGCCTTCGCTGGAAATCTTAGAGCATATTCATCTCGAAGCAGGAAATTGATGCTCCCGAAGGCCACCACCATCTTTTCACCTCCGGGGCCTACGAAGGTCTTGGGTTGGCAAGATGCCCTGTGCAGTGCCGCGAAGATCTCAGCTCTACATTCGCAGCCATCAACTCGCAACGCCCATTCGAAGATGGCAAGGCACACTATTGCATTCGGAGAAAGTAGGGGAAGGGTGATGTGGAATAAATCCAGTACCTCCGACAGGAAGTCTATTGCCGGAAGTCCTAGCCCGGCTTCGAAAAAAGCTTCGAAGACTACCACTTCTGCAGGCCTTGGCGAAGGAATGGCCTCCTTTCCAGGTTTGCGAATTATGATTTTCGAGCTAATCTTCCCTTCTATTGCTGCTGCGAGAAACTCCCTTTTGCAGGTTGATGGCCCCAGTTGATATGACTGATCCGGATACTTCGAAGACGTTGGGAGGAGATCGTGAGGACCAACATTTTGGGGATTTCTTCCTGGCGTCGCCATTGGTGCTGCCACTGCTGCCGCCGGAGTCGCCGTCGCTGATGTCGCTGCCACCGCTGCTGCCGCAGCCTACTGCCGGGCAAGGGCTGAAGCCGCCCCAGGGACCTTGAAGCTTGTCTTCGCCATGAGATCGCACGAATTGCTAGAGAAGGAATTTGGAGGCTAGGGCTTGTTTGCACGAAAGTGGTGAGAAGGGTATTCGGGAAGGGTCTGGGTCCCCTATTTATAGCCCAGGCCCACGATTTTTTACCGTTTACGTTTGCTGTTTCGCATTCTTGACCGTTACCTCTTACGAAGTTAACGCATCACGTAACTTCCGCTGAAAGGAAAAAGGCAATGGCTATTTTTTCCAAGTCTAAGGAAGCTTTCGAACTTATTAAGTTAATTCTAAAAATAGTTCGAATATAATTTTCTTAGAAGCTGATTCGAAGCTTTGAATCTCCGCATATTTTGGAGGTTGACTAAATCTGTTAACCCCTGCGCATGATTATTTTTCTTGCGTATACTGCTTTCCTAACATTACAGATCTAGCGGAGAAGCGTATTCGAGGGGCTACTGTTGGGGGAAAATACTTCATCTTCAAGGTTATTGTTATAACAAGACAGACAGATGATTGAATCAAAGGTTTCCAGCATCTAACTCCGGGAGTACATTGGATCAAGTTTGAAGTATGAAGGCGAACTCTAGTTCGAAGTATATCTTCGAACTTGGACTCTTCCGAGAGCTTTCCTGCCAGCTAGGATGGAAGGCTTATCTTCTTGCTCATTAGATTAGTCTTTTACCATTTTAGCCCTATTAAGGGTACCGAATAGTTTCCACCATGTCGGTTGTAACAGAGGGGTAAAAGGTTCTTATCCTTGATGTTTGAGCCTATAAATACACCCCGTTTTACCCTGTAATGGGAATCAGATATCAAGTTATTCAATACACATCTTCGAACTGTTTTGAGCTATTATCCACTTCGGAGGCTTGAAATAGTTTACTTCACAAACACTTCGTTTGTTAGTTTCTAACCTCTAGAAACCTGTTAGCATAATCTTTTACGCCAACAAAAACCCTTCTTGGAATTCTGCATTTTGAAATGTTTCCAAACCTTGTCAATGTACATACTCTAGCTTAATCCAATTAGCCGCTTTGATCTATTTCTATAGATCTTTATGCCCAAAATGTATGCTACCTCTCCAAGATCTTTCATCGAATACTATTTTTTAGTGAAGTCTTAAAGCATTCAACAAAGGAATGTTATTTCCGATCAATAATATATCATCCACAAACAAGACCAGAAACACAAGTGAGATCCCACTAGCCTTCTTGTAAACACAAGGCTCTTCTTCGTTCTTTATGAAGCCAAACCCTGTGACTACCTCATCAAAGCGAAGATTCTAACTCCGAGAAGCTTGTTCAATCCATAAATCGACTTCTGCAACTTACAAACTTTCCCAGTAGTTCTCAGATCGTCAAGACTTTGAGGCTGTGTCATGTACATATCCTCACTTAGATTTCCATTCAGGAAAGTCGTCTTGAATTCCATTTTCCATATATCATAATTATAAAATGCGGCAATTGCTAGGATGATCCGAATAGACTTAAGCATAGCGAAAGATGAAAACGTTTCACCACAATCAACACCTTGAATCTGTCTGAAACCTTTTGCCACTAATCGTGCCTTATAGATGTGAACATTTCCATCAACGTCTATATTTTTCTTGAAGATCCATTTACACTCTAGTTTTTACACCATCAGGTGGATCAACCAAGTTTCAAACTTGGTTTTCTCGCATGGACTCCGACTCGGATCCAATGGCTCCAAGCCATTTCTCAAAGTCTGGTCCCATCACTACTTCCGCATAGGTATTGGGCTCATCGTTTTCCAACAACAACACATTACACTTCCCAGTGTTTGAAAACATGTACCGCGCTAGCGTGTGACTCACCCTCTCGGACCTTTGTGGGGCTGGCGTCTCTACAACAGGCTCTGCAACATCTTGCACATCCTGTTGTTGTTCAGTGGGATCTAGAACACCTTACAACGGTTCTCGAACCTCTTCGAGATGCACCGTCCTCCCACTAACTCCTTTTGAGAGAAACTCTTTCTCAAGGAATACACCATTTCGAGCGACAAACACGTTGTTGTCTTCTCTATTATAGAAATAGTATCTTTTGGTTTCCCTAGGATACCCGACAAAGAAGCACTTGTCAGACTTAGGAGCGAGCTTATCAAACATCAAACATTTAACATACGCCTCATAACACCATTTATTTAGAAAAGACAAACCGGGATTCCTCCCAGACCACATCTCATATGGTGTTTTCTCTACTAATTTAGATGGAACTCTATTTATCATGAAAGTGGCAGTTTCTAGAGTGAGTCCTCAAAAGGATAATAGAATATCAGCATGACTCATCATAGACCGAACCATGTCCAACAAGGTACAGTTCCTCTACTCAGACACTCCATTCCACTAGGGCATGCCAGGTGGAGTTAGATGTGGAACAATTCCACATTGCTTTAGATGATCACTAAACTCATGGATCAAATATTCACCTCCAAGATCAGATCATAGAAATTTAATTGTCTTACCCGTATGATTTTGTACATCATTTTGGAACTCCTTGAACTTTTCGAAGGATTTCCACTTATGCCTCATCAAGTAGACATAACCATATCTACTAAAGTCATCGGTAAAAGTGATAAAGTACTGAAAGCCATTCCTAGCCGTGTGAATCATTAGACCACACACATCAGTATGTACTATGGCCAATAGCTCACTCGCCCTCTCACTCTGTCTAGTGAAAGGCGTCTTTGTCATTTTGCTAAGTAAGAAAGACTCGCATGTGTCATATGATTCAAAATCAAATGACTCTAAAAGTCCATCACTATAGAGCTTCTACACGTGCTTCTCATTTATATGACCTAAATGAAAATGCCAGACGTGTTGGGGAATAGGGGAGGTACTCTAGCCGGCAAATTTAAAAATTTCTGCCCTAAGCCCAAGACCCATGCCTGTGCGGGATCATAGATCGTTACCTTCTAGCACGAGACGCGCTAGGTGCAGCGGAAGAAGATGTAAGAGTAGCGCGTCAAGCCTATCGTCACTTCGTCCTCGTTGGTCCTCGCCAATCTGATCAGTGAAGTTGACGTAGTTGTTCACGTGAAGAAGTCCACAAGTGTCGCTATTGGAGCAACGCCTCCACGGTATCCACATGTACAAGGATGGAGTTCCTCCCACGGCAACATGCTAGCACCACACATGAGAGACGAGGATCCTTGACCTCAATGATTGAGATAAAGAAAGGGAGGATATGAGTCTATGGTGGCTAGGTCTAATATATGCTTATTGGTTGTGTCCAAGACTTCCTCCTCCTCTCTTTATATAGGGCTGAGAGCCCCTAGTCGTCCACATCTCGAAACCCATAAATTGGTTACAACCAATTTCTGTTCGTAACAGATCCAATCTGTTTGCCCATGTCAGAACTTTCGATTATGGATCGGAACTTCCGACAGGGTATTTTAGGTCTCTCAATTCAATACGACACGCAACATATCCAATCTATTTTCACCCACCTCGGAACTTCCGATACACATATTGGAACTTCCGATCAGTGCAATATTCCCTGATTCCAAATCGGAACTTCCGGCTCGTCGGAACTTCCGATACCATATTGGAACATTCGAAGAAACTTTTGCTCTCTAATTCGAGACTAGAAAATAATCGAAACTTCCAATACTACCTATCGGAACTTTTGATACACAAAATTTTCTTGGGCATATCCATCAAACTCCCACTTGCACAAGAACCAATTCTTTGCATGTTTCTTAATCCATCCCCTTAAGTGTGGGACCCGATAGGTTCATACACCAACGGATGTTTATCGGAAACCCTTTCCGACTCACTGATCAATAGCGGTACCTAGCAGCACATATTGACCCCCGAAAGTGTACAAAATCAATTTTCACTAAATCTTGATATACACAAGCACTAGTCCCTTTACCACACACCGTCAGTCAAGATCAAGGCGAGATATGTGCCACCCTTGTTGGTTAGATCGACATTTCACTCGATCAATTATTCGATTCAAAACATGACAAACTCCTTAGTCATAGTGGCATAGCCATGCACTTTTCCAATCCAATACCTTGAGGGGCCTAGAGACAACTCTCCAATTATTAGGAGGTGTAAATTCCATCTTGACCGCTCACATCCCACGACATGTTTCACAACACACCTAAAAACAACCCTTATTACTATCCTAATACAGAATAGCGTTAGGAAGCATCTAAGTGTGTCGCTACGCATTCTGAAATCAAATGACGATCTCAGGTCCAAGGACTCTACAGGTACACCATTTGAGATGACAACTGATGGCACATTACAATAACAATCCCAGCAGTAACTCAAGTGGGTCTATCCAACACCATGTTCATCAACATGTGTCCACATCACTGATTTTACATCTCTATGTCTATGATCTGTGAAACGTTGTTGACGAAAAACTGCGCCCCCGCACATGGGCCGGTTCGATGTCCAAAAGTATCACAACGATACCGATGTCGTGTTTCGACTACCCTGGATAGTGACAAGGGATTTGGAGTCGCCAGGAAATCAGATAAATAATTAATATTTTGATCCAATTGGTCAAAAAGTATTAGTAATAATGTAAACAGTGACAAAATGACCAAAATACCTGGAATCGGCCAATTCAGAGGCCAATTCAGAGTTACAATGGAGTCTGGTCTAAAGGGTCCCTAGGGCACCTTCGGCCTCAAGCCAGGTTAGACCGGAGGTACATCCTCGGTCAGACCGGAGGTACAACCTCGGTCAGACCGGAGGTTGTGAAGGGGCTTCGGGCGCATCCCGAAGATAGCAGCGAAGTAAACTCTAGCACGGTGCGGAGGGCTCTAGTTGGACCGGCGAAGCTTTCCCGGTTAGACCGACGAGGTAGGCTTTGGAGTACGTGGGCTCCGGTGCGTAAGGCTTCGGCGAAGGGCTTCAGCGCAATGCGAAGTATCCCAGTCAGACCGGCAGGGTACCTTTGGTCTGACCGGCCGTTGCCAACAACAGCCTGACGAAGGGCTCCGGTCAGACCGGTATCTCAACGCCGGTCGGACTGAAGTAACAGATCCGATCTGCTAAACCTCAGTAACCTTAGCAAATAATCTTCAATCACCTCCAAACTTTGTAGATATGTTTAGGAAGGCAATTGATCTGCAAAAACAATAAAAGATGAAACACAATTCAGCCAGAGGGCCGAATTGCCGAGTAGGGCGATAAAAACTAATAAAAAGGATAGCAATCTGTTACATGGATTAACAGGAGGTTCACAGCAGACCATCAAGGATTACCGTGATTACGGATGCGGCAGACGGAGGGCTTTCAAGCAAACCCACGAAGGCACGGAAAGTAAAGAAAATAAATGTGATTCAAAGCTAGGGCTTTAGATTTGTAGATTGGAGAGAGAGAGCTCTTGAATCGGCCTTGCCCCTAGTATTTATAGGGAGGTGGGCTGGTTATCCCTGGCTAGAGATAGAGTTAGATGCATCCGAAACCCTGTTGAGATAAGTTTAGGGCGAAAATACCTCGAATCCTACTCGGATCCATAATTTGGACCATGACCGGTCTGACTGAGCCCATGGGTCCAGTCTGACCAGACCTGGCCGGTTAGACTAGCCTACCATAGCCGGTCAGACTGGCCTTTGCCAGGTTTGACATATTTTCGGTCAAAAATACTATTTTTCAGTATTTGCCTAGTTTGACCATTAATGCCATTTTTTGCTATAAACACATGCCCCCTGCCTTTTAGCAAACTTAGTGAGCTAAGAGCACGACGGGCCTTGGGCGATACTTGCAATATCGGCCTTTTAACACTTCAAGCGTTTTTCCACACACTTGGGAAGTACTTTTTTAAATATCTACCATTCAAAGCCCTTCGAAATCACTCTCCTTGTAAAGATTCTAGGACATATGCATTTCCTGAAGCGATTCCGGCTACCTTAAAAGGTCCTTCCCAACTAGGTGACCATTTACCAAATTTTGAACTCCTAGCACCTAATGGCAAAATCGTCTTCCACACCAAATCATCGATTTGAAACGATTTTGCCTTGACCTTCTTGTTGTAGGCCCTAGCTACTCTTCTTTTATCTTTCTCTATTGCCTCTAGAGCCTTCAACCTCTTATCGGTCACCTCTTCTAAATTATCCTTTAAAAGTGTCTCATATTTGTCGACCGATAAGCCATCTTGCTTAAGAAATCTGAGCCAAGATCCACTTCTACCGGTAGAACGGCTTCTTGTCCATATACTAACTCATATGGACTAACTTTAGTGGCACCGTGCTTTACAACTCTACTAGCCCATAGAGCTTCGGAAAGTACCTCATGCCACCTTTTTGGAAACTCTTCAATCTTTTTCTTGATTAATTTAATCACAGTTTTGTTACTAGACTCGGCCTAACCATTGGCCTGAGCATAATATGGGGAAGAGTTTACCAATTTGACCCCATAGTATTCGGTAAAGTCCCTCACCTCTTTAGCAACAAACGAAGTACCTTGGTCTGTAGTGAGAGTTTGGGGAATGCCAAATCTGTGTATAATGTGTTTCAAGATGAAATCAATTACCTCGTTGTGAGTCATGTTCTTGAGCGGCACAGCCTTGGTCCATTTGGTGAAGTAATCTATTGCCATCAAAACGAACTGATGCCCTTTCGAAGATGGAGGATGAATTTGGCTGATGAAGCCTAAACTACAACCTTGGAATGGCCATGGTTTGATAATAGGATTAAGCACCGACGCTGGTGCCAGCTGAATATTTCCAAACTTTTGACAAGCTTCGCATCCTCTATAGTATCTAAAATAGTCTTCGGTCGTAGTCGGCCAATAAAAACTTGCCCTTTTGAGCATCTAACTCATCTTCGGGGCAGACTGATGAGTACCGCAAAGACCTTCATGTACTTTGCCTATAGCAACTCTAGCTTGATCGGGGTCTAAACACTTCAAAAGTACTCCATCGATAGTCTGGCGATACAACATATTGTCGAGCAAAACAAATTTGAAAGCCTGTCACCGAACCTTCTGATCAACCTTTTGGCTTGGATTTCTCAAATATTGGACGATTGGGTTCCACCAATCATCCTTACTGACCAAAGGAGCAATGGCCAAATTCCCACTAGAACTGACCTCAACATTTATTATTTGGATCTACCCCCTGTGCGCTAAACCTTCCGGACAACAGTCGGTCGGACCAGCTATGTTGGCCCGGTTCAACCGACTATTGCCGGTTGTCTGGCACAGTTTGGTCTGATCGTCCTGACATGGTCGGTTGGACCAGGTACGCAAGGGCGGTCGGACCAAGCTCACAAAGCCGGTCAAACCGACAGTAGTACCCTAAGGTGCCACATCATCTTCAAACATCGGCCTTTCCCGTGTGCAGAATTTACCTATCCTAATTTGATAGCCTGATGCTTGTTGAGCCAAGTCATTTGCAAGTGAGTTGGCCTCTCTAGACACATGAGTAATCTCAAAATCATTAAAGGTAGAAATTAAGTCTAAATACTTATCCAAGTAGCTATTTAGCAAACTGTTAAAACATTAAGCAAGCTTGGCTACTTGTTGCATGACTAATAAAGTATCACCATATGCATGAACATATTTCACACCCATAGAGTTTAACAACTCAAGACCTAGCAATAGGGCTTCATATTCGGCTTGATTATTAGTTGAATGAAATTCCAAACGGGCCGAGGTTTCAAAGTGCATACCACTTGGTGATACGAGTACCACTCCAACACCTTGGCCATTTTTGCAAGCCGAACCATCGAAGTAAAGTTTCCATGGTAATACTTCAATCAAAGCGACTTTATCGCCCCAATTTACATCTACGTGGTGATTCACTATAAAATTAGCAACGACTTGGCCTTTCATAGCTTTCAACAGTTCATAAGACAAATCATATTCGATTAACGCATATGCCCACTTGCCAATTCTACCACTTAGAATCAGCTTTTGCAACATGTATTTTATGACATCCATTTGGCAAGTGACAATACATGTGCTAGGGAGAAGATAGTGACATAATTTCGTACACGCATAATAGAGGGATAAACACAAACGCTCCACAAACACGTACCTTGTCTCGGCGTCTAGAAGTAGACGACTCAAGAAGGTGATGATGTACTCTCTTCCTTCGATGTCTTGAGTCAACACGGCTCCAATCACACTCTCCTCCGTGGCAATATAAAGCCAAAACGGAATCTCGGCCTTCGGCACCCTTACCACTGGCGGCGTCGATAAGCACTCTTTGATTTTCTCAAACGCGCATTGCTGGCTTGCCCCCCAAGTGAACTCGGCTTCATTTTTTAGCCGGAGTATTGGGACAAAAGCATCAATTTTGCCAGACAAGTTAGATATAAAGCGTCGCAAATAATTAACCTTGCCTAGCAGTTTCTGCACATCTTTCTTACATGTCGGCGCTACACATCCTCTAATTTTCTCAAGCCTCTTAGGATCAATTTCAATGCATCTTTCATGAATCATGAATCCCAAGAACTTACCTGCTGACACACCAAAAGCACACTTGAGCGGGTTCATTTTTAAGCCATACTGATGCATTCTTTCGAAAGCAACTCTCAAATCGGTGAGGTGGTTTTCCATAGCGTCTGATTTGACCACAACATCATCTATATAAACTTCTAACATAACTCCTAGCAAGTCATGAAAGATTAAGTTCATGGCACGTTGGTATGTGGCGCCATCATTCTTTAAACCAAAAGTCATTACTACCCACTCAAACAAGCCGAGAAAACCCGGGCAGTGAAAAGCCATTCTAAAAACGTCTTCTTCGGCCATAAAGATTTGATTATAACCAGCGTTGCCATCAAGAAAACTTAGTACCTTTTGTCCCGAGGCATCGTTGATCAACATGTCGTCTATCAGCATGGGATATTCGTCTTTTGGAGTAGCCTTGTTCAAATCCCTGAAGTCGACGCAGATGTGGATCTTGCCACTCTCTTTCTTCTCGACAGGCACGATGTTAGTGACCCATTCCGTGTACAAGCATGGCCTAATAAAACCTGCCGCTAATAGACGTTCAAGCTCCTCTTTAACTCGGTCATAGATGGCCGAATTGAAGCGGCGTGTCGGCTGTTTATAAGGCCTAAACCTAGGTTTGATGGGGAACCGATGCTCAACAAGCTCTCGGTTTAGCCTGGGCATCTCGTTGTAGTACCATGCGATGCAATCAACATACGATCGAAGCAATTTTATTACTTTGGCCTTTACATCATTATTCAGATTTAGATTTACAAACGTCAGCCTCGGAACAATACCATCTCCTATGTATACTTGTTCCAAAGGGTCGGCCGACGAGAAGCCTTGACCTAATTTTTCTACCTCGCTAAAATCTTCAATGACTTCGGCGATACTGTCTTGAGAACGATATTACTCGATGCGAGATTTTAGCCAATCAAGATTAGTGCTAGACATTCTCCTATCTTAGACACAACCGAGCCACACCGGCCGGCTTCACAGAAATAGGAACGAACCTCCCCTCTGATACACTGACAAAGTCGTAATCCGAGAGGTCCCATCCCGACAAGCACTCTATCTCATCATGGGCAGCATCGTCGGACGCATCGGCCAAACTAACATGGGCGGATGTATCGGCGTACACTATCTCGACCTTGTCGCCATCCCATTGTATTAGGCGCTGATGCAGGGTAGACGGCACACACTGATTTGCGTGGATCCAATCACGCCCAAGAAATACATTATAATTGCCTTGTACGTCGACGATGAAGAAAGCGGTGGGTAGCGTCTTGTTCCCCACCGTCAGTTCCAGTGACAACACCCCTTTAGCTTCCGTCGTGTCACCGTTGAAGCTGTTGAGGGTGACGTTGGTCTTCTTCAGGTCATCGTCATCCTTGCTGAGCTTCCTTAGAAGGGTTTATGACATTAGGTTCACGGTGGCGCCGCCATTGACAAGCATCCTCGAGATAGGATTCCCGTCGATGTGCCCCCTTATGTAGAGGGGTCTCAGGTGACGGTTCGTATCTCTGGGCTTCTCGAATACGGCGTCCCACGAGCCAAGGTTTAACTGAGTGACCTTGGCCTCCTCCTGGAGTGGAGCGAACTCGAAAGGCAACATGACGACGCCAATATCCATCGCCTGAGGAGTGGGCCCCTCGGAGACAGAAGTGTAGTCGTCGTCGAGCAAATCGTCTTCATCGGAGCTAACAACGGGGGCCAAGTGAATGACCATGACCGGCCTAGGTCTCCAGACTTTCTTCACCATTGGCCGAGGATGGGTTTCCTCAAAAAAACGCATCTCGTGCCTCCTCGGCCTTCTCCTCTCATATCTCTTGCGCCCTCAAGCACTGCAACCTCCTCTTTTGTGATTTGGACATCCCCGAGGGTGCCCACGATGGTTGAGGACGGGTGTCGGGTGCCACGGTCTTGCTTCTAGCACTTTTGGCCGAAGGGGATTTGTTTGTATCAGCCTCGGATGTCTTGCACTTGACATGAGAGGTCTCCTGCTCCTGGTCGGTCGGACCAGCCGTAGCGGGCCGGTCAGACCGTTCTGTGCCAAAAACCATCGTAAGGCCAGTCGGACCGGCGATAGTGGGCCAGTCAGACCGAGCTTTGGCCGAGTCTTCGCACTGTCCCATTGGGGCACCTTTTGGGATTGGGACCTCCTAGGATCCAACCCTGATGACTATATCCTCCAATGCGTCTTCACGTTCGTCCCTTTCGGTGACATCTCGCGGAGCCCGGTTCTGAGGCACTACAGACAGGCGGTGAACAATATTGTCATCCCGCACTGGCCCCTGAACCTGCCACTCGGAGACACTAGAAGGAGTGTAAGTGTTAGTAGCCGGACATTGCACTAAGTTCTTCGGCGGCGGAGGCCAAGTCAGAGCCATTGTCTAGCAGTAGGGCGGCGACATCAGAGGCTCTAGCAGCTTCGCCCACTGAGTGCCGAACCTGTTGGCTAGTTGGGAGCCTAGCCACATCGATGGTACCTCGGACCAGACCAGCGAAAGGTCCTGCCAAGCCGGAGGTAAATTAGCCCATGGTGAAGGCAGTGTCACGCCCCGATTTAATAAAACCGGGAATTTATTGAATTTCCATAGAAAATCAATAAATACAAGATGTTCATCACACAACTGCGTACATTACGCCAATCAATCATGGTTCATAGACCATATTATTACAAAAGAGTTAAAACAAAGAGAAACTAATAAAATAAATCCTCTAGATGAACGTCTTCTTCCAGTCTCGTGCCTTGACTGGGTCGCTACTCCAGACCTTCGCCCTCCTCGTAGTAGACTGCCTCTGGTGGTGTAAGTCAATGGGGGTGAGTACAATCGTACTCAGCAAGCCACCGGATGCAATTATAATGCAAGGTAATAACAATGAAGGTAGTGGCTCACTTTTGCAGAAAAGCATGTTTGTAAAGAAATTAATGTACTCCAGTTATTAGTGCATAAAAGTAAACATGAGTTCATGCATCATCTTCTAACTCGAGGGGTACAGTCAGCCCACCCTCGCTCAACAGTCCTTACATGCCATGAATAACACATTCATTCACATAACGGTAAACTAACTGCGAGAAGTCACACAACCCGCCCTTGACCATGGGCTCAGCTTTTCGAAAAGATTTATTACTCTGATCAGAGGTGTACTACTGTACCCACAAGGCACTCATTTCCCGCACACCGCAGTGTGCTAAATGACTCCTGTCATGAGAAGCTCAAGCCAAAACCTTCAGCATGGAACACACAAATTCGATAACACCCTCTTATAGGTTTCATATGGTTTCCCAGTCACTTCGGGCCACACCATACCCCCCCTTGAGCCATGTCGGTACAAGTCACCCGCAGGTTGCCCCTTGTCCCCTCCACTATGGTGCTTCAAGTTGGTACGATCCATACCTCCAGTTAGGACTTACCCACTAGACTTGTGGTTGGTACGATCCCAGCTTGCACCCGGAACCCACCATACTTATAACATAGCCAACTCCAATAGAGTCCAGAGACGAGAATAATGGGGAAATTCATATAGCAGAATCCATCTATCTACGACTCGTTCTTTTATCCTATAGTAGTTGTGTCGGTACATTGGACACTAGCTAATATAGTATTGTAGAGTGACAAGGAGTTTAGGCTCAATAAGCATGGCTTGGGTTTACACACAAGGACGGGGATCTAATAAATATAATTTAGGGCTTGAGATCAGACTAATGCAATATTATCCTATGAGTTATAGCGATAATTTATTAAAACATGGGCTCAATTATGATCAAAATGGGGGTTGTGACTTGCCTTGATCTGCAAACAGTGAAGGTGGAACTTCGGGGTAAGACTCTGGATCGTCGACGGCGACGTAGTCTTCTCAATGCGGAAAAGTAAACACAACATTCAATAAACAATCCAAAAATCAACCATACAAGCATACATGTTTTTGTCCGATTAAGTAAAGGAGCTAGAGTCTTAAATTTTATGGAATTATTACTTAAATATTTAAGATTAATTTTTAATGAGGTTTCTGAATTTTATAAATTGAACTAAGTATTTACCCTAAAGGGTTTTTATTTTCCCAATTAAAAGTGAATTAAAATGTACATGATAACCCTACTATGTTTATTGTATTAAAATAGTGAAAATAAGTTACTATGTCCTCTGAAATTCATATATAAAATTTTAAGGGTTTTCTGAAATAATTTTAATGAAATATAAATTAAATCCTAAAGGGGACTTTTCTTTATTATTTAATAAGAATATTTTGTGCCAAATAAACATATTGTTTTTATTGCATAAAAGTGTAGAGAATAAAAAGACAAAATTTCCAGAATTAAAATGGTCAAATTTGGAGTTAAATTGAACCAGATATGAATTTTTAAAGCTTAAATTGATTTTCTGAATTTTATTTTAAATGGGAAAACAGTCTCTGGTCCACGGTGAACTAGGTTCACCGTGAACCGTTGACTGCGCGTGTGAGCCACGCACGTGGCAGCGGTTGGATCAAGATCCAATGGCTAGAGTGCGCGCGAGAAATTTTAAGTGAGATCCGACGGCCCAAACACAACGATACCCCTTTGGCGCCGATCGATGGCTCAGATTAAGTCCTGATGGGATCTAATCTAGGTCATCCAATCTGGATCGCACGGCCATGGTGCCATCCGGCACGTTCGCGGCATGGGGGAGGCTGAGGCCTTCGTCCCCAACGCCGGCCGAACGACGGCAAGCGGCGCACGGCGGTAGCGATGGCCTATGGCCCTGGGCAATGGCTAAAATGGATAGAGGGGAGTACGGCTGTACCAGCGACGACGGCGAATGACGACTGGCGGTGATCGGCGATGAGAAGGGGGTGGCGGAGGTCCTCGGGTCCAACGGCGGCGTGGCGCTCCGGCGGCGATCCGGCCCAACGAAGGTGGGGCCGGGGTAGAAGGGGTGATGGGGGTCACGATGGTACTGATGTTGAGGGCGGCGGAGGTCGGTGGCGCCGGCGAGAGGCTGCTGGAGGGAAAACAGGGGAAAGGCCGAGAAAGGGGTGGCGGCCTTTGGGATTGCGATGACTAGGGCTCTGGCGGCGTGGCGGAGTGCGGCGAGGGTGAGAGGCCCTTATATAGGGGCTCTACGGTGTCTAATTGGTAGGCTACCGGTGCGAATCCGAGGGGATTCCATCTAGCGCCGGTGAACTTTCCTATTACTCGGATTCATGCCATTCATGGCGAAGGCGCGTGGGAAACTGCGGGAAAGCGATCGCCGGAGTTGGGGGGTCAGGATCCTAGCTTGATTCGGTGACCCGAGGCGGCCGGCAGCAAAAATGGCAGGGGGGCACCGGTATGGAAGGGGATACCCCCTTCCATCGAGGAAGATGGATATGACAGGTGGGTCCCACCTGTCATTGTCTGAGAGCAAGGGGAAGGGCTGACTGATGGGCCCGGGCGGTTAGAGGGGGAAGGGGACGCGCGAGAGGCTACCAGGTGGGCCTGGCAGGGCGTGGTGTGCGGGAGAGAGAGAGGGCGGGCGCGCCGACAGGGTGGCCCCACTTGTCATTGGCCGAGGAGCTGGATTGGGCCAGGCTTAGGCGATTTGAAGGATGTGGCCCAATAAGTTTTAAAATGTATTTTCTATTTAAAATAATTCCAGAAAATCAACTATTTGCTTAAGGCTTGAAGCACTGTTGCTAAAATTTTGTAAAAATTATCAAAAATATTTCTTGGCCTCTAGATTCCACCATAAATTTTCCAGGTTCAAATTTGAAATATTTCTCCCTGTTTTGCTTTAAATTGTTTCTTTTAACCTTTTCTCTAATTAAATAATTCCTTTTTATTTCAGAAAATTTATTTCCCTTATTTTTATTTTATTTTTAATTCTGGGATGTTATAGGCAGGCTCGGCCACTGGAGGCCGAGTGCATCCGGAGGCTGCAGCCCACTCAGGGAGGTGGGTTTGGCCACTGAGGCCTAGATACACCCGGAGGCTGGAAACCCTCCGGAGGATGCAGGTTCGGCCACTAAGGCTCGAAGCTTCCCAGAAATAGGGGCCAAGCCAGGGGAGGGTTCGGCCACTGAGGTCTGAACCCTGCTGGAGGTTGGGACCAACTTGGAGGGGGGTTCAGCCAGTAAGGTCCGAACCCTGCCAGAGGCTGTATCCACTTCGAAGGGGTGTTCGGACCTTGAGGTCCGAACTCATCACTCACGAGGCTCACCCTCCTAAGGGGCTTCGACCGTCCCGGAGTCCGTGGGTGAACACCTATTCTTTCGGACCTTCGCTGGTGCTTGTCCAAAAGCATTTTGTAAGTCACCTTCGGCCTTCTGCGATGTTTGGCCGAAGATGATGACTTAATATTTTCTTTCCACACCCCTACCTTTGGATTCTTTGGTACAAGTGTGCGTGTGCGAGTGTCTCCTATGACGATTGCTTTCCCCTTAGCCGACTCAGCCTGCTCTGGCCGAATCAACACCTTCTTCCCTTCTAGCTCAACGTTGTTCATGGGAAAAGGGTCTCTGTCTAATTTCATCTTTGGATTTGCTTCTATTTTCAATCGTCCTTCCTCTATGGACGATTGTACCTGCCGATGAAAAACATTGCAAATGTTAGTGTAGTGAGAATGTGAATCGTGCCACTTGCAGTAGGGACGCTTTTTTAATTCGTCGGCAAATGGCATGACTTGCCCTTTCGGCAACCGTAGAAGTTGATTTTTTTAATAGGAAGTCAAATATCTTATCACATTTAGTTACGTCGAATGAAAATCTAATTTCATTAGGCCGACTCTTAGAGGGAGACGACTACAATTCAGAGCAGGTGATGGTCTTGGACTTTGTGCTCCAAGTCCATTCGGCCGTGTATGTATCGGTCGGATCCTCTTCCTCTTCGGATTCTCCCTCGTCGGAGTGCTCCATAGCATGGATCTCAGCCCTTGGTTTATTAAAAGTTTTAATGAATTTTTTATCTCTGGCCTAGCCTTCCTAGACCAGAGCCTGTTGCAATACTTGGCTAACGTCCAAGAGGTTTTGATTATCCATACGCTCCTTAATTTCTGCCCATAGGCCATTGAATGCTAGATCTGCTAGGTCTCTTTCCGATACGTTTAGGCTAAAGCATTTATTCCTAGTGTCTCTAAAGCATTTAACATACTCAGAAACACTTTCGCTAGATTTTTGTTTAATCGCCATGAGGTGTGATAGCCTAAGCTCGGTCTCACCTGTATAGAAATAATCATGAAACTTCTACTCTAGTTGAGCCCATGTCTGCACGGAGTTCCGCGGAAGCGCAGAAAACCAAGTGAATGCGGTGCCGGACAGCGATAGGGAAAATAACCTGAGTTTTAATGCATCCGATCCACTAGCTTTGCCACATTGTGCTAGAAATTGGCTAATGTGTTCTAACGTGGATTTACTACCCTTGCCATCAAATTTCGTGAAATCTGGGACTCTATAACCGCGAGGGTACCGAATGGTGTCAAAGGGGTCGGGATATGGTTTTTGATAAACCCTAGCTCTATCCCAAGGTGCAAATCCGGTGCATTCCTAAATAGCACGCGAATACGTTCCTCGATATCATCGTGATCTAATGCTTGCGCGCATCTTTCATGTGGTGGCGGGACACGTGGCGGTATATTGACATGCTCTGGCCTATGCTGTAGTGCGGGAGTGTGCAGTGCGAGCGGCACCAGAGCAAGTATGGGCACAGGCGGCTGTGGTACTTGATAAGCTGGGTTTTCTTGGCCATAAGCGTAGTTATGTGTTTCGGCTGTGGATGAAGTAGCCAGAAACGTGATGGTTTTTCCAGTATTGCCGTCGGTTTTGCTATAAATATGTTGTGCTGGCGGAATACTAGTGATTGGTGCTGGTGAATCGGCCTCAGTAAAACCGAATATTCTAAACACTTCCGCCACTTGCGAGACAATTGTGGGTTCTAGTTTATTGGCTAGCGAGGCGCTAACCGCCTGATCAACAGATGCATCTATTCTACGGTCGCTTTTGAGGTAGATAAAGGGGGTGATG
The DNA here is from genome assembly GCA_019279435.1 of Zizania palustris. Lineage (NCBI taxonomy): Eukaryota > Viridiplantae > Streptophyta > Magnoliopsida > Poales > Poaceae > Zizania > Zizania palustris. The sequence continues at coordinate 37,640,507 of JAAALK010000290.1, forward strand.
ACGGGCGTACCTAGGTCAAGTTGAGGTTGTCGTGCATGACGAAGCCCGAGCGTGTCTTTATGCAATCTATGAGCATCAGTTTCTCGAGTTCTCACTTTTTCGCTTCAATCTTTGCTCGGTCTTCCTCAGATATGTCCGCCATGGTGGGCGTTATAATGTTGCGGTCATCAATGTCCGCACTCCCCATAATGTTCATCGACGATGTAGTGGAAGTGGACGTAGTAGAGGTACCCACTACTGATGTAGATGTAGTAGTCATGGTTGGCGTTGTCCCCGGCGGAGTCGCCAGAAAGTGTGTTGACGCAGAACTGCGCCCCGGCACTTGGGCCAGTTCGATGTCCAAAAGTATTGCAACGATACCGACGTCGCGTTCTGACTACCCTGGATAGTGACAAGGTATTTGGAGTCTCCAGGAAATCATATAAATAATTAATATTTTAATCAAATTGGCCGAAAAGTATTAGTAATAATGTAAATAGTGACAAAATGACCAAAATACCTAGAATCGGCCAATTTGGAGGCCGATTCGGAGTTATAGCGGAGTCTGGTCCGAAGGGTCCCTAGGGCACCTTCGGCCTCAAGCCCGGTCAGACCGGAGGTACAACCTCGGTCAGACCGGAGGTACATCCTCGGTCAGACCAGAGGTTGCGAAAGGGGCTTCGGGTGCGTCCCGAAGATAGCTGCGAAGTAAACTCTGGTACGGTGCGGAGGGCTCCGATCGGACCGGCAAAGCTTTCCCAGTCAGACCGACGAGGTAGGCTTCGGAGTACATGGGCTCCGGTGCGTAAGGCTCCGGCGAAGGGCTTCGGCGCAGTGCGAAGTATCCCGGTCGCACCGGCGGGGCACCTTCGGTCTGACCGGTCGTTGCCAACAACAGCCTGACGAAGGGCTCCGGTCAGACCGGTATCTCAACGCCGGTCGGACCGAAGTAACAGATCCGATCTGCTAAACCTCGATAACCTTAGCAAATAATCTTCAATCGCCTCCAAACTTTGTAGAGATGTTTAGGAAGGCAATTGATCTGCAAAAACAATAAAAGATCAAACACAATTCGGCTAGAGGGCCGAATTGCCGAGTAGGGTGATAAAACCGATAAAAAGGATAGCAATCCATTACATGGATTAATGGGAGTTTCACAACCGAACCAGCAAGGGTTACCGTGATTACGGACGTGGCAGATGGAGGGCTTTCAAGCAAACCCACGAAGGTACGGAAAGTAAAGAAAATAAATGTGATTCAAAGCTAGGGCTTTGGATTTGTAGATTGGAGAGAGAGCTCTTGAATCAGCCTTGCCCTAGTATTGATAGGGGGTGGGCTGGTTATCCCTTGCTAGAGATAGAGTTAGATGCGTCCAAAACCATCTTGAGATAAGTTTTGGGCGAAAATACCTCGAATCCTACTCGGCTCCATAATCTGGACCCTAGTCGGTCTGACCGAGCCCATGGGTCCGGTCTGACCAGACCTGGCCGGTTAGACCGGCCTACCATAGCCGGTCAGACCAACCTTTGCTAGGTTTGACATATTTTCGGTCAAAAATACTATTTTTCAGTATTTGCCTAGTTTGACCATTAATGCTATTTTTGCTATAAATAAATGTGATCATCAATCAGTTAAATGTGCTAATCTATGTGTCATCACTGTCCCACATGATGACAAGATCAGGAATTCCTTTTGAACAATATAATCATAACACAAATAATTTCACATAACAAGTCATCCACTCATTAATCAAATGTAAACGGCATTTATTCAAGGAACAAGATGACAATTATCCTCACACATTAGCATAGACTCTACTAGCATCTTCCACATACACATGACTCACTCACGCAAGTACCTAATACCAATGGAGCTCAGGTGTGCCTCATGCTTGGGTTGTGGAAGAGGCTTCGTCAATAGATCTGCCATGCTCAAATCCATGTGAACCTTGCAAATCTTCACATCACCTCTCTCAATGATCTCGTGGATTAGGTGATATCGCCGAAGTATATGTTTGGACTTCTGTTGTGATCTAGGCTCCTTGGCTTGTGCAATGGCACCACTATTATCACAATGAAGGTCCACTAGATTGGACGCACTAGAAAATACACCCAGCTCAAAAACAAACTTTCTGATCCAAACGGCATCCATCGTAGCTTCTGATGCGGCCATATACTTAGCTTATGTCGTAGAATCACCCACCGTCTCTTGCTTGTAACTCTTCAAACTCAATGCGCCTCCATTAAGGCAGAACACAAAGCCAGATTGCGATTGAGAATCATCTTTATCGGTCTGAAAGCTAGCATCCGTGTAACCACTTACAACGAGCTCCTCTCCACCACCATACACTAGGAACATTTCCTCAGTCCTTCTCAAGTACTTGAGGATACTCTTTCCTACAGCCCAGTGACTCACACCCGAGTTAGATTGGTATCTGCTTGTAACACTTAGAACATATGACACCAATCGTGCCTTATAGATGTGAACATTTCCATCATCGTATATCTTTTTCTTGAAGATCCATTTACACTCAATAGTTTTTACACCATCGAGTGGATCAACCAAGTTCAAATCTTGGTTTTCTCGCATGGACTCCAACTTGGATCTAATGGCTCCAAGCCATTTCTCAGAGTCTGGTCCCATCACTGCTTCCGCATAGGTCTTGGGCTCGTCGTTGTCCAACAACAACACATCGCGATGCCCGGTGGTCAAAAACATGAACCTCTGGAACACTTTCTAGCGGCTCTCGCACCTCTTCGAGATGCACCATCCTCCCACTAACTCCTTTTGAGAGAAACTCTTTCACAAGGAATACACCATTCCGAGCGACAAACACTTTGCCCTTCTCTCTATTATAGAAATAGTATCCTTTTGTTTCCCTAGGATACCCCACAAAGAAGCACTTGTCAGACTTTGGACTGAGCTTGTTAGACGCCATACGTTTGACATACGCCTCACATCCCCAAATATTTAGAAAAGACAAATTACGATGCCTCCCAGACCACATCTCATATAGCGTCTTCTTTACTGACTTAGATGGAACTCTATTTATCGTGGAAGTTGTTGTTTCTAGAGCATGGCCCTAAACGGATAATGAAAGATCAGTGTGAATCATCATGGACCACACCATATCTAATAAAGTGTGGTTTCTCCGCTCAGACACCCCATTACATTGGGGTGTGCTGGCTGGAGTCAGTTGTGGAACAATTTCACACTGCTTCATATGATCACTAAACTCATGACTCAAATATTCACCTCCACGATCAGATCATAGAAATTTAATTGTCTTGCCCGTATGATTTTGTACTTCATTTTGGAACTCCTTAAACTTATCGAAGGATTCCCACTTATGCCTCATCAAGTATACATAGCCATATCTACTAAAGTCATCGGTAAAAGTGATAAAGTACTAAAAACCATTCCTAGTCATGTGACTCATTGGACCACACACATCAGTATGTACTATGGCCAGATCGAACACTATGCACGTAGGCTCTGATACCACTATTGGGGAAAGGGGAAGCTACGCTAGCCAGAAATTTCAAGAAAAAATTTGCCCCAAAGCCCAAGAAGCATGCACGTGTGAGATCATAGATCAGTACCTTCTAGCACAAGACGCGCTAGGAGCAACGGAAGAAGATGTTGAGGAAGCGCGTCCTTGTCGATCCTCGCTTCATTCCCAGCCGTTCCTCGCCAATCCAATTAGTGAAGATGATGTAGTTGTTCACGTTATGAAGTCCACGAGCGTCGCTATTGGAGCAACGCCTCCACGGTATCCACACATCCAAGGAAGGAGTTCCTCCCACGATAGTGTACTAGCACCGCACGTGAGAGACAGGAAATCCTCAATCTCAACTTTTGATATCAATAAACAGAGGAGAGGAGTTCTTGGTGGCTAGGTTTAAAATTGCAATTTCTCGTCATCCAAGACCTCCTCCCCCTCTCTTTATATAGGGATAAGAGCCCCTGGTCATCCACATCTTGAAACCAATAAAACAGTTACAACCGATTTGTGCTGTAACAGATCCAACCTATTTTACCCACGTCAGAACTTCCAAACCTGGATCGAAACTTCCGATAGGGTATTTTCGGTCTCTTAATCTAGTACGATACCGTAACAGATCCAATATGTTTTCGCCCACCTCAGAAATTCTGATACACATATCGGAACTTCCGATCAATAAAATTTTCCTGATTCCAAATCGGAACTTTCGGTTTCATCTCTCTTCCTCTAATTAGAAATTATCGGAACTTCCGATACCATATCAGAACTTCTGATTTAAGCTCTCAGTTTTGCAAACCATAAATTATTGGAATTTCCGATCCAACCGGAATTTTCTTGGGCATACTTCCTTCAAATGTATCAAAAGCATGGCTTGGGTTTGCACAACAACATCAAGGGATCTAAATAATTATAATTGTAGGTTTTAATTGGACTAATGCAATTAATTCCTATGTGTTATAACATTAACTAATTTGAAAACATGGGATCAATATGTTGAAGGCATGGGGTGTGACTTGCCTGGATCAACAAAATACGAAGACAAGTCCTCGACAAAAGACTCAGGCTTCTCGACATCTTCAAATTCTAAAAGCACGCAAAAAGAGGAGAGCCACATCACAGGTTTAATTGAGGCTGCACAATCTGGATCGGACGGCGAAGATATGATCCACCACGCAGGAGTGTTGCCGGCGATGACCGAGCACGGCGGTGAAGCTACCGGTGACGACGAGCGATGGTGGGGCAAGTGGAAGGCTAGAGTGGAACTAGAATAGGACAAGGATCATTTCGGTACCTAAGTTGACCACTAGCAATGATGGACGGCGGCCAGCGGCGAGCTAAGGTGGAAATAACTCCTTTGGTTGGTGATTCTGGCAAGATCCGACAGTGGATAGGCCGAATAGGGTCGATGCCGAGGACAGGGAGGTGGTGGTGGTCATGGTGGTGCTAGCGGTGGGGCTTGGTAGGGTCACCAATAGTGAGTGGAGGCTATCGGAGCTAAAATAGAGCGACAAAGGCTTTTCTGGAGTTCACCGGTGATGAGATGGCGATCGGCGAGGCTAGGGGTGGAACGGTTTTGGGGGATTGAGACGGAGGGTTTTATAGGGGTCGGGTAGCCGAATATTGCGGGCGAAGACGATAGGGTTAGAAGCGGCAACAAGATTTTTTGGGATTTCGGTGAGTGTTCGGGTTGGAGACTACAGAGATGACAGGTGGTGTCCATGAGTCAGTGAGGGTGGGGCACACACACGGGCTGGCAGGCAGAGTCCACGTGGAAGAGAGGACGGGACGCACGTGGGCAAGGGACCACGCCGATAGGCAAGGCCCGGCTGTCAGTGAAAGGGAGCGAGTGGGCTAGGCTGCGGAGAGAGATTAGAGGGAGGCGGCCAAACAATAATTAAAATTCATTTTCAAATTAAAATAATTGCTGAAATCCATTTTTAATTTCTATGCTAGTTGCAAAAGTCCTAAAAATTTGGAATTTTTTTTCTAAAATATTCTTTTGACTTGGAGAATTTAACAAAAAAATTCTAACTCAAAATGTGAATTATTTCTTAAGATTTTTAATTTGTTTCATTCTTTTCACACTTTAAATAATTCTTTTCTCAATTTTTATATCCTCAAGAATATTATTTGGCAAAAATTCAGAGTGTTTCAAGGGTCAACAGACATAACATTAAAGATGACCAATCAATGGTTAATATCATCTAGCCAACCAACAGTCGGTAATCCAAAGTCTCCTCGATGTAGCATTAAAGATGATCAATCAATGGTCAACATCATCTAGCCAACCAGCAGTCGGTAATCCAAAGGCTCCTCGAGTCCAGTACTCAGGAGCTTTCCCATCCGCAGGCACTCGGACAGTCTCTATCAAGAGTCAGGTCACCCATTAAACTCCACGATACATAATATTATATTTAATATGATTGTTATTGTCTAGAGTTATTACTCACAAACTGACCAGTTATTATCATAATTGGTCAGGTAATAAGGCGCATTAATGGCAATTTGTAACCCCTGATTTCTCTCGTATATAAAGGAATCAGGGGAGACTTTTGAGGTAGGTTGAACATATTCCCAACCAACGTTTCCAAGGCTTAAGACTATTTTTAGTCCTTAAACTCATATTACAAATACATGAGTAGGGTTATTCATCGGGTTAATTTTTTCCGTGCCATTACAATTTTCACGGTTTGCCAATATGTCATCGGTGTATCACTGACAGATGGGGCCGCCACAGTCACTGACAGTGGCATATAGGCAATTTCTGAAAATTATAATGGCATGTGAGTAATTTTTCCTTATTCATCCAAAGAATCATATCCCCTTAGTCTAACTAAAATCTTACTACGGGTACTCTCGTATTACACTATTGTTTCGTACACAATGACACAAGTGGAAGGGAATGTCCTATATGAAAGAAGACATCCCTACAATAAGCTCTGATGCACCGACCTAAGTAAAAGTAGAGAAGATAAAATAAGAATAATGATGATATATAATATAAGTGGTACTGGTACTTGTATGTACTAACATGATATCATCAATAGAATAATATAAGGGTTAGAAGCTCCCTAGGGAGACGACAGATAGAAAATGTAAGATGTAATACACTTACATTGCAACTCAATACCCCACAAGTAGAATGTTGGTCTGCTATCACAAGGATACACCAACTTGATTAAATATATTGTTCTTACAAGTTACAAGAGATTAAGACTTACCAAACAAATCTGTCGACCAAGACGTTGACATGCACCAATTGGTGAAGTGAAAATAAGCAAACGTACATCACAGGAGTAGACAGGAATAGGTGGATAAACACAGAAAAAATATGCAAAAATATGTGGCAGGGTTAGACTAAAAAATTGATTATTTGTCATCTTTAATAATGGGCTTCAATTTTTTGCCACCCTCAACATCGACATTGATTTTTTACCACTCACAATATTAACATTTTTTTGTCATTATATCATTTTAATTAGCTTTTAATTTCTTTTTATTTATTAACATATAAGGAAATTACTATCTTACCCCTTCTTTCCATTAATTGCATATCGTCTGACAACTAGCTTGAATTCTTTCATGTTAGGAAATATAGTACCAAGATCCAATTTGGGATTCTCCTTGTCGTGCCATATCAGCCTCTTTTTTGGTATGACATCGTCAACATATGTCTGTAACCTCAAGATCATTCCCATGAGATAACATGGTGAAGGGGGTAATATAGTAATTTCTCTATGTATTAATAGAAAAAAAATAATTAAAAGTTAATTAAAATGATATAATGATAAAAAATCAACATGTTAATATTGTGAGTGACAAAAATCAATATCAATATTAAGGATGATAAAAAATCGAAACATATATTTTGGTACGGCGGATAATCAATTTCCTCAGGTTAGACAAGTGGATAAAAAAAGTAAGGCCAACTCTAGATTCTAAACATCTTTCAGATCTTGTCCCATTCGGCTATACCACATAGACTTTTGACAATCAGAACGGTAAACACGCTACATAGGTTTTGCCTGATAAAAGATTTAAGAGAATGCTAGAAAGCTCTTTGTTGACACGAAAACACACCCACACACTAGCGTCGGTTTAACGATCCAAAAATGTGCGGATACTTAGGAATAACCCTAAGCGTAACACGGTGACAACGTCGCGTTCTAACGACCCTTAAATAGTGGTAAGGGGATAAAGGAGACGTCGGGTAACCAAATAAGTATTTAGCAATAATGTTCGACTAGCCGAAGTGTTGGAGAAATAATAAAGTAAACCAGCTAGACTAAGGCCGATTTAGATATGTAGTGAAGGGGCGATCGAACCGGTAAAGGGCCTCTAGTCAGACCGGTGGTGTAGAGTTGGGCGCTGAAGGGGGCTTCGGCGGATGTGCGAAGGGGGTCCGAAGGATCCCAGAGGGGTCCTTCGGCCTGACGTCTGGTCGGACCGAGGTACAGGCCTCGGTCATACCGAGGGCACCGGAAGGTGGCTCCAGGATAATCTGCGGGGGTAAAGGGGTTCGGGTCGGCCAACAGTCAAACTGACAAAGGGGGCCCAGTCAAACCGCATGTGAGGTCTCGGTCGGGCCTAGGGCTTCGACACACGTAGTGCGGGACTCCGGAGCGATGAACTCCTTCGGCACGGAGGGCTCACTTGGACCAGCGTGTGCACGCTGGTCAGACCAGAAGGTGTCACCACCCCGGTGATGGAGCATGCCGAAAACAGCGTGACGGTCCGACATGGCACGCACTGGTCAGACCACACAACTATTGCCGGTTAGACCGACAAAACCTAAATTGCAGCCTCTGGGTTGCAAACCACTTTTTTGCCGAAGTAGCTTGTAGATGAATCCTTAGGCGAAGATGTGAAGATGATAACTTTATGCAAAACAACAAGGAATCAAATACAATCTGTCCTAGAGGCTGAATTTCCAAGGGAGGCAATAAGACCGATAAAAACAATATAAATTTGTTACGTGGATTAAACAGGAGATTCACAGGCGAATCAACAAGGGTTACCGTGATTACGACACGGCGAACGGAGAGCTTCTAGTGCAAACTCACGAAGATGGACGTTACTTGACTAATCCTAGGGCAAGGAAAGTAGATTGAAATTAAAGGTACGATTCAAAACTAGGGTTTTGAGTTAGGTAGATTTGTTCGTTTTTTTTGAATCAGCCTCACCCTTATATTTATAGGGGCTAGACTTGAGTTTCCTGGCGTCCCAATTGAGTAGGATTCGGCCACAATTAGTTGAGATTTGATTAGAGATAAAACCCTCTCGAATCCACTTTTATCTCTAATTTCTAAACTGGGCTAGTCTAGCCGGACTCATTGGGCCGGTCTGATCGGGCCTACATGGACAGTTGGACCGGCCTACTATGGATGATTGGACCGGCCTGTGCCAGGTTGGGCATATTTTCGGCCCAAATTACCAAAATTGATTTTTTGACAATTTCGACCATTAATGCCAAATTTGGGTGTCAACATGTGCTCCTGCCTTTTAGCAAACTTAGTGAGATAAAAGCACAACGGGCTAAGGGCGATATAATCCATATCGTCCTTATGATCTCACAAGTGTTTTTGTCGAGTTCTTTAAAAGTACTCAACATTCATTTATCTACCAAACCATCCATTTCATAACTCAGGAAATCTGAATTTTGAGGGTGATTTGCATGAATTACTAATATAACTAAGGGACTTAAATGCCAAATTTTCCACCAACTCTGCCTTCAGTGCTTTTACAAATTTTTTGCCCCCCGAGTCCCTTGTAGGGACGCACCCCTACTCAATGAGGCTAGAAGCTGGCTTATCAACCAACTTCGATTTCCACACCTGTTGTGTCTTTGCTAGGACTTTGGACTCATCGAGCGGGTTATCACTACAAGAATCCGGACAACTTCTGTCGGCCAAAGCCGATGGAAGATAGCCCTTTTCCGGCGGAATAAGCTAACTTCTGTCGGCAAAAGGTTAACTTCCGTCGGCATATGGCCGACGGAAGTGGTTCAACGGGAGTTAGCTAACTTCCGTCGGCTTCACGTGGCCGACGAAACTTAGCGTGGCATTCTGCCACGTCAGCCGAGGCCAGCTAACTTTCGTTGGACAATCTAGCTGACGGAAGTTAGGTGGCCTCGGCTGATGTGGCAAACTGCCTTAACTTCTGTTGGCTTTTACCCTAGCCGATGGAAGTTTGTTATTTTCTGCCGACATGGCCAAAAATAGCTAACTTCAGTCGGCTATGGTAAAAGTCGACGGAAGTTAGCTGGTATTTTTTTTATTTTTCCTGGTTCCCCTATTGACACTCACATTCAATCACAATTTATATCTAAATTCACATATCACAACAAAATTCACATATCACATCCAAATTCACATTCAAACTTCACATATAACATCTAAAATCACATCTCACATCCAAATTCACATATCCATCCAAATTCACATCCAAACTTCACAAATCACATCCAAAATCACATAACACATCCGAATTGACATATCTCATCCAAATTCACATAACACATCCAGATTCACATATCATATCCAAATTCATATTCAAAATGCATATATCACATCCAGATTCAATTCAAACTTCACATATTACATTCATACTCACTTATCGCCCACATTTGGGTCGTGGGCGCCGCCGCTGCCTCCCGCTTCATCCACATTTGTGGCGGAGGCTCCATCCTGACCGGACGTATGGAAACTTTGAAGAAATAGACAAAATTAGAGAACGAACTCAAATAACCTTCTAAACGCTAACTTAAGTATCTTAACTAACTAAAGTAACTCAAATAATGATATGTTAGGAGGTACCTCGACTGCAGGATGAGGAACAAATGGAAGTGGTGGTGGCAGGGCAGGTAGCGGTTGGAACAAGGACATGTCAAATCCATGAAGTTGCTGGGCCATTTTCTACACATGTTGTAATGCAATCAGTTAGTTCTAAACCTATTGATAAATACTTTATAACTTCAACACAATAAACTAAACTTACTTGCATCACCACCTGCTGTTGTGCTAAGCAGACGATATAATACTCTTGTTGCTGCCTTATGTGCTCATCGCGCTGCCTCATTTCCTCCCTCAGCTGAACCACTTCTGGGTTTGCTTCTGAGCGACGACGGCTAGAGACAACTCCGATGGAGCTCTATGACGATTGAGCTGACTTCCGAGCTCTCACCGCCCTCGAGTCAATAACTCTATTGAACATAGAGTACCTGCAACATTGAATGAGTTAGTTACCATTATAATACCAAACACAAAACATTGAGAAAAACATCGTCTCACCGTCCATTGCTTTTTCCACCTCCACTGAAGTACACGCCCATTGGGTCGATAGGTTCTCTCCGCCAATCATAGTCCTCTCCACGGAGTTGAAATATGTGTTGACCATATTGTGCCTACAAAAAAACAACATGTCCGATTAGACAGAGAAAAATGACGCAAACTCTTAACATTGCTAACATCTCACCAAATGATCTATGGTTGACTGGCTACACAAGATATCTGGCTGTGTAGGATCTCTTCCTTTGTGACCAGAAGCGTAGACCTCGATGTCACTTGTCACATTGCCAGATTTAGCTTTCTGTACAGTAGATATGAGTTAGTCGCATTACAATGTATATATAGATAAAGTGACAAGTGTTCGTCTTACCATGCGTTTAGCATGGCGGATATGTCTATCGGCACCATATCTATGCTTCGGATCCATTCCACGGCATTGTCTTTTCTGCTCGGAAGTCTTCTTGAATTCAGCTGAAGACCAAATCTTTCAGAATTCAAAGTAGGCATCCTCGTGGTTTGCAAACCACGAAATCCTCACCTGAACAGAGATTTTAAGCTTCTGCATTATATGAAAATAAATCTCAAAAACCGAAGATTAAAAAAGTTAGAATTGTTTACCGAACGATATTGCTCTTCAGTCAAGTATATTGCTAAAGCACTCATCGCCTTCCTCATTTGTTGCCCTAGATTCTCCTTTAGTACGCATTGTTCGCTTGAATGCGGGCATACGAAATTGCGTCCTTCACCACCTTGTGTGCATTGTTGTTGAAGACTTGAAGGGCATGATTATGGTGATTTCCCGATTGTGGCAAGCAAAAACGTAACTGCAAAAGTCATGATTAGTAACGTGCCGTAACTCCAAAAGTTTCGCATTAAAACTAAAAAAGGAATAAAAAAACACATACCTAGAATTCATGAGACACCGCCCCCTAGGCAGTTCCGTGGAGCCCGTCAGGAGCAAACCGGTATTGGTCTCATGTCTAGCATAGTACGCGCTCACCGGTCGGCATTATTAGCACCCCTGGGTAGTGTAGATGACACAGGTTACCCAATATCTGGATAACCTGCCTGACCCTCGAAGTGTTGTGAAACTGAGAGTCAATCCAAGATCTAGAAATATATAATAAATAAAGTCAGTTTACTGAAAGAAATTTTTTGAGAAAAGCAAAACACCAGAGTATTAGACTTACACGTCACCTACAGGCATAATCTCGGTCTTGGCTCCACCCGAAGGGACTATTGGTGGGGCGACCAGGTGGCTCGTCCTAAAAGATTGTGAGGATGACCCTGAAGCCTTAGCCCCCTCCCCTTAACCCACACACTCTTCCTACCCTGCACCTGCTCCAGGTCAGCCCACTACCCCGCACCCTCTGGGTCATCCCCTCCGGCCCCCACCCTCCGGGTAATCCTCATGACCCGCACCCTCCAGATGTTCTTCCTCCTGCAAAATAGTATTAAAACAATTAGTAATAGTTTATAACTGGCATAAAAATCAATTTGAAGGTTACCTCATCATCCCTTTGAAATGCAATAGGCCGACCAATTAATGTCAGATCTATGCATCTCAAGAGCTGCTCTTGACGACGTATGTTTGAAGAACAGGAGCTACCCTAGAAAAGGTTGTCCTCCTGAGTCATCGGTGTACTCGCCGGAGTACTCGCTGGTGTACTTGCCAAGCGGAAAAGCTACCTCGTGACAGTCTTCTCCTTTTTCGACATCCTATTCAAAACAAGCACAAATGAGCATTTATTAGTACAAAAGGTTTGAACATATGAAAAAACATGTAATATGAAGTATATTACATATGCATGTATGAAAACAATTACTTGTCAATTATCATCAAAATTAGGATCAATTTGTTCATTTCCCCCCAAAGCACGCCATGTTACTTTTTTCTTCTTATGTTGGTGTTTCCTTTTCTCAGAAACTGCTACATCATTAGCATCACCAAGAAAAGAATCTGCTGGCAAGTCTGGCTCTACATTAAATGAAGTTGGCAATTCATCATCTTGGTAAACCTCATCAACCTCTTCAACCTCTAATTGATAAGCGCCGTCACTAGGGGTGTGTAGACGTTCCTAAGGATTCACTTTGTAGACTACCCACCAAGCACTTAGTTTTTCACATTGGTACGGCATATAATACACTTGCTCGACTTGGTGAGGAGGGACAAAATTATCGCAACAACATAACTGTTCCACGTGTTTGACTTCAACCATCCCAAATTGGTTTTCTCGAGTAACATGTTTGGGATCAAACCAATCACAATCGAAGAAGACTACTTTAATATCCTTATTCCCGGCAAAGTTGTACTCGATTATATTTTGATGATTCCATAATACATTGTCAGCGAGCACGCACTGCAAATCATATGAGTTTATAAGATAATTAACATAATAGAGTAAAATAATATGTGTCACAAAATGTAAGGATTTACATGTTCTCTGAACCAAGTGAGGAAACTAGGCCCACCATTTACTCTTTCTCGACACAATTTATCTAATTGCTTCTTTGTTGGTTGATGACCAGATGTCAAGTATTTTGAATCAAACATACTGTCATTGTAACGAATAGGTAAACAAACAAGTATAAAACATCGTCGATAAAATATAAAACTAAAAAGCATTTACTTACGCGAAATATTGTTCCATCTCTTCCATATTTGAGTACATGTAGAGCAAGGCATATGTCCGTTCTTCTCGAGTTACATAATATACCATGGAGACACCAACAGTTATGCCCTTCCACCCAAAAATTTGGAGGTTACTGCAAGGATTGTCTTCATCCACATGGTACCGTGTAGCAGGTGTGTTGACATTGTGATGCTCAGCGAAGTATACACTAGTGAAGTATGCTATCTCTTTAAATTTAAATTCTTCCGTGATGCAACCTTCAACTCTAGCCTTATTGCCAACCATCGCTCTAAGCTTTTTTAGGGACCTTTCAATGTGATACATCCACCTATATTGTACAGGGCCACCTACCTTAGCTTCATATGGAAGATGAACCAGTAAATGTTGCATTGGATTGAAGAATCCCGGAGGGAATATTTTTTTCCAATTTACATAAAAGCACTGGTATCTCTTTCTCCAGCATCTCCATCATATCTTTCTTAATTTCTTAACATAAAGTTGTCTATAAAAATGGCTCAGCTCAGCTAACGCCTTCCACACATCATCATTCAAGTACCCACGAATCATTACAGCAAGGAGTCTTTCCATTATTATGTGGTAATCGTGACTTTTCAATCCATTTAACTTCCCTGTCTTCAAATTCACAGCTCTTCTAAAGCTCGCGGTGTAACCATCTAGGAATTTCAAATTTTTCAACCACCTCATTACTTGTTTCTTTTCTTTAGGTTTTAAACAAAATGGAGCATGTGGCTAGCCACTACTATTCGTCAACTCAAGGGTTGTATTACATATCTCAGCTAAATCTCTTCTCGCCTTTACATTATCTTTTGTTCTGTCCGCAAAATCCATACATGTACTTATAATGCTTTCACCAACATTACGTTCCTAATGCATAACGTCAATGTTGTGCATCAAAATCAGTGATTTGACATATGTCAATTCCAATAAGCCACATATGTGGGTCCAGTTATGTTTGGTTGTGAATCCTATAAATCCATCCTCATTTTCATTAAGGACCAACTCATTCAGCATATCAGCGATTTCTATACCATTTAAACGCCTTGGTGGTCCCTTTACAACAATATTGTCCTTCTTGAAATTGTTCATCTGTAACCTAAATGGGTGATTCATGGGGAAAAGCATATATGACAATCAAAGTAACAAATCTTTCCCCCGAAGTTAAGACGAAAACAATTCGTTCCCTTTGCACATATCGGACAAGTTACCCTTCTATGACAACTCCAACCAGAAAAAATATCGTATGCTGGAAAATCGTGGACCGACCACAAATACACAACTCAAAGATTGATTTTTTGCTTCCGGTCATAGTCATATGCTTCAACTCCTTTCCACAATTGTTTCAACTCTTCAATTAAGGGCTTCAGCATCACGTTTAGGCGTGTTCTAGGATGCTCTAGACCGGGTATAATGAGAAACAGGAACATAAATTCATATTTCATATAAAACGAAGGTGGAAGGTTGTATGGAATAGCAAACACAGGCCAACAAGAGTACGACGATGCGGTTACATTGAAAGGCGTGAATCCATCTTTTGCCAACCCAATGCGAACATTTCTTGCATCCCTAGCAAAGTCTGCATCAAAATCATCTAGAGCCTTCCATGCCTCACCATCAGATGGGTGCACCATTACTTGGTTATTATCACGTACACCTTCTTTATGTCATTGCATATGTCTAGCGGTTTTCTTTGAGAGAAATAATTGTTTCACCCGAGGTGTAAGAGGCATGTAACGAAGTTGCTTATAAGCAACCTCTGTCATCACCTTTTCACCGTATTCGTTTACAACCTCTATGAATCTCGGTTTAACACATTTTAAGCATTTCACCTCATTCCTATGTTCTTTCTAGAAAAAGCATACAGTTATCTTGGCACACATCAATCTTCTCATACTCCATACCGAGAGCAGAAAGCATTTTATTTGACCGGTACATGTCTTTCGGTACCTTATGGTTAATAGGAAGGATATCGCTGATCAGATTCACGAGCTCCTTATAACAATTGTTGGAGAATACAAACTTTGACTTAATGGTCATAAGATGGGTCACGAAAGCGAGAACGCTTACGGTGGTGTGCTCATGCAACGGCTCTTCTGAAGCTCGAAGGATGTCGAAAAACTTTTGAACCTCCAGTGTTGGAGGATCCTCAGGGTTTGTTTTAAACTCTGGCCGTATAGCATCAGGCATCTCATCAATCCTATCGTCAGAAACGCTACCATCTTCTTCTTCCACTACTAATACCGTTTTTTCACAGCCTGTCTCGCCATGAAAAGTCCAACTTCATAACCTAGCATGAAACCTTATTTGCAAATGTGGAATGACAACGTTCTCTTGTCTTGCTAACGAGAATTTCTACACTTCATGCATGGGCACCTCGCGCTAGTGTTTGTTGTGAAAGCGAATGCACGGTCAACAAATTTATCAGCGTTGATTACCCACTCCCTCGTGTGAGCTCCACTTTTCATCCAACCACTATACATCCATTGTTGGTCGTCCTCAGCCATTCTATAGGAAAAACATTCATTCAATCGAGAATGCATCATAAGTACTAGACGTTTTCTACATACCATGTCCCTATGTCTATAGGAAAAGATAGGTCCTAAACCCACTCAAGAGTGACCGACAGAATGTGGTATTTATGATGAGCCATGAGTCCGAACGAAATTTTAGCAACATAACCCCGATGTTCTCCAATTGCACGCCTAATAGTGGTGCAATGGAGAACAACAAGGTTATGTCACTGAAATCTTATTTGGACTCATGACTCATCATAAATACCACGCTCTGTCGCCCACTCCGAGGCTGTCCAAAAAGGGACAATTCTGGACCTACAGATCTCACACGCATGACACATGTGAGACATGTTGGTCCGAAACGGGTTACACATAGGTTTCGTTACACTATTTATGTTGGTGTCAAATAAAAAATTACATACATGTATGAAATCATCAACAAACAATAAATTAATACTAGAGTATAATTAATAACATATATAATAGCACATCTCATACGAAGCACTTGTAAAAGCATACAATTAATATAGGAACATTTCTAATACCATAATAGTCAACGTAATGAAATTATCACATAATATCACATTAATTCATATATATCCTACCAATTAATTGATTTTTATTTTATTAATTACTTTGTGAATTGATGCTAAAACTAGATTTTTGCATTTTGTTTTCGATGTTTTTAACATGACAAATGAACAAGTTCAGGTATTTTGATATGAAAGAAAGACCCAAAGTAATTTAGTGCATGCTAATGGTCTATCTTACTTGGTTTGGAACTTTTTGTTTGATTGTTATTCCAGATGTTCATTTTTCCGGTCATAGATGACTTTTCTTTGTGTTGTACTGGTGTTATTAGACAAAAGACAAATGGTATGTTTGTTTCACATAAAGCAGTAATGCAATAAAAGTTATAAATTATCAAGTGTAATAATTGACAATGGTTGGTATGAATCATTGAATGTGAATAGTAAGAAATGGCTTGGTCTGAATCACATGACGTAGTCGGATACACATTCTTGATTTCCCAAAACTGATGAAACTTTGTGGCAAGTTCATTAAAAAATAAAGTTTTAGGATGAGGAACTAAGCTATAATCTCCCAAGATTCTAAATGTCACTTAGATCTGAATGTCACGTAGGTTGCACTAAAACTTGACAATTCACAAATAAAAAGCGAAAAAATAAAGCTAAAAAATTACTTGATCATCGTACGGCGACGGGCGGTGACGACGGGTGGCGATCGGCAGCGACGGTGTCTGGAGGCCTGCAGGCGGCGGCGGGTAGCCGGCGGGCGGGAGGGCAAATAGCGGGAGGCCGACGGGCGGGGGGCGGTGGCCGGCGCCGGGCCGAGCAGTGGGCAGCGGCGTGCATGGGACCGAGCGGCGGGCGGCGGCATGCGGGACTGGGCGGCGGGGCGCGGACCTCAGGAGGGAGGGCGGAGGGCATCGGCTAGGAGGTGGAGGCCGGCGGCGGGAAGAGGCGACGGCTCGGACAGTGGGCGCGGGAGGCGGTGGCTCGGTGACGGCGTGGGCGCGCGCGTACAGGGAGTTAGGTCTCCATGTATGTGCGGGGTGTTGGGTAATAAATCCCCTAACTTCCGTCAGCCAGCATTAAAGCCGACGGAAAAATGCCCTCTAACTTCTGTCGACCACTGTGAAAAGCCGACGGAAGTTATCTTAACTTTCATCGGCTCCTATAGGCCGACGAAAGTTAATTAACTTCTGTCGGTTTTCGAATAAACTAATGGAAATTAATAAGGCCGACAAAAATTTATGTTTTTCTTGTAGTGTATCCTCAAATACTTCGGCCTTCTCTTCTTTGAAATAATAAGCACGAAGACATTGTAAGCATCTCTTTTGAGACTTAGTCATTCCGGGGGGTGCCCGTGAAGGTTGTGGCTTTGTTCTGGGCGTCAAAAACTTACTCCTGGAAATTTTTGCCAAACGGGGAACACCCAGACTGGCCTCGGCAATTTTGCGCTTGGCGAAGTCATTTTTATGTCCTCTATCGGTCAGACCGGCCTTATTGGGCCGGTCGGACCGTCTGTTGCCAGACACCTAGGACGGGCCGGTCGGACCGGCCACAGAAGGCCGGTCAGACAGGGGTGGTGCTGGCGTTCTAGTCCATTGTGGGCCGAACTCGCGCCTCTATGGAAGGTTCGGCCTCCTTGGCGGTCGTGGCTGAGAGTACATCTTCTCAGCCCTCTTCTTATAATTCTAAAGTAGCATCCCAAAAGTTATCTTAGGCTTCTCGTGGGACCTAGCCAAAGACGATGCGTCGACATTCACTTTCCATACTCCTACCTCAGGATTCTTCGATATGAGCGTGCTACTTCCCCATGACGACCACCTTCCATTTGGTTGACTTGGCCTGCTCGGGCCGGATCAACACCCTCTTCCCATCGAGGTCGATGTTGTTCATGGGGAAGGGATCCTGGTCTAGCTTCATCTTAGGGCTAGAATCTATTTTCAATCGTCCTTCGTCTATGGCCGATTGAACCTGCCGACAAAAAAATTGCAATTGTTAGTAGAATGAGAAAGCGAATCATGCCACTTACAGTATGCACGTTTCTTCAAGTCATCGGCGGTTGGAATGACGTGACCTTTAGGCAACCCGAGGAGCTTTCTCTTCAATAGAAAGTCAAATATTTTATCACATTTGGTCACATCAAAAGAGTACTTAACTTCACTGGGCCGATTCTTAGTGGGAGACGGTCGTAGCTCAGAGCAAGTGACCATCTTGGACCCATTAGGCTAGGTCCATTCTATCGTGTATACGTCGACTGAGTCATCCTCCTCTTCTAACAGCTCTTCCTCAGAGTGTTCCATGACGTGTACCTCGGCCTTAGGCTCACTAAAGGTTTTGATGAATTTTTTGCTCTTGGTTCGACCCTCTTGGTCCAGAGCCTGCTACAAAACCTGACTAACCTCCTAGAAGTTCCGGTCGTCTAGTCTTTCCTTAATTTTGGAGTGTAAACCATTAAAGGCTAAGTCAGCGAAATCCCTCTCGGAGATGTTCAAACTAAAACATCGGTTTATAGTGTCTCGGAAACGCCTAATGTAATCAGAGACACTCTCACTAGCCTTCTGTCTAACCGATGTTAAGTGTGAAAGCCTAAGTTTGGTTTCCCCAGTATAAAAATAGTCATGAAACTTCTTCTCTAGCTGGGCCCAAGTTTGCACGGAGTTCGGCGGCAACGCCGAAAACCAAGTGAAAGCGGTGCCAGAAAGCGACAAAGAGAATAATCTAAGTTTAAGCGTGTTTGATCCACTTGCTTCGCCACACTGTGCTAGGAATTGACTTATATTCTCTAGGGTGGTCTTGTTATCCACACCATCAAATTTGGTGAATTCAGGGATCCTAAAGCCGCAAGGGTACGGGATAGCGTCGAAGTGGTTTGGGTATGGCTTACGGTAAACTCTAGCCTAATCCCGAGGTGTGTAACCAGTGCATTCCCTAACAAGCGTGCAAATTCGCTCGTCAATATCATCTACGCCTTCTGCCTGTGCGCATCTCTCGTGCGGGGGGCACGACACGTGGTGGTATGTTGGGGTGTCGGCCATGTGGCTCATCCTCTCATACCGGCTCATTATAAATAGCGTGCTTAGGCCTACGCGGGTGTGCAGGAGTAGGAGGTGCTGGCAACGCGGGAAACCGTAGTGTAGGCGCTAGCTGCGCATAGTAGACAGGGGTGGTTTGACCAGCCATAGGGCTAGTCTGACAGTAGGCCTACTGGCTGGTCGAACCGGCCTGGTAGCCAGTCTGACCGTAAGTGTATTGGTTGATCAGATCGGGCTGGTACCCGGTTGGACCGACTATTGTCGGCAGTAGTGCCAGGTATATGTTAGTCTGACCGGTCCAAGGGTTGGTCTGACCAAGGTGGTATATGCGGTCTCGGCCCTAGAGGGTGAGGGCGGAGACATGATGGCTTTCCCGGTGCTCCCATCTGTTTGGCTGTAGATGTGGTGCGCAGGGGGTAATCTAGCAATGGGAGAAGCGGCCTCGGAAAAGCCGAATCTCTTAAACATCGCTTCTATCTCAAGCCTTAGACGATTCGCGAATGTTGTGCTAATGGCTTGATCTACTGTGGCTTCTATCTCCTACCTAATTTCTAAGAGGGATAGAGACGGGGATGATGGCAGTGGTACCTTGTTTCCGGAGGGGTCGGGAATATTGATGTTATGCTTGACGTAGCCCGTGCGAGTTTTTGTGTACTGCCCTAGCATGATGGCATGGAATTCCTTCGTCTTGGCCTCAATCTCAGTCCGATCCTCTTCAGGGATGTCTCCAAGGGTGTGGAGAATGATGTCGCGGTCGTCGATCTCCGTGCTCATGCCCCCCCCCCCCCGAGTCCATCGGCGATAGGGGTGATGTTGTCGTAGTCGTAGTAGTCGTGGTCGATGTACCCGCTGCCGATGTAGACGTGCTCGTCATGTTGATGTCGTCCCCAGTAGAGTCGCCAAACAGTTTGCTGACACGAAAATGCACCCACACACTTGGCGTCGGTTCAACGATCCAAAAACATGCGGATACATAGGAATAACCCTAAGCGTAACACAGCATCGACGTCTTGTTATGATGACCCTTAAACAGTGTGTTGGACCGAAAACGGCGACCAGAGGGGGGGTGAATGGGAGCTTTTAAAATTTCAGGCTAAAAACAGCCTTCGGTTTTAATCCTGTCTTCTGCGGAACAGGCTTCGAACACTACCTTCGAAGGTCTGGTTCGGAGGTACTTCGACAGCTCCGAACACAGGCTTCGCAGGAGCAAAAGTTCGAAGCCAAGAAGACTTCGCTCCACTAACAACCCTCGAAAATCTACTCTGCTAAGTCAGTGCAGGCTCTGCACACTGGGTGCTTCGAGCAGGCTTCGCACTTCACCCTTCACAAGAGTGGACACCCCACTGAGGACTTCGACCAAGTACTTGGCAGCAGCAATTGGTGCTGGGCTTCGTACACGAAGGTCTAAACGCACACAAACGGACTTCGCTAAGGGCTTCGACACAAGAAGCAAAACGAGCCTCGATCAGGGCTTCGCTAGTAAGCTGTGAGGTCTAGCCTCAAGTTACACAGAGCGACAGCACGCTGAAAAACACACTTCGCACAAAGACAACCTTCGCCTAGACAGGCTTCGGTGCACTACAACTAGCGAGGTATGTAACGCGAGCTCAAGCAAAAAGCACAAAGAAGCAGGGCTTCGCCGCTTGAACAAGGAACACAATAAATTGAACTCTGGATGAATACACCGAGGTATGTGGCTACAGGAGCTCAACAGTAAATGCTCAAAGTGTTCAATGTTACCTACCGAGCCCCCATATTTATAGCCCACAGTTCACCCAAAGGAATTGACTACATTACCCCTAGGGTTTACATTGGTTTTGTCTCTACAGAACTGAGGGGTACAAAAGGTAGTCAACTTTATTGGAGGCTTCTCTGTCAGCCTTTGTAGAGGGGACAGCGCCAGCTTTTTGCAGAGCAGACACTGTCAGACTTGCAGCCTTTGACCTTTCCGAAGCCTCCCTTCGCACGCGAGGGGTGCGGTAGCTTCGGCGAGAAGCCTTGAGCCAGATGGCCTTCGCTTCACCGAAGATAGCCTCCGATACAGTGACGGTTTTGAGCCGAATCCGTCAAAGCCCTTGGGCCTTCGCACCAACACCTCTGGAGTGGACCACCATGGCTTCGCAGCTTCACCCAACTTGAACTCCGTCAGTCCGTGTACCGAAGCCATGCAGGCCGAAGCACCTCAAGTCAACCACACTCCGGAGCTAGCCTCGCTCCGAAGCCTTCCTCACTCCGAAGCCCCACCTTCGGAGCACCACCCTTCGAAGTCCCTCCTTCGTCCAAGGCCTCCGCATGAAGCATTCCATGAGCCCTTCGTCGTAGTGTCTCTCCCCAAGCACACTCCTCGACGAGCCTCACCCGGACCATGCCTTCGATGCGCCTCGACTTCTGAGACCTTCGTCGGGTACCTTCGAATGTCTCCCTCCGGAGCACACTTCGAATTCCTTGCCTCCGCAGAGGACTTGATCCATCCAACTCCGAAGTCACTCCATCCGGAGTACCTTCGAAGTGCCTCACCTCCGAGGACTTTGTCTCGGAGTACCTTCAGCCGGAGCCACGCTCCGCACTCTCTGCCTTCACCTGGCATGCCTCGACCCGAGGACCGACCCGGACCACCTTTGCAGCCACCGTGACGGAGCTCCCTGCTCCCGTGGCATCAAGCCTCCCGCTTGACCCAGGTTCACCTGCTGCGAACCTTGTCCGTCGCCTCCGAAGTCCCTGCGCACCACAGACAAGCAGACAAGTGTATCCGGTACTCCGGAGACCTCTCTGGGTTAGAAACCTTCGGCACACACTCCGGTGTACCGCCCAAAGTACCGAAGCCTTCGGTACAGACCCAGTCATCGTGTACTGTCGTACCCCTCCGACAAGCACACTCCGCTGCACAGCTGCAGCAAACAGCCACCGAACACCCTTCGGTGAGACCACCTCCGAACACCCTTCGGAGGTACCACCTCCGAACCGAGGTAAAAAGTCTGTCAATCACTCATCACAAACACTGAAACCAACCCTTGGTTTCTCACAGTGGTAAGGGGATAACAGAGTCGCTAGGTAACCAAACAAGTATTTAGCAACAATATTCGATTAGCCGAAGTGTTGGAGAAATAATAAAGTAATCCAGCCAGACTAAGGCTGGTTTAGAATTGCAGTGGAGGGGCGGTTAGACCGACGAAGGGCCTCTGGTCAGACCGGTGGTGCGGAGTTGGGCGCCGAAAGGGGCTTCGGCGGCTTGTGCGAAGGGGGTCCGAAGGATCCCCAAGGGGTCCTTCGGCCTAACGTCCGGTCGGACCGAGGAACAGGACTCGGTCAACCCGAGGGCACCCGAAGGTGGCTTCAGGATAATCTACGGGGGTAAAGGGGTTCAGGTCGGACGATGGTCGAACCGACAAAGAGGGCCCGGTCAAACCGCACGCGAGGTCTCGGTCGGACTGGGGGCTTCGACACGCGCAGTTCAGGACTCCGGAGTGATGAACCCCTTCGGTATTGAGGGCTCGATCGGACCGGCATAGGCGCGCTGGTCAGACCAGAGGGTGTCGCCACCCCGTTGACGAAGCATGCCGACAATGGCGTGATGGTCCGGCACGGCACGCACCGGTAAGACCGCACGGCTATTGCCGGTCAGACCGACAGAACCTAAATTGCAGACTCCAGGTTGCAAATCACTTTTTAGCTGGAGTAGATTATAGATGAATCCTTTGGCGAAGATGGGAAGATAACAACTTTCTGCAAAACAGCTAGGAGTCAAATACAATTTGGCCTAGAGGCCGAATTTCCAACAGAGACAAGAAGACCAATAAAAACGATAGAAATCTATTACGTGGATTAAACGGGAGATTCATAGGTGAATCAACAAGGGTTATCGTGATTACGACGTGGCGAACGGAGAGCTTCCAGTGCAAACTCACGAAGATGGACGTTACTTGACTAATCTTAAGGCAAGAAAAGTAGATTGAAATTAAAGGTACGATTCAAAACTAAGGTTTTGAGTTGGGTAGATTTGTTCGGTTTTTTTTAATTGGCCTCACCCCTATATTTATAGGGGAAAGACTTGAGTTTCCTACGGTCCCAATTGAGTAGGATTCAACCACAAATTAATTGAGATTTGATTAGATATAAAACCCTAACGAATCCACTTTTTATCTCTAATTTCTAGACTAGGCCGGTCTCACCGGGCCTACATGGCTGGTTGGACCGACCTGTGGTAGGTTGGGTATATTTTCGGCCCAAATTACCAAAATTGATTTTTTTGATAATTTCAACCATTAATACCAAATTTAGGTGTCAACACTGTCATTATAATTTCTATTGTTTTTAAATATATCATGGTGTTACTGATAGATAAGGGATAAATATATTCTTTAAATTCTAAAAAATTCTAATTCACAAGACTGAATATTGTTGTTTGTTAGATGCCCCAAAATTTTCTTTAGTGTGAGACACCGCATCATCAGCTTGCATAAGTATAACCTTTTAGTTTGTTTGCATTTGTGAGTTTACATACGTATTTTTGTGCTAATTTAACCTCCTAATTTTGTTTTTATATATTTGTTGGGATCACCCAAAATATATAAGTTTTAACTTTTAGGACTGGTTTGGAAGCCCATAATCCCGGTCCATTCCATGGGATGGGCCGGGATTTTAGTTTGGCCCTTAAGTTACATTTTTCGTTCCCCGCGAGGAAACAAAAGGTGAAAGTATTTGAACTGTTTGGAGTTTGTTGACCTGATATTTTCGGTAGATTTCTATCGAATGGACAGCTCATCATCACATTTTAGACATAGAAATTTCACCAATATAACACAATCCGTTAGTACCATTTTTTGCCGAGAATATTTTAAAAAACATTCGGTAAATAATTGTTTCATAGAGTATTTTAAAAAAAACACTCAGTAAATCTATGTTTACCTAAAAAACACTCAGTAGTATCCGAAATAATGCACTCAATAAAAATTTTGGCACTCAATGAATTTTGGTTTTCGGTATTCATTCATGTACTGCAAAAAAAGATCTATGTGATTAAATGGATGAGTTTTTAAATGCTAATAGTTGATGTTTTGTCAATTGAGATGTCTCATTCACTACTAGTATAATACAACCATATTTAATATAAATAAAACAGAAAATATACATACTAATTAATAATAGCTTGATACAATTGAAATCTTGGAAAAGGACAAACTAGTCAGGGGTAAAAGTAAAACTGGAGTACAATTGCTTATTCTACTGGACTTACATGGCCCAGACCAATAACTGTACTCCAAAGGTACGAGCAGCTATGCACGGATGCACCGATCAGACAACGCGGCGGCAGAGCGTGACGCCGTCGGCGAGCGGGAGCTGGACGGCCTCGACGCGCTGGTCGGCGGCGATCTTGGCGTTGAAGGCGACGATGAAACCTCTGATCTCCTGGTCGTCCTCCGTGAGCTCCGAGTCATCCTCCAACGCGACGGAGCCGCCCCAGAGAGTGTTATCGTAGGCGAGCAAGCCGCCGACGCGCACCAACCGGAGCAGCCGCTCGTGGTACTCACCGTAGCTCCCCTTGTCGGCGTCTACGAACGCGAAGTCGAACATCCCCTCGTTCGCCTCCTGTTCCAAGATCGAATTAATCAGCGGTGATGAGCAGGCATTCGAGGCACACAAAGATGGCCGCCGGCGCGCGCTCATTCGTTCCGTACGTCGGCGAGCAGCTCGTCGAGGATGGGCTTGGCGGGCGCCTCGCGGAAGTCGACCTTGTGCGCGACGCCGGCCTTCTCGATGAAGGGGAGGCCGATGTCGAAGTACTCCCGGCTGACGTCGATGGCGATGACCTTGCCGTCGTCAGGGATGGCGAGCGCGGTGGCGAGTACAGAGTAGCCGGTGAACACGCCAACCTCGATGGTGTTTTTCGCACCCATCAACTTCAGCAGCAGCGACAGCAGCTGCCCCTCCTCCGGTGGCGACAACATGTACCCACTGACGAATCAAGAAAGCCGATACATGCATGCATGGATCGATATAAATCAATTTTAATGTCATAACGAGGCTGATGAGTTAATCAGCTGGAGGAAATCGTGAGAGCCATCCTACTAGGTGTGCTTCTGGCTGACGAGGCGGAGCTCGCGCATGAACTCGTTCTCCCGCGGGTGCGCGAACGTGTTCAGCATGTACTGTACCAAAAAAATTAAACTTATGAACTCTCAAATTCTCAATCGATTGATGGTCGATTAATGCACCGGCCGGATGGAATAATATGGGTTAAACGAACGAGAGAGATATACATACTCAACGCATCCAAAGAAAACTTTAACAATAGCTGTTCAATTTTGTTAAAAAACATAATTTCTGCTAGCTCTCGCTTTATAAACAAGAAGATTTATTATTGCAATATCACTAAAAAATACTTTTTTCTTACAGATAAGAAACATTCAGGTCATTTATTCTCAACGGTAATTACCATGAATTTCATCTCAAAAACAAACAAAATATTTGCCTATTTGAGAGAGACAGAGCTATACCTCGTAGAGGGCGTCACTCTTGAGGAGGGTCTTGGCGCTGTCGTTGGTGTGGATGTCCTTCTTCTTCTCGGCGTTCGCCGCCATGGCAGCTCGCTCACTCGCTCGACCCGGTGTTTGGCTGAACCGCGCGCCCGGCGTGTCAAGTAGTATAATGGTAGAGGGCAGTTAGCCGAGCCCTATATAAACACAAGGGACGCTTGCTAGCCGGGGCGTCACCAGCAGGCAGCTGTAGTGTCATACGGTGATACGTACGGATAGCATTGGAGCCAGGTCACCGCTTACCGGCCGTATCTGCATGCATGTGGCTTGGCTCATTGGCTGCGCTTGCCTCTTGGAGATCGATCGAATGATCGGTCACGTGCGCCAACGCCGGCAGCAGTGTCACAGAGGGAGCATGGAGAATCTGCATGGATTGGCTGTGCTTGTTGCTTGCTCGATCACGTCCGTCGGTGGACGGTGGGTGCGCCTTTTGTGCGATGGCAGTTTTGCCTTTTTTACCCACTTCAGCACGGCTGCGACATCGTGGGTGCAACGTGTTGGCATGGATACGGTTTTAAATGAAATGTGATATCGTAGATCTCTAACCTCTCCAATTTAATTTGATGGACTCTCTGTTTATTTAGTCAACTCTTTAAAAATATTCCTCTCTATATCTAGATCATATTTCAACAGACTCTTTATTTTTAACTTTCTAAAAAATTAATCCTTACTTTTAAAATCCGAAAAGATTTTGAAAATTTTAATTTCTTTTTAAAATCCTGATTTCTAACCTTAGAATTCCCCAAATTATAAAACTATAAATTTTTTAAAAAATTTTAAATTTTTTTTCTTATTTTCATTTCTATTTCTCTTTATTTTCTATTTTTCCATTTTCTCTTTTTCATTCATTCTTTCTGTTGACACTTAAATCGTACAACAAAACGCCAAACAACATTGATGTGTCACCCGACGATCCTCGTCCATGGCGAGAAAACTAGAGTCACCGGGCGGTCGGATTGGCCACATAAGAGCGGTCAGACCGCCCACCAGAACCTGATCAGACCAGCTGCACACCGCCGGTTGGACCGATGGTGTTGTGGCGGTTGGACCGGCGACACGCGCCGGTCGGATCGGCTGTTGCCGGTGGTCAGATCGGCAATTGGGGCAGATACCGCCTCGACTTGCCGGTGCGTGTGTCGACGATGAGACTTGATTCAGGGGCTTCTTGGTGATGAAGATTGACGTCTTGAACCCTGCAAGAACCCTAGAAACAACAGCAACTCAGTCCGAGAACCGAATTACCAGATCAGATTAGATAAGACCCTTTATGGGGGCACGATGGACGATTCACAAGTGAATCGACAAGGATTATCGCGATTGCAACACGACGAACGATGGGTTTACA
Source organism: Zizania palustris (assembly GCA_019279435.1). Classification (NCBI taxonomy): domain Eukaryota; kingdom Viridiplantae; phylum Streptophyta; class Magnoliopsida; order Poales; family Poaceae; genus Zizania; species Zizania palustris. The sequence goes on from JAAALK010000290.1 coordinate 37,667,884, forward strand.
GCGCAAACTAGCAAAGATGGATGAGCTATGACTAAACCTATTGCGAGAAGGTAAAGGAAATAGTAGATTGGAAAAAGTATGATTCTACGTAGATAGATTGGATTGAAAATTCGACCCCACTTTGAATCGACCTCCTTTATATAGGGGTTGGTCTTGCTTTCCATGGGCATGTTAGACATCCTAGATTTATTAGGGTATGAGTCCAAGTCGTTAAAAATATATTAGAGATAAAATCTCCCGAGATTACTCGTTTTGGGGTCAGACTCAACCTCTACTGGTCGGACTAGGCCCGTGTGCCGGTCGAACCAAGGTAACATGGTTGGTTGGACTAGCCAACTTAACTACAACCGGTTGGACCGAGGGTCCACGACCGGTCTGACCGACCTCACAGTGGCCGTTGGACCAGCCCTTGCCAGGGACGATGCACATTTTCGGCTTTTGTAAATTTTAATCATTAGTGCCAAATTTTACTATCATCACATGCCCCCTGCCTTTTGGCAAACTAGTGAGCTAAAAGCACTATGAGCTAAGGGCAATATACTTTATATCAGCCATATGACCCTCAAGCATTCTGCCATATACTTGGGAAGTACTTCTTCAGATAGCTACCATTAAGAGCTCTATGAAATCGTTCCCCTTGCAAAGATTCTAACAAATATGCATTACTTGGAGCGATTTCAACAACCTTAAAAGGCCCTTCCCAACAAGGTGATCACTTGCCAAACATTGCCCTTTTGGTGCCTAACAGCAAAATCGTCTTTCATACTAAATCACCAACCTGAAACGATTTTGCTTTTACTCTTTTATTGTAAGCTTAGCAACTCTCTGCTTGTCTCTTTCTATTGCTTCTAGGACCCTTAATCTCATATCGGTCACTTGCTCCATATTATTCATTAGGAGAACTTCATAATCACCAACCGATAAAGCCATCTTGCTTAAGAAACCTTTGAGATCCACGATTCACCTCTACCGGTAAAATGACTTCTTGCCCATATACCAAATCATACGGACTCACCTTCGTAGAACCGTGATTTCTATTCTATATGTCCATATTGCTTCAGAAATCACCTCATGTCACTTCTTAGGAGTCACTTCAATCTTATTTTTAGTGAGCTTAATTACAACTTTATTACTAGACCCGACCTGTCCATTGGCTTGATGAGGAGCCATGCTGAATAGTGTGGGCCTCATGGCTCCAGATGTGATGAGTCATTGTCAACGATAGTCAAAGAGGACAAAGAAGAGAGGAGATCTGCTGTGTCTGGGCCTCGTGTGACTCAGGTACACGGGAAGCGAGCGACTGTCGGGCAGAGAGAGCCGCGAAGTCGGGCTGGCCCAATCCGGGTACATGGGCTAGGAGCAGTAGAAGACCCACTGGGCTGTTGACCAGGATTGACTCAGGTACACGGGCGGTGAGCGATTGCCGGGCTGAGAGAGCTGCAGAGTCGGGTCGGCCCAATCCGGGTACCTGTTGCAAAGTCGGTGGAGGCTTTGTCAGTTTCGGCGCAAAACTGACGACCACTGATCTTGTATCGGACTGTCCAGAAGAGAATCCGTAGTCGCTACGAAAGCTTAGCTTCCAGATAAGTCATCTATAAATAGGAGTTTACTATTTTGTCCCTAGGCCCACAGTCAGTCAGTCGAATATGTAAAAATATCCTAAGGGCAATTTAGTCTTTTCCTTTATTTCAGCGTCTGTAAAAAACCTTAAGGGGCTGGTGGAATGTTCCTAAGTGTTGGGCAGCCTATAAATAGGGCCCCAATCCCTAGGGTTAGGTTACCCCCTTCTAGAATTCACTTTTTAATCAATTGGGTCACTGTTTATTCCCTGGTTCCCTGCTCATTCCCCTGTGCGGGCCGCTAGGAACGTTCTCTTGTTCATCATGAGTACTGATTCTTCCTGGCTCTGGTTTTTCTGCATGCTGTGATTCTTGTGTGCGGCAATCTTTGTGAATCTGCAGTATTGTTTTTCGTGCGCCTATGGTTTATTCCTGAGTTTTTACATGGCTCTGTTGCTTCTGTTCTTCACGTGAGTACTGGTTCACGTGGCTGATAGCAAGTAGTACTACTTTCCTGTTGCTACAGTGTGCTATTTTTCTAAGCCTTGCTTTTTTTCCTCATAGCCTTTTTGATCGAACAGATAGTGTCTAGTTTCTTCTCTGGCTGTTTCTGTCGAAGCCCCTTTTCTTGTGTGAAATCCAACTCTGTGAAGTAGGCTTCAAATCAGCAGGCTTCGAATCTACAGGTTTGAATCAGCAGGCTTCGAATCTACAGGCTTCGAATCTGCAGGCTTCGAATCTGCAGGATTCGAATCCGCAGTGTAACACCCCAAATTTTCAATACAATAAAAATATTATTAAATTCAATTTCCTGGAATATATATTTCTGAAAATACTTTAAATCCCCTTGTATACCCAATTGAACTACAGCATAGAGTAGATGGCCAAATTAGGAGGTGAAACTTTTTGTATATGATCCTAAGACGAAAATATATTTTTGAGAATTTTTATAAATTTTTATCAACCTTGGAAGTAGCCCTAAGATTTTAATCTATTTTCTAGAATTATTTTTATTCAGAAATGTTTTAAAACAGTAATGGGCTCCCCTCCCTCCTTTCTCTCTCTCCCGGCCGGCCCAGCCCACTCCCTCCCGCGCGCGCCTTCTGACCAGTGGAGCCCACCCGTCAGTGACCCCCTCTCCTCTCACGCGCGCACCCGACACCCCGGCCCCACCTGTCGGCGCCAACCGTTCCCTCTCGCGCCCGAGGCCGGCCCCACACATCAGTCGCCACCCTCGCTCGCCCGCGCCCGCCGACCAGTGGCCCCTGCCTGTCAGCTTCGTCATCAACCTCGCGCCAGGCCCCCCTAATCCCGCCGGCGAGAACTTCGCCTCGGATCCGCTCGCCGGCTCCCCCTTCCGTTAAACCGAGGCCGGCATTAACTTCCCCGAGGCCCACCGGTCAATTAAGCGCGTTAAGGCGCGCGTTTAAGCCCCTGGATCGCCTTCACGCGCATGGCCGCGCCTTCGCCGTGAGTAAAGCCCTCCTCGGCTTTCCTTGCATGCGAGCCCCCTCCGACGTCCTATTTAACCCCCCGGCCTCCGCCGCGTCCGACCCCCAAGTCCACTCGCCTCGAGCACGAACAGAACGCCCGTAATTCACATTTTAGCGCTCCCCTCCTGTTTCACCTCCGGCCACCGCTCGCCGTCGCACCAGACCGCCTCCATCCACGTAGTCGCCACCATCGTGACCGTCGCCGACCACCCGACCTCGGCCACGCCTCCGTTGGCCAAGGAGATCACCGGATCACCGCCACCGTCGAGCACCCGAGGATCCCTCCGCGTCTACCCTCGCCGCCGATCGCCGTTAGCCACCCTTCATCGTCGTCGAAGGTACCGTCGTGACCGCCATGGCCTCCTCTTTCCATTTTTGCATAGAACTAGGGCCTAGCCCCCTCGTAGGCGTCGTCACCGTCGCACCCGAACCCCGCCGTCGCCAGAGACGAAGGGGGGTACAACCCCCTTAGCGCGTGTCGTGCCGGATCTCATCCTGGCCGCACGATGAACCTCTTGTATTATTGTTTTTCTTCTGAAATTCAATAATGTCTCGATTTGATAAATCGGGGCGCTACAAGATGGTATCAGAGTCGACTCGACTGTAGGAAGCCAAACAGACCTGCCTAGCCATTATCCACAGGAAATTATTTCTCGAAAATCTACTTTATAAACTTTGTTCCTCTCCTCACTTTTATTCAACTTGCTGTTTTGTAGATGCCAGTCTACCAAGTCCACAGCTACTGCCGCCACTACGAGGGCTTCGTCCGGGAGCTCCGTATGATGCTCACCTTCCTCGGGTTCCTCTTCGAACCCGAATTCCAAGGAGTGTACCCCGACGAGTTCGCCGGGCCTTGCGACGTCTCCCTCACCGTCCACGGCTCCGGAGAACACTTGCCGCCCTACACCACAGCACTTGGAGGCCCGACTTTTGACGTCGCGTGCCAACGAGTCGCCCTCCAGGCCCTCATGGAGCTGAGGATGATCTACGATGATCGTCTTTAGAACTCGTCCTTCCGGCTTGTGCCGAAGCGTACTCCCGGCGCCCACCGTAGCATCTACCTCGGAGTTCACTCCGTGCGTGATCCGGTCATGGCCCGGCAGTCGCGTCTTCTACAGGCCATGGACGATCTCCACACCGAGGCGGTGCTCGACGCCGACGAGCACCATGAGGCAGTCGAGTTCCTTCGTGAAGAAACGAAGAACTTGATCCAACAGAACGGCGAGCTGCAGCGCAGGATCATGCAGCTGCAGAAGGATATTGCGGAGATGGTTCCTCTTCTTCCAAGGAAGAAGAAGCCCATCCATGAGCCCCTCCCTCGCCCCAAGAGGATCCCGCCACGACCCTCCCCCGCCAGACCCTCCACCAGCGCCCCTACACCACGCCCCGGCCTCGTCTCCGACTCCATCATCGAGAATTTTCTCGAACCCACCATCCCTCTGGAGCCGCGTACTCGTGGTTCCGAGAGCAGGGAGACCGCCTCCGGTGGCGAGTAGGCGTTAGGAGTCGCTATTCAAATAAAAAAGCATGATTCTGTATGTGGTGCTACCCACGACGAGTGTGTTGTGGGTAGAATAAGAACTTGATTGTAATGAATATTTTACCACTGATTTATATGTGCTTAAACTATTCTTGTTAATTGCGTTGTCAACTTTTGCCTTATAACCTTATGAATTCAGAAGATGGCCGACCACCAGAACACCGGCTCCAACAACGGAGCAGGAGGAAGCCGTGATGCGCCCGAGGGTGTTGTACCCAACTAGGGTGCAACGGGCCTACGTCATTCTGGGTCGCCTTCCGCCAACCACCCCACCTTGGCGGAGATGATGGTGAATCAAAACCAACTGATCACCGCCCTCCTCACTCAAATGCAGAACTAACAGGCTCAGTTGGACCGTCTGCAGAATGGGGAACCCACCCCTCGCGCACCAGCACCCGCGCCCGCTCCGCAACTCTCAGAGTTCCTGCGCGTGCGCCCGCCCATCTTCTCAAGCACCACCAACCCGATGGAGGCCGGAGATTGGCTTCGCACCATCGGAAAGAAGCTCGACCTCCTCCCCTGCACCGACCGGGAGCGAGTGACCTTCGCCACTCACTAGCTCCAAGGTCCCGCCGCTGAGTGGTGGGACAACTATCGTGAGTCCTAGCCAGAGGACCACGTGGTGACTTGGGCGGAGTTCACCATCGCTTTTCGTGCCGCCCACGTCCCCGCCGGTGTCATCGCGGTGAAACAGCAGGAGTTCCGCGACCTGCAACAAGGCAACCAGACCGTCATGGAGTACCTCCATGAGTTCAACCGCCTCGCCCGCTACGCACCGGAGGAAGTGCGCACCGATGCCCTCCGCCAAGCCAAGTTCCTCCGGGGACTCAAGGATGAGCTGTCCATCCAGCTCGTCGCCAGCGACTACGCCGACTTCCAACGGCTAGTCAATAAAGCGCTCATCCAAGAGACTGAGCAGAACAGGCTGGACCTCAAGAAGAGGAAGATGATCGCCTTCAAGCATCAACAGGCGAACTCTCAGAGGCCCCGCTTCGTCCCTCCGCCACCAGCGCCCGCCTACCATCCTCAGCCCGCCTACAGGCCACCTCACGCCGCCGGTGGATCCAACGCCGGGCATCCTCGCCCCGCTCCACCAGCTCCGGCCGCTCAGCCGACGCCAGCCGTCAAGGCTCCGATCTTGAAGGATCGCCAAGGGAGGCCGGTCGTCTGCTTCAACTGCCGCAAGGAAGGGCACTATTCGCACCAGTGTCCCCACCCCAAGCAGACTCAAGGCGCGGCACCCAACCAGGCAGTTCGCGCCCGCGTCAACCACATCAACGCGGAGGAAGCTCAGGAGGCTCCTGAAGTCGTGCTCGGTACGTTTATTGTGAATTCAATACCGGCCGTAATATTATTTGACTCTGGAGCAACCCACTCCTTCGTCTCGGAAGATTTTGTGAAAACAAACGAACTAGACGTGCTCCCTCTACCCATCCCCTTGGTGATTGCCACTCCCGGCAATAGAACCTTAGCCCGTTTATACAGCCCTAAGGTTCAAATTGACATCCAAGGAGTACTGTTTCGGGCCGAGCCAGTCCTCATCCAATGCACCGGACTCGACCTCATACTAGGGATGGATTGGCTGATGAAGCACAAGGGAGTGATCGACTGTGCCAACAAGTCCATCACGGTGACCAACCCTGAAGGCGCAACTGTCACCTTCCAAATGACCAGTCGCAAACCACTCGGAGCATCCCTTCACTCGATAGCTCTTGAAGAGGTACCTATAGTCAAGGAGTTTGCGGATGTCTTCCCTGAAGACCTACCCGGAATGCCTCCCAAGCGGGACATCGAATTCAGAATCGAACTTGTCCCCGGGACAACTCCAATCTCCAAGCGCCCGTACCGGATGGCCGCTAATGAACTAGCTAAAGTCAAGAGCAACATCGAAGACCTAGAGAAAAAAGGGTATATTCGACCGAGTACCTCACCCTGGGGTGCACCGGTTATATTTGCCATGAAGAAAGACAAGACCAAGAGGATGTGCGTGGACTATAGAGCCTTGAACGACGTAACCATCAAGAACAAGTACCCATTGCCTTGGATCGATGACCTGTTCGATCAGCTGAAAGGATCCTCGGTGTTTTCCAAGATTGACCTCAGGTCAGGTTATCACCAATTGAGGATTTGGGAAGAAGACATACCCAAGACCGCCTTCACCTCCCGCTATGGACTCTATGAGTATACCGTGATGTCATTCGGACTCACGAATGCCCCGGCCTTTTTCATGAACATGATGAACAATGTATTCATGGAGTTCTTGGATAAGTTCATCGTGGTATTCATCGACGATATCCTCATTTACTCCAAGACCAGGGAAGAACACGAGACTCACCTCCGTCTGACCCTCGGAAAGCTAAGAGAGCAGCAACTGTACGCCAAATACAGCAAATGCGAATTTTGGTCGTCTGAGGTGAAGTTCCTCGACCATGTTATATCTGTCAGAGGAATAGCGGTGGACCCAACCACCGTTGAAGCAGTAACCAACTGGCTGCAGCCCACGACCGTGACCGAGATCCGAAGTTTTCTCAGATTGGCCGGATACTACCGCCGGTTCATCGAGAAATTTTCCAAGATCGCCAAGCCTATGACCAGACTTTTGCAGAAGGAAGTGAAGTTTGAATGGACCCCCGACTGCGAAGAAAGCTTCCAGACCCTCAAGAAGAAGCTAGTGTCAGCTCCTATTCTGACTCTGCCAGACATCCGGAAAGACTTCCACGTCTACTGTGATGCCTCTCGTCAAGGATTGGGATGCGTCTTAATGCAAGAAGGGAAAGTGATATCCTACGCCTCCCGACAGCTAAGGCCGCATGAGCTGAACTATCTTACCCATGACCTAGAATTAGCAGTCGTGGTTCATGCCTTGAAGATATGGAGACATTACCTTGTGGGGAATCGGTGTGAGGTCTTCACCGACCACAAGAGCCTCAAGTACATATTCACCCAACCAGATCTGAATCTCAGGCAAAGGAGATGGTTGGAACTAATCAAGGATTATGACTTGGGCATCCATTATCATCCAGGCAAGGCCAATGTGGTGGCAGACGCCCTTAGTCGAAAAGGGTACTGCAATGCCATCATGGTTCAGGACCAAGCTCCCTTACTTTACAAGGATATGGAAAGGCTAAACCTAGGGATCACCACTCGAGCGTACCTCGCTGCCTTGGAGTCTCGGCCTGTCTTAATAGACCAGATCCGAGAAAAGCAGAAGGAAGACCCGGACATCCTGGAGATCCAGCAGAACATGAGAAAGGGTAAAGCCCCCGGATTTTCCGAGGACGAGCATGGTACCATCTGGTTCGGAAACCGGATATGCGTACCCAACCTACCTGAATTGAAGACCCTCATCCTTCAAGAAGCCCACGATACTCTATATTCCATCCATCCCGGGAGTACAAAGATGTATCAAGACCTGAAGGAAAAATATTGGTGGGTCAGCATGAAGAAGGAAATAGCTGAGTATGTGGCCAAGTGCGACACATGCCGGTGAGTCAAGGCAGAGCATCAGGGACCTGCCGGACTACTTCAACCTCTCAAAGTCCCTGAATGGAAGTGGGAAGAAATAGGAATGGACTTCATCACGGGACTGCCCAGGACCCAAGCTGGTCATGAATCTATCTGGGTGATCGTCGATCGACTCACCAAGGTAGCTCACTTCGTTCCGGTCAAGACAACTTACACCATCGCCAAGTTGGCTGAGTTGTATATGACCCGGATCGTGTGCCTTCACGGAGTTCCTAAAAAGATTGTATCTGACCGTGGGAGTCAGTTTACCTCCAAGTTTTGGAAGAACCTTCAAGAGGAACTCGGCACCCGGCTAAACTTTAGCACCGCCTATCATCCATAGACTGACGGTCAGACCAAAAGGGTCAACCAGATATTGGAGGATATGCTTAGAGATTGTGCTCTAGACTTTGGTGGAATGTGGGACAAGAACTTACCATATGCAGAGTTCTCCTACAACAACAGCTATCAAGCCAGCCTGCAAATGTCCCCGTTGGAAGCACTCTATGGACGTAAGTGCAGAACGCCGTTGCTCTGGGATCAAACCGGAGAGTCGCAACTGTTTGGGACTGATCTATTAAGAGAAGCTGAAGAGAAGGTTAAGATCATAAGAGACCGATTGAAGGCAGCCCAATCCCGCTAGAAGAGCTATGCCGACAACCGTCGAAGAGACCTAGCCTTTGAGGAGGGCGATTATGTCTATCTCTGAGTCACTCCCCTCCGTGGCACTCAAAGGTTCAACATGAAAGGAAAACTAGCGCCCCGCTACGTCGGACCTTTCCAGATCCTCCGACGGCAAGGAGAAGTGGCATACCAACTTGAACTTCATCCATCCTTGGCAGGAGTTCATGATGTGTTCCACGTCTCTCAGCTGAAGAAGTGCCTCTGTGTACCCACCGAGCAAGCCGACCTTCAGCAGCTCAATGTCCAAGAAGACTTGACCTACATAGAGAAACCCATCAAAATCTTGGAAACCAAGGAGAGAGTAACCAGAAGTCACGTCGTTCGTTTCTGCAAGGTTCAATGGAACAACCATCCCGCCGAAGAAGCCACTTGGGAAAAGGAAGATGAACTGAAAGCCCAATATCCCGAGTTATTCGAGTAGCGTTCCAATCTCGGGGACGAGATTCTTGTAAGGGGGATAGGTTTGTAACACCCCAAATTTTCAATACAATAAAAATATTATTAAATTCAATTTCCTGGAATATATATTTCTGAAAATACTTTAAATCCCCTTTTATACCCAATTGAACTACAGCATAGAGTAGATGGCCAAATTAGGAGGTGAAACTTTTTGTATATGATCCTAAGACCAAAATATATTTTTGAGAATTTTTATAAATTTATATCAACCTTGGAAGTAGCCCTAAGATTTTAATCTATTTTCTGGAATTATTTTTATTCAGAAATGTTTTAAGACAGTAATGGGCTCCCCTCCCTCCTTTCTCTCTCTCCCGGCCGGCCCAGCCCACTCCCTCCCGCGCGCGCCTTCTGACCAGTGGAGCCCACCCGTCAGTGACCCCCTCTCCTCTCACGCGCGCACCCGACACCCCGGCCCCACCTGTCGGCGCCAACCGTTCCCTCTCACGCCCGAGCCCGGCCCCACCCGTCAGTCGCCACCCTCGCTCGCCCGCGCCCGCCGACCAGTGGCCCCCGCCTGTCAGCTTCGTCATCAACCTCGCGCCAGGCCCCCCCTAATCCCGCCGGCGAGAAATTCGCCTCGGATCCGCTCGCCGGCTCCCCCTTCCGTTAAACCGAGGCCGGCATTAACTTCCCCGAGGCCCACCGGTCAATTAAGCGCGTTAACGCGCGCGTTTAAGCCCCTGGACCGCCTTCACGCGCATGGCCGCGCCTTCGCCGGTGAGTAAAGCCCTCCTCGGCTTTCCTTGCATGCGAGCCCCCTCCGACGTCCTATTTAACCCCCCGGCCTCCGCCGCGTCCGACCCCCACGTCCACTCGCCTTGAGCACGAACAGAACGCCCGTAATTCACATTTTAGCGCTCCCCTCCTGTTTCAACTCCGGCCACCGCTCGCCGTCGCACCGGACCGCCTCCGTCCACGTAGTCGCCACCATCGTGACCGTCGCCGACCACCCGACCTCGGCCACGCCTCCGTTGGCCAAGGAGATCGCCGGATCACCGCCGCCGTCGAGCACCCGAGGAGCCCTCCGCGTCTACCCTCGCCGCCGATCGCCGTCAGCCACCCTTCATCATCGTCGAAGGTACCGTCATGACCGCCATGGCCTCCTCTTTCCATTTTTGCATAGAACTAGGGCCTAGCCCCCTCGTAGGCGCCGTCGCCGCCGCACGCGAACCTCGCCGTCGCCGGAGACGAAGGGGGGTACAACCCCCTTAGCGCGTGTCGTGCTGGATCTCATCCTGGCCGCACGATCGCGATCGGAGCGCTCTGATTAAAGCCCTACGGGATTTAATCTCCGCCCTTGATCCGGTCAAAGGGGTACCAGGCCATCTGGGCTGTTGATCGCTTTTAAAAGCCTTGACTCAATCTCGTGCGTCCATCGCGTACCAGTTCGAACGTTTTAATCCTGGCCGTCCACGTCAACTTACGCGCCCCGCCTCGCCCTCGCGCGTCGGATCTGGATCCGACAGTCCAGATCGACCCGGCGCACGCGCACAGTGCGCGGGTTCACCGTGGGCCTAGCTCACCGTGGACCCGAGGGATTTAAAATTTGAAAATAAATTCCAGAAAAGGTTTAAAACTTGTAAAATCCATATATGGCGCATTTGAACTCTAAAAATTGCCATTCCAATTTCAGAAAATTCATAATATTATTCTCTACATGTTTATGCAATAAAAACAGTAGGTTTACTTTGGACATTTCATGTTTATTTAAATGGACATTCAAATACCCCTAGGTTAAAAATGTAAATTTAAATTATTTAGATTCCAGTAAAGTTTGTATTTATTTATTTCCTGTTGATATGAACAAACCACTAAATTTTCTATGGAACTTTCATTTTAAATTTATTAGAGAACTTAAAAATGAGAATCACCCTTTTTAAAAACCCTTTTTCAAAGGACAACACTTCATTTTAATTTCTTTTGAAGTTATTTATAAACTGAATTTCAGAACCCTAACAACTTGATTTATTTTTAATCAAACCAACTTAAACCTATGTGATTATTATGTGACGTTATATTGTTTGGTTGAATGTTGTATTTATTTTACCTTACTTTACTATATCAAAAAGACTACGACGTCGCCGAGGAGCCGGAGTACTTCCCCGAAGTCCCTCCCTCTCCTTTTGCTGAACAAGGCAAGTCACCAAACTAATCTTTTGAGCATATTGAACCCATGTTTGATTAAACTATTGCTAAAACACATAGGTTATATATGCATTAGTCAAATGAACCCTTACAATATATTTATTTAGGATCCCCCGACCTTGATGTGCAACCCAAGCCATGCCCTCTAGCCTAAACTCCTTGTCACCTTATGATTAATGTTATTAGCTAGTGTCCAATGTATCGACACAAACGCTATAGGATAAAAATGAGTCGTAGCACATGGTTCTACTATATGATCCCCATTGTTTCTTATCTATGGAATTCTGTCGGTGTTGGAGTTGTGGTTGTGAGTGAATGCATGGTGGGTTCCGAGTGCAAGCTAGGGCATTGGTCGGTAGCACCCGGGGCACTATAAGGACCAGTCTGAGGGATCCGTTGCAATACACTTACGTACTAACCACAAGTCTAGTGGGTAAGTCCTAACTAAGGTATGGGTTGTTCCAAACCGAGGCCACCATTCGGAGATGGGTCAAGTTGCACCTGCGGGTGACTTGTACCAATGTGGCGCAAAAGGGGGTGCGACGTTAGCCGGGATGCGGCCCGGTGCGCCGGCGAAACCTAGAGCGGGTGGTTATCGCTTGGAACATTTCATGCCGAGGTTTTGGCACGAGTTCCCGTGGTATGGGTCATCTCATTTGGGATGAGTGCGTGCCTTGTGGGTACAGTAGTACATCTCTGATCAGAGTCTTAAATCTTTTCGAAAAGCCGAGCCCACGGTCAAGGGCGGGTTGTGTGACATCCCCCAGTTAGATTACTTTGAATATGTATGTGCATGATGGATTGACATGTAAGGACTGTTGTGCGAGGAGGTAAAACGTACTCCTCGAGTTAGTTGATGTTGATGATATTCATGTTTACTTTCCGCATGATTAAAATATGATTACACTAAATGCAATAACTGAAACTGTACTTTTCCGCAATGTTAGCCATTACCCTTCCTTGTTTATTATCCTGCATTATTACTTGCATTTGCGGTGGCTTGTTGAGTACTTTTTGTACTCATACCCGTTGGACCCCACATAGGATGCTTACTATGAGGACGGTCTGGAGTAGCGACCCAGTCGAGAAGAAAAATCCTGAAGAAGATGTTCGTCATGTCATTTTCTAATTATTTTTATTTACTGTTTTTATTAAAACTTTGATGTAATAATTATGGTCTGCGTACCATGGATATTGTCGTATGTACGTTGTCGCATGATGAACCTCTTGTATTATTGTTTTTCTTCTGAAATTCAATAATGTCTCGATTTGATAAATCGGGGCGCTACACGCAGGCTTCGAATCCGCAGGCTTCGAATCAGCAGGCTTCGACACTGCAGGCTTCGAAGCAGGCTTCGACACTGTAGGCTTCGAAGCAGGCTTCGACACTGCAGGCTTCGACACTTCAGGCTTCGAAGCAGGCTTCGACACTACAGGCTTCGACACTGCAAGCTTCGCCAAGTTTCGAACAGGAGACAGATTTTGAACAGTAACTTCTCATCCCATTCCATGTGTACTTAGATTATTTTACTGAGAAGTTTGATCTGCCATGTCTTGAATATTTTGTTAATCTGCCTATTAGCACTGTACTGGTGTTTCTCTGTTTTCGACACCGGTCTTTTCTAGGCTAGATACTTTTAGACTTAGGCAATCTATTCTCGCTTTGCTGCTTAGTCTTTTGAGGTGCGTTGGGTTTTGGGAGCAGGCCATTGATTCGAAAGAATTTTTTAGGCGCCCATTCACCCCCCTCTGGTCGCTACTTTCGGTCCTACAAGTGGTATCAGAGCTTGGTTAGGGTTTTTCCATACCTTAATCGGTTCTAAACCCTAGTAGTGATCATGACGTCTCCTGGCAAGGTCCCATCCTTGGAAGCTTATGGCTATAACTATTGGAAGACTCGCATGCGAGCCTATCTTATGATCCAAGGCTCGGACATATGGGACATTTGCGTTCACGATACATTTTTTATATTGCCAGTTGCTGAGCATGGTACTCCTGGTATCATTGCCCAGCATCTGAGCAATAGTAAAGCTGTGAACATTCTATTTTCTGGTTTAGGTCCCACTGAGTTTGAGCATGTGAGCCATCTTTCCACTCCGAGAGAGATCTGAGCTACCCTCAAGGCACACCATGAGGGGACAGCCCAGGTCAAGGCTCGGCTCTATCATACCTACCAGCGTGAATATGAGAACTTCACACAAAAGCCGGGTGAATTTGTTGAAGCGTTGTTTGGTCGTTTTCAATAGATCATAAACAAGCTTCGGGACAACAAGGCTGAGGGTGCTCAGTTAGTCTCAGATCATGAGCAGGCGCTCAAGGTTCTCCATACCTTGGACCCAAAGATCTGGGAGATCAAGGTATCCTCTATTATTGAGAGCACTTCTTATGATACCTTGACCATTTCTGAGTTGTTTAGCAAGCTGAAAGCCACTGAGGTTGATATCCAGTTGAGATCAAATCTCACTGGCTCTGGTTTGAAATATCTGGCCCTTGCTACACCTTCTGTTGATCCCACTTCTGTGAGCTGTGCTGGGTTCTCTTTGATGTCTATCACTGAGGACCAGCTTGAGTCTTTGGGAGATGATGACTTGTGTCTTTTTAACAACCGGATGCGTCGTGTTTATGACAAGAGAATGTTCAAAAGACACGGCACGAAATCCGGGTGCTTTGAGTGTGGTGACCCAGGACACTTCATCGCTGACTGCCCCAAGCGCAATGGCCACAAGAAGGGCACCGGTGGTGGCTTCCACGACTCCGGCAAGCACGACAGCTCTTCCTTCAACAAGGGCAAGCCAAAGACCAGATTCTTCAAGAAGGCCCTGAAGGACTACCGGCGAGAGAACAAGAAGCGCAACAAGGCCTTCTTCGCCGAAATGGAAAAGAGCTACTCCAAGCGGTCCACGTCTTCTTCCTCTTCATCGAGCTCAAGCGATGAGGAGATCGTCATCAGGAAGGGGAAGGAGAAGGACGATCCGGCGGGCCTTTGCTTCATGGCTTTCGGGGACAGACCGAAGAGCCATTCACATCAGCGCCGAAGATCCCGCAAGAGCTTCTGCTCAATGGCTCTTGGGGATAATGAAGAGAAGAGCTCCTCCGATGACTCCGACGACGACGACAACGAAAAGGTATCATCTTATGAACGCGAAATCGTTGATTTACTTGAAAGCAATCGTCAGGAGTTAAAATATCAGGAAAAACTGCTTAGGGGAGCTAAGAAGAGGATATATGAGTTAGAGAGTGAGCTTGCTGTGGCCAACGGCAGAATTGAGAGTCTATCTTCTTCCCCCTGCTTGGGTGATAGCAGTGAGTGCCCAAAGTGTGAGGTGCTTCTGTGTGACTTGTCGACTCTGAAGTCCAAGTACATAGAAAGGGTTGATGAGAGAGACGCTTTGGCCACTGAGCTTGAAAGCGCTCTGCTGGAGCTGAAAGATGCTCAAGCCACTTTCGTAGCACCCTGTGCTGATTGCCCATCTCATCTAGCTGTCTTAGCTGAGTTGAAAGCAAAGGGCGATGAGAATTTGGGGGATTTGGAGAGAGTGAGAGCTGAGCAGGCTCAAACTAGGCTAGAGCTTGAGACACTGTCAGTTCCACCCACTGTCTGTGAGAACTGTTTGTTTCTTAGAATGGAGTTGATCAAGCTAAAAGCCAAAAAGTCTGTCCAAGTAGAGAATGAGTGTGAGACCTGCTTGTCTCAGGTGGAGGTTCTAGCTTCCTTGAGAGAGGAGCTAGCTGATTCTCAGAATGAGAACTTTTACCTCCGTTCTATCCTGAGTTGGATCAGTGCCATAGAGCCACAGCTCGGCATGATGATCCAGCAGTTTAAGAGGCAGGATGGGTTTGGGGTAGGTTACACCTACACCAAGGCTGATTTTGAGAGTGCCATTAGCCGGGCAGTGGAGTGGAGTAAAATGACTCCTGAGCAGAGATACCCCAAGACTCACTCCATTGAGTCTTCCCTGGCTAGTCAGCCCAAGGATGGAGTGATCCATGAACAGCCCAAAGCTCCACCCAAGAAGCCCATCTGGGTTCCAAAGCCAAAACATCTTCACACTACTCTTAACTCTCTTCCTGGACCTTCTCAACCCAAGAAGACTACACCAAACACCACTAAGCCCAAGAATCCCAAGCCTCAACCACATCCCAAGAAGCCCACCTATCATTGTAAGTATTGTCAAAGAAACGGACATCTTGCAGAGTTTTGCTTAAGGAGGAAGCAGGTTGAGTGAGCAGAGAGAGCTCGTGGTGGTCAGGAGCAGTTCTACCAGCAGGGTGGTAGACTGCGTGTTCCTCGATGCGGGGAGAGGCTGGAGGCTAGGCCGCGTCGTGTAGGTGGTGGTAGAGGAGACGACTTTCATGCCCGTGCTCCAGTTGGTGGTGTTCGTTCCGGCAGAGCTCAAGGCCGTTTTGGCTACGGTCCTGGACCTCGTGGCCGAGGATTTAGGCAGAACCATGGACCGCGCTTTGAGCCGCGTTTTGGTCCAAACTCTTCTGGTGATTTCTGCTTTCCATCTTTTGAGCAGATGGCTCGACACTGGTTTAGCTCTTTCGCTAAACCTAGTGCCGGACCATTTGCTCCCCCTTACGACCACTGATTGTGCAGGATCGGGGACTGGAGGACGTTTGGATCATGGACTCAGGGTGCTCCCGCCACATGACAGGACATCGTAGATGGTTCTCCAGTCTCACTCCCCCGAGCTCCAAAGAGTACATCACTTTCGGGAACAGTGGTCAAGGGAAGGTAAGTGACATCGGCTCAATTCGCATTTCAGATCATTTCTCTTTAAAGAATGTTGCCTTGGTTAAAAATTTGAACTTTAACTTGATTTCTGTTTCGCAACTTCTTGAGGATGGTTTGGAAGTGTGTTTTAAGAAGGGAAATTCTTCTGTGTTTGATTCTAGAGGGTCTTTGATGTGCCAGATCTTACCATTCGGTAAAGTTTTTCGAATTAACTTCTCTAGTTCTTTTGGTCCTTCTCGCTGTTTGATTGCTAGATCTTCTTCTGAGCTCTAGAAGTGGCATAGGAGGATAGGTCATTTGAGTTTTGATCTGCTAGTCAGGTTAAGCTCTATGGACCTCATACGAGGATTGCCCAAGCTTAAAATGAAGAAAGATCTAGTTTGTCATCCCTGTCGTCATGGGAAAATGGTTGCCGCTTCTCACTCACCTGTGACTCAGGTGATGACTTTGTATCCGGGCGAGCTATTACACATGGACACTGTTGGTCCAGCTCGTGTGCGCTCAGTCGGTGGGAAGTGGTACGCGCTTGTGATTATTGACGACTTTTCTCGATTCTCGTGGGTTTTCTTTTTGGAGTCTAAGGATGAAACTTTTCATTTTGTTCATGACCTGATTTTGAAACTGAAGAATGAGAACAATGGTCGGATGCGAGCAATTCGCTCTAACAATGGCTCTGAGTTCAAGAACTCTCAGTTCGTCATCTTCTGTAGTGATCAGGGTCTTGACCATCAGTTTTCTGCTCCTTACACTCCCACACAGAACGGCGTTGTGGAACGAAAGAACCGCACGCTAGTCGAGATGGCCAGGACGATGCTCGATGAGCACAGGACTCCTAGGCTTTATTGGGCTAAAGCCATGAACATGGCTTGCTATCTGGCCAACCGCATTTTTCTTAGAGCTTACCTAGGTAAGACCTCATATGAGTTGCGGTTTGGCAGACAGCCCAAGGTGAGCCACTTGCGAGCGTTTGGCTACAAGTGCTTTGTGCTCAAGAAGGGAGGGCATTTGGATAAGTTTGAGTCTCGTTGCTGGGATGGAGTTTTTCTTGGCTATGCGTTGCATTCTCGAGGCTTCCGTGTTTGGAACCTCGACTCCCAACAGCTTGTCGAGACTTGCGAGGTTTCATTTGATGAGTCCTTGCCTTCTTTGACTCCTTCTTTTGAGCTTTCTGGTGATGATGAGCTCAGAGAGTCCATCTTTGAGGAAGATGAAGATACTCCAGCTGCTGATGAGGGTGGGCCTTCTGCGCCTACTACAGAGCCCACACCTTCTGAGACTTCGACTGAGGACGACGGCGGACCTCTGATCACTTCTTCCACTTCGATCGAGCCCCCTCAGTCGAGTCCAGAGGTGGCAGCTGCTGACTCCGGTGAGGTGACTTTAGATCACCAAGGATCCCGAGTAGTTCAGCGTGATCACCCCTCATAGCTCATCATTGGTGATTTGACTGAGAGAACTTTGTGTTCATCTAATACCTCTCTTGTTGTGTTTGCTGAATCTGCTTTTGTTGCATCTTTTGAGCCCAGAGATGTTTCTCATGCTCTTTCTGATTCTAATTGGATTAATGCTATGCAAGAAGAGCTTGAGAATTTTGTCCGTAATCGGGTTTGTACAGTAGTTGAGCCGCCACCAGGATGCAACCCCATAGGCACCAAGTGGGTGTTCAAGAACAAACAAGGTGAAGATGGGGTTGTGGTGCGCAACAAAGCTCGACTAGTTGCCCAGGGTTTTTGCCAGAAAGAGGGTATTGATTTTGAAGAAACTTTCACCCCTGTTGCCCGTCTTGAGTCCATTCGCATTCTCTTAGCTTTTGCCACTTCAAAGGGTTTTTAGCTTTTTCAAATGGATGTCAAGAGTGCTTTTCTGAACGGGTTCATAGAGGAGGAAGTTTATGTTAGGTAGCCCCTCGGTTTTGAGAACCCTAAGTTTCCTCGACATGTTTTTAAGTTGCAAAAAGCTTTATACGGGTTGAAGCAAGCCCCCAGGGCTTGGTATGACCGGTTAAAGCAATTTTTGTTGGGGAAGGGCTTTGTAATGGGTTCTGTGGATAAGACTCTCTTCTTGCTCAGAGATGCTTCAGATTTTTTAGTTGCTCAGATTTACGTGGATGATATTATTTTTGGCGGTACTACTAATGATCTTGTGTCCAAGTTTTCTAAGCAGATGCACAGTGAGTTTGAGATGAGCCTCATGGGTGAGCTCAGGTACTTCTTAGGGCTCCAGATCAAGCAGACCAAGAACGACACCTTCATCCACCAAGGTAAGTATATTCGTGACATGTTGAAAAAATTTGACTTTGGTGGTGAGTTGAAGCCGCAGATGACCCTGATGGGCACATCTGGGGGTCTGGACAAGGATGAGAGCGGCGTCAAGGTCAATGAAATGGAGTTTCGAGGGATGATCGGTTCGCTGATGTACTTGACGGCAACAAGACCGGACATACAGTTCGCCGTGGGACTTTGCGCGCGTTTCTAGTCTTCACCACGCGCGTCTCATCGGCAGACTATCAAGCGCATATTCAGGTATCTCACTTATGCACCCGATCTCGGTCTTTACTATTCAGCATCATCATCTCTTGATTTATCTGGCTTTTCGGACGCTGACTTTGGTGGGTGCCGGTTGGATCGCAAGTCGACTTCCGGTACTTGCCAGTTTCTTGGTTCTTCTCTTGTCTCTTGGTCTTCTCGAAAGCAATCTGGAGTTGCTCTTTCGACCATTGAGGCTGAGTATGTAGCTGTTGCTAGCTGCTGCTCACAGTTGGTTTGGATGATTTCCACCTTGCGAGACTTTGGGTTGTTCTTTCCTACCAGGGTTCCATTGTTTTGCGACAGCACTAGTGCTATTAGTGTAGGGAAAAATCCTTGTCTCCATTCAAAAACCAAACACATTGATGTGCGCTTTCACTTTCTACGGGATCAATATGAGAAAGGTGTCATTGACCTTGTTCATGTTGATACCCATCATCAGTTGGCTGACATTTTCACCAAACCCCTAGATCAGTCTACTTTTGAGCGTTTACGAGGGGATTTGGGTGTTGTGTATCCTTTCTAGGATATTTTGCGTCAGTTTTCTTTCTTCTTTACTCTTTTCTTGAGTCCTTTTGTGTGTATTCATATCATACATATTCACATATCACACTTTTGAGCTGCTTCTGTTATATGATTAAACTGCTTTACTTATTCTAGCTGGTACATGCTTTTGAATACTTGTCAATGATCATGCTTTGGTTCAGTTCACTTGATATGTCTGATATCTGTCATATGCATGGCTTTTACGCTTTAAACTTGAAAAATGATCACCATTGCTTCTGGTAACTAGCATGTGTAGGCTGAGTGCTTTTGCTATTTGTTACATGCCTTGTAGCTAGTTCCTGACTTAGCTACAAAAATGCAACTTGGATATCTTTATGCTTTTTACATGGAAAATGAGCCATAAAAACAATGAAAAATTAAGAAAAAAATTGAAAATTCCATGTCTTTTTATGCTTAAGTTGAAAAGATCCAGGTGGGTTTGCTTTGTCGCATTGCATTGTTCTGGATTGCATACAATAGCACTTTGGTATGAACTAGGATAGTGTAGTGTATGCCAAGACCAATGTCTTAAGCTTCTGATGGTCCAGTTCTGGCCTAGGCTTGACTTGGTCGGTCAGCATAAGGTTTGACATGCAAATAACCCCTGGCAAAAATGAAAAAGGAAAAAGAAAAAGCCTGAAAACTGAAATGATAACAAGTTTGCTGAAGCACTATGTTTTTGGACAAAGTTTATCTTGGCAAATATCAGTTAGCTTCTATATCTCATGCTTTACCTTGCTTGTCATCTGGAAAATGTGGTGATGCTTTTGTTTGCAAAAATTGAAAATGCGTGCTAATGACTTTCTTTAGATATCATCTATTTCACTAATCATGCGATGTATCTTAGACAGTATGTCCTTTGCTGTATCTGTTAGATGTTGTAATTGCAGTCAATCATATCTGAGAAGCATGCTTTATTCACTCAAACTGCACCCCAGTTGCATTCATTGCATATTTTGAGGGGGAGTTGCATTTCAGGGGGAGTCTGTGTCTTTTTAGAGTGCTTGATGAGTTCACTTGTCAACAAGGGGGAGAAATTTTGGGATAAGAGTTTAAGGGGGAGTTTTGGCTTTCTCTGAGATTTGTTTCAGGGGGAGTTTTTGTCCCATTTGTCCTTACTCTTTTAATATTCTTGTTGATGGTTCTGAGATCGCACTCATTTTGAGCTTTTACATTTTGGTTAACCATAATGACCACTTCTTGCTTTTGTTTGGCTTTTGGTCATTAGGGTTAAACTTTTGCTTCATTTTCTTCTTCTTTGTTTTCTTGTACTTTGTTTTCGTGTTTCCACATGTGTTCACAGGTACTAAAGAGCTGAAGAAGTGAAGTGTTGACAATGCACTCATCAAGGGGGAGATTGAGGAGCCATGCTGAATAGTGTGGGCCTCATGGCTCTAGATGTGATGAGTCATTGTCAACGATAGTCAAAGAGGACAGAAGAAGAGAGGAGATCTGCTGTGTCTGGGCCTCGTGTGACTCAGGTACACGGGCAGCGAGCGACTGTCGGGTAGAGAGAGCCGCGAAGTCAGGCTGGCCCAATCCGGGTACATGGGCTAGGAGCAGCAGAAGACCCACTGAGCTGCTGACCAGGATTGACTCAGGTACATGGGCGGTGAGCGATTGTCGGGCTGAGAGAGTTGCGGAGTCGGGCCGGCCCAATCCAGGTACCTGGTGCAAAGTCGGTGGAGGCTTTGTCAATTTCGTAACAAAACTGACGACCGCTGATCTTGTATCGGACTGTCAAGAAGAGAAGTCGTAGTCGCTACGAAAGCTTAGCTTTCGGATAAGTCATCTATAAATAGGAGTTTACTATTTGTCCCTAGGCCCACAGCCAGTCAGTCGAGTCTGTAAAAATATCCTAAGGGCAGTTTAGTCTTTTCCTTTATTTCAGCGTCTGTAAAAAACCCTAAGGGGCTGGTGGAATATTCCTAAGTGTTGGGCAGCCTATAAATAGGGCCCCAATCCCTAGGGTTAGGTTACCCCTTCTAGAATTCACTTTTTAATCAATTGGATCATTGTTTATTCCCTGGTTCCCTGCTCATTCCCCTATGCGCGCCGCCAGGAACGTTCTCTTGTTCATCATGAGTACTGATTCTTCCTGGCTCTGGTTTTTCTGCATGCTGTGATTCTTGTGTGCAGAAATCTTTGTGAATCTGCAGTCTTGTTTTTCATGCGCCTATGGTTTATTCTTGAGTTTTTACATGGCTCTGTTGCTTCTGTTCTTCACGTGAGTACTGGTTCATGTGGCTGATAGCAAGTAGTACTACTTTCCTGTAGATACAGTGTGCTATTTTTCGTAGCCTTGCTTTTTTTCCTCATAGCCTTTTTGATCGAATAGATAGTGTCTAGTTTCTTCTCTGGCTGTTTTTGTCGAAGCCCCTTTTCTTGTGTGAAATCCAACTCTATGAAGCAGGCTTCAAATCAGCAGGCTTTGAATCTGCAGGCTTCGAATCTGCAGGCTTCGAATCTGTAGGATTCGAATCCGCAGGCTTCGAATCAGCAGGCTTCGACTCTGCAGGATTCGAATCCGCATGCTTCGAATTTGCAGGCTTCGACACTGCAGGCTTCGAAGCAGGCTTCAACACTGCAGGCTTCGAAGTAGGCTTTGAAGCATGCTTTGACACTACAGGCTTTGACACTGTAGGCTTCGCCAAGTTTCGAACAGGAGACATATTTTGAACAGTAACTTCTCATCCCATTTCATGTGTACTTAGATTATTTTACTGAGAAGTTTGATCTGCCATGTCTTGAATATTTTGTTAATCTGCCTATTAGCATTGTACTAGTGTTTCTCTGTTTTCGACACCGATCTTTTCTAGGCTAGATACTTTTAGACTTAGGCAATCTATTCTCGCTTTGCTGCTTAGTCTTTTGAGGTGTGTTGGGTTTTGGGAGCAGGCCATTGATTCGAAAGAATTTTTTAGGCGCCCATTCACCCCCCTCTGGTCGCTACTTTCAGTCCTACACTTGAGAATAGTACAGTGAGGAGTTCATCAACTTTATACCATAAGATTCAGCAAAATTATGCACTTCTTTAGAAACAAATGAAGTACCATGATCTGTAGTAAGAGTTTCAGGAATACCGAATCTATGTATGATGTTTCTCAAAATGAACTAAATTACCTCGTTGTGAGTCATATTCTTGAGAGGTACGACCTTAGTCCACTTGGTGAAATAATTTGTAGCCATCAAAATGAATTGATGCCCTTTTGAAGAGGGATGATGTGATTGGCCGGTGATGTCCAAGCCCCAAACTCAGAACAACCATGGTTTGATAATAAGATTAAGCAACAATGCAGGAGCAAGTTGAATATTACTGAGTCGTTGACATACTTCATGTTGGGACATGGGGAAGTTGCGCTAGCCAGAAAATTCAAAATTTTCGCCCCAAACCTTGGAACCATGTGTGTAAGGGATCATGAATCATTACCTTCTAACGCGAGACGCGCTAGTGCAGTGGAAGAAAATGTTGGGAAAGCACGTCCTCGCTTATCTTCATCTTGCTCCGCCCGTTCCTCAGTGATTCAATCGGTGAAGACTATCGATGTCCACGTGAAGAATACGATGAGCATCGCTATTTGAACAACGCCTCCATAGAGTACACACGTACGGGGAAGGATTGCTCCCACGTCGGCATGCGAGCACCGCTCGTGAGAACCGGAAATAAATTTCAATCTCAATGCTTGATATCAAGAAGGTAGGGAGAGGAGAGGTGTGGTGGCTAGGGTAGAGCTCTTAGGTCTTTTGAAAACCTCTATCCGCATCCTCCTCCTCCCTATTTATAATGATAAAGTGTTGGCCTTTAACCACAATCAGATATCTAACAGATCTAATCTATTACGTCCTAGTCGGAACTTCCAATACCCTTATCGGAACTTCCAATCAAGACTTTCGATCTGTAAACCAGAAAACATCGAAAATTTCGATATCTTTATCAAAACTTCCAACCAAGCGATTCCAAAATGGAACTTCTGGTTTGAACTCTCTGTCTCTGAATTAGAAATACTCGGTACTTCTGATTCCATATGAGAACTTTTGATTTGAGCTCTCTGTCTCTAAAGAAGAAATAATCGGAATTTCTGATTCCAAATCGGAACTTTCGATTTGAGCTCTTGATTTTTAATTCAGAAAATAATTACAACATTAGATACCATATCGGAACTTCTGATCCTCTGAGAATTTTCTTGGGCACAATTCCTTCACTTCACACCCTCTGTAATAATTAAAACAATCTCCAGTCATCGTCAGCAAATAAAACCCGGCTCTCTTAAGCATCCAATTCATTTTCTGAGTCAATTGATGAGTTTCGTAGATTCCTTCATGAACTTCTCCCATGGAAACCTTAGACTGATCCGCTTCTATGCTCTTTAAGAGCACCCCATTAATCGTTCGACGATACAACACATCATCAAGCAAAAAAACGTAAGCACTTGCCACCGAACCTTTCGATCAACTTTGTTTAGGATCCTTAAATTATTGGATTATTGGAGTTTTCCAATCACCAACTGAAACCTCACCCTTCCCCCGGCTTCTAGCCGAGCCGGGCACAGGGCGGTCAAACCAGCCTAGCATGGCCGGTCAAACTGACTAAGTCCATGCGGTCGGACTAGCCTGGAGCAGCGGTCTGACCGTTCCCAACACCTGATATCTCGCACTGTATAGTTTCTTCAAGCATCGGCTTTTCTTTCATAAAAAATTTGCATCTTCTGACTTGATAGCCACATGCTTGCTAAGCCCAAATCATTGCTAGTTAATTAGCTTCCCTAGACACATGAGAAATCTCAAAATTATCAAGAGTATCGATTATGTACAAGCACTTATCTAAGTAGTTATTTAGCTGACCATTGAAGCATTGAGCGTCTCTAGCCACTTGTTGTACAACCAATAGAAAATCACCATATGAATGAACATGCTTGACACCCATGGAATGTAATAGTTCAAGCCCTAGAAACAAAGCTTCGCATTCGGCTTGAATGTTAGTGCAAGGAAACTCTAAACGAGCCGATGTCTCAAAACTCATACCGCTAGGTGATATGAGCACCACTCCAACACCTTGGACATTCTTACAAGCCGAACCATCAAAGTACAATTTCCGTGGTACTACCTCAACTAGAGAAACGTCATAGCTCCAATTGACATCTACATGGTGATCAACTATAAAATTTGTCATGATTTGACCCTTCATAGCTTTGAAGGGTTCATAAGTGTAACACCCCAAATTTTCAAAGAAATAAAAATATCATTTAATATATTTTCCTGGAATTAATTAAATAGGAAATACCTTTAATGCCCTTCCTAGCCTATTTGAACTAGAACCTAGGTGGAATGACCAAACCAGAGGCTAGAAAATTTTGTATATGATCCCAAGGCCAAGATATATTTTCGAGAATTTTTAATAATTTTTATCACCCTTGAAAGTGGCCCAAATATTTTAAACTAATTTCTGTAATTATTTTTATTCGGAAAATAATTGAAACAGTAACGGGCCTCCCTCCCTCAATCTCCCCCAACCGGCCGGCCCAGCCTGCTCCCTTCCCGTGCCTCGGACCAACACCCAGGCCCCGCTTGTCAGCGAGCCCCTCTCTCTTCGCACGCGCGCACGATGCCTTTGTAGGACCGAAAGTAGCGACCAGAGGGGGTGAATGGGCGCCTAAAAATTTCTTACTAAACTATATGCTAATCCTAACACCCAAACAAACTTAATCAGCCAAATAATATTATCAAAGCAAATTACAGAAACTAAAGTTGACTAGCCTAAAAATAATCGGTGTTTTAATTAAAATGATATTTAAAAATAAACTAAATAAAAGTACCGCGGTAAATAAAAACGCCTAGATAAGTCACGAAATATTTATATTTCAGTCTAGAAATAAAATACTAATCAAATGAATAAAACATGAGTCATTAAAATTAATTTAGTAATAAATCGAAAATATTGCATGTAAAAACTAGAATAAAAATATTATGCGACTAATAAATTTTTCGGTTTATTTTTATACGAGCAGATTAAGAACCGCTTAAATAAATAATACGAGATAAGTAATAAAAATTTAACAGATTAAAAGATTAACTGCGATATTAATTTTTATGCTAATAAAAAAATTAGTAGATAAACTTAACTACGAATAAACTACCAGATTTAGTCTAACTAGAAATTAGGAAATAAATCAACTAACCTGCAGATCTATCGCCGAGTCCGTGGGAAAAGTTTTAGAAAAAAAATTGCCGCTGCAGCTTTGTGTTCCTGCCGAGAGGATCAACCAGGCGGACGTCGCCGTGGGACCCACCATGGGGCTGTGTGCCTGTTCAGCACCCTGCAAGCACCAAAAGAAGCTTTTTGCTCTGCTTGCAAGCCGCTCGTGGAAACCAAAACCTGACCGGCCAAAGAAAAAAAACAGCGCAGGGAAAAGCTATAGGTGTTGTGCGATGGACAGCCTGCAGCACGCCAAACCGACTGGAGCGCCAAAAAGCTGCTTGCCGCTTGTTTTTTCTTGCACGCCTGTGGGGGCGCAGAGCCTGCTGCGCCCTGTTGACTCCCGTGTTGCCGCCGTGAAAACAACTCGCCGGCGGGGACAAATGCTCTCCTGGTTTGCGTGCACGAAAGAGAGAAAACGCCGAGAAAAGGAGAAGCCGATGGAATAATTAGAGATCGAATTTCGGTGGGTAGCGAAAATGGACTATAGATTGATCTATTAAAACAGTCATCTATCTCCAGGGGGATAGGGGCCTATTTATAGGTCACTCCTAATACAGGAAAAGACTAATTTACCCCTAGGGTAAATTAATACTGTCTCTAAAATAAATTCCGAAAATTACTAAAATATTCTTAGAAAAATCTCCTGACTCAAATAAAAATATTCTAAACTTAAAAACTAAATATTAATATCCTAAAAATGAATTAATCATAGGTTGTCAGTTTTGCGCCGAAACTGACAAAGCGTCCACCGTCTTCGCACCGGGTACCCGGATTGGGCTGACCCGACCCCGCAGCTTCCTCAGCCCGGCAATCGCTCGCCGCCCGTGTACCTAAGTCAAACCCAGTCAACAGACTGGTGGATCATCTGTCGCTCTTAGCCATGTACCCGAATTGGGCCAGCCCGACTCCGCAGCTCCTATGCCTGACCGTCGCTCACTGCCCGTGTACCTGAGTCACATGCGCCTCAGACTCGGCATGTCTTCATATCTCCCTTCCTTTTACTTCCGTTGACAATCACTCATCACATCTGGAATATCAAAAACATATTCTTCAACATGGTTTCTCAATCTCCCCCTTGATGAGTGCATTGTCAACACCCTTTTCAGCTCATCTCCAGAACCTGCAAAATATGTGGAAACAAGAAAACAAAGACAAAAGAAAATAGAAGAAAGAAAATAAAAGTTTAACCCTAATGACCAAAAGCCAAACAAAAGCAAGAAAAATGGTTATTATGGTTAACCAAAAATAAAGCCTCAAAAACAAGTGCAAATCTCAGAATTACCAACAAGAATAAACTCCCCCTGAAATAAATCCCAGAGAAAGCCAAAAATTATATCCAAAATTTCTCCCCCTTGTTGACAATTGGACTCATCAAGTGAGACTACATGCACTCTAAAGAGACAAAAACACAAACTCCCCCTGAAATGTAGCTCCCCCTCAAAATATGTCATGAATGCAGATGGAGTGCAGGTGGAGTGTTAGAAGCATGCTTCTTAGATATGATTAACTGCAATTACAACATCTAGCAGGTATAACAAAAAATATATTGTCTAAGATACATGACATGATCAGTGCAACAGATGATATCTAAAGAGAGTCATTGGCACACATTTTTCGATTTTTGCAAACAAAAGCATCACCACATTTTCTAGTTGACAAGCAAAGTAAAGCATGAGATGCAAAAGCTAACTGATATCTACCAAGATAAGCATTGTCCAAAACAAAGTGCTTCAGCAAACTTGTCATATTTTTAAATTTTTTAGACTTTTTATTTTTCCTTTTTATTTTTTCTCATTTCTGCCAGGGGTTATTTGCATGTCAAACCTTATGCTAACCGACCAAGTCAAGCATAGGCCAGAACTAGACCATCAGAAGCTTAAGACATTGGTCTTGGCATACATTACACCGTCCTAGTTCATACTAGTGCTATGGTAAGCAGTCCAGAACAATGCAATGCGACAAAGCAAACCAACCTGGATCTTTTCTAATAACCATAAAAATGCATAAATTTTTCATTTTTCTGAATTTTTTTATCATTTTTATAACACATTTTTCATATTTAAAGCATATAGATGTCTAAGTTGCATATCTGCATCTAAGTAAGAATCTAGCTACAAGGCATGTAAAAGATAGCGAAAGCATTCAGCCTACACATGCTAGTTACCAGAAGCAATGGTGATCATTTTTCAATTTTAAAACATAAAAGCCATGCATATGACAAATATTAGATATATCATGTGAACTGAAACAGAACATGATCATAGACAAGTAATCAAAAACATATACTAGCTAGAGAAGGTAAAGCAGATCAATCATATAACAGAAGCAAGCTCAAAATGTGATTGATGATTATGTATGATATGAACGCACACAAAAAGACTCAAATAAAAATAAAAAAAATATCCCTAAAAGGATACACAACTCCCAAATCAAGATCAATAATCATGAGTGGGAGCAAACGGTCCAATGCTAGGTTTAGCAAAAGTGCTAAACTAGTGTCGAGCCATCTGCTCATATGTAGGGAAGCAAAAAGAATCATATGAGTCTGGACCGAAACGCGGATCAAAACGCGGTCCTCTGTTCTTCCTAAAATCACGACCACGAGGTCCAAAGTCGTATCCATAACGATCTGGAACTCTGCCGGAATGAAAACCAGCCTCCGGAGCACGATCATAAAAACCGTCTCCTCTACCACCACCTACACGATGTGGCATGGCCTCTAGCCTCTCTCTACGTCGAGGAACTCTCTGTCTACCACCCTGCTGGTAGAACTGCTCCTGCCCACTTCGAGCTCTCTCTGCTCGCTCAACCCGCTTCCTCCTAAAGCAAAACTCCTCAAGACGCCCGTCTCTCTGACAAAACTCACAGTGATAGGTAGGCTTCTTGGTATGTGGTTGAGGCTTGGAATTCTTAGGCTTGGTGGTGTTCGGTGTATCATCTTTGGTGTGAGAGGGTCCAGGTAAAGAATCAGGAGAAGTGTGAAGAGTTTTAGGCTTTGGGATCCAGATTTGCTTCTTAGGTGGAGCTTTAGGTTGTTCTTAGAACACTCCATCCTTGGGCTGACTATCCTTAAAGGACTCAGTGGAGTGAGTCTTGAGATATATCTGTTCAGGAGTCATCTTACTCCACTCCACTGCTCGGCTAATAGCACTCTCAAAATCAGCCTTGGTATAGGTGTAACCTACCCCAAACCCATCCGATCTCTTGAACTGCTGGATCATCATGCTGAGCTGTGGCTCTCTGGCACTAATCCAACTCAGGATCTGACAGAGGTAAAAGTTCTCGTTCTGAACATCAGCTAGCTCCTCTCTCAAAGAAGCTAACACCTCTACCTGAGACAAGCAGATCTCACACTCTCTATCAACATCGACAGACTTCTCTGCTTTTAGCTTGATCAACTCCATTCTAATGGACAAGCAGTTCTCACAAATAGTGGCTGGAACTGACAAGGTCTCAAGCTCTAGCTTAGTCTGCTCCAACTCAGCTCTCACTCCAGCTAACTCGCTCAACTGCTCATCACTCTTGGCTCTCAGCTCAGCTATACTAGCTAAATGAGATGGGCAGTCTACACAGGGTACAGCGACAGTGGCATGAGCATTTTTTAGCTCCTGCTGAGCGCTCTCAAGCTCAGTGGCCAATGCATCTCTCTCTTCTACTCTCTCTGTGTACCTGGACTTAAGAGTCATCAGGTCACACAACAACCCCTCACAGTTAGGGCACTCACCACTATCACCCAAGCAGGGAGAAGAAGACAAACTCTCAATCTTCCCATTCGTCGTGGCAAGCTCACTCTCAAGCTCATCTATCCTCTTCTTAGCCCCTCTAAGCAGTTTCTCCCGATACTTCAACTCCTGATGGTTCTGTTCTAGTAAATTAACAACTTCTTGTTCATAGGATGATACCTTCTCATCGTCGTCGTCGTTGGAGTCGTCAGAGGAGTCCTTCTCTTTCTTCTCCCCAAGAGCCATTGGGCAGAAGATCTTGTGGGGTCTTCGGCTGTGATGTGAGTGACTCTTCGGCTTGTCCCCGAAGCCCATGAAATAGAGGCCCACCGGATTGTCCCTGTCCTTCCCCTTCTTGATCATGATCTCTTCATCACTTGAACTTGAAGATGAGGAGGAAGACGAGGATCTCTTGGAGTATCTTTTCTCCATCTCGGCGAAGAAGGTCTTGTCTTGCTTCTTGTTCTCACGCCTGTAATCCTTTAGAGCCTTTCGGAAGAATCTTGTCTTGGGCTTGCCCTTTGTGGAAGTGGATTTTTCATACTTGCTGGAGTTGTAGGAGTTGTCGCCAGTTCCCTTCTTGTAATTCTTCTGCTTGAGGCAGTCGGTGATGAAATGACCTAGGTCACCACACTCAAAGCATCCATATTTTGTGCCGTGTCTTCTAAACATTCGCTTATCATAGACATGTCGCACCTAGTTGTTAAACAAACACAGATCATCATCTCCTAGCGAATCAAGTTGTTCCTCGGAGATAGACATCAAGGAAAAAGCAGTACATCTCATGGCAGTAGGATCAGCAGACGGTGTCACAAGTGCCAGAGTCTTGGAGCCAGAATCAGTGAGATTTGATCTCAACTGAATATCGACCTCTGAGGCCTTGAGCTTACTAAAAAGCTCTGTGACGGTCAAGGTATCATAATACGCGCTCTCAACAATAGAAGAGACCTTGATCTCCCAGATCATAGGGTCCAAGGTATGCATTACCTTAAGCGCCTGCTCGTGATCCGAGACCAGCTGATCACGCTCGGCCTTGTTAACGCGAAGCTTGTTAATGATCGATTGAAAACGACCAAACAAAGCCTCAACCGTCTCACCCAACTTTTGTGAGAAATTCTCATACTCACACCGGTAGGTCTGATATATCCTAGCCTTGACCTGAGCTGTCCCCTCATGGTGTGCCTGGAGGGTAGCCCAGATCTCTTGAGCAGTGGTGAGATGGCTAACATGCTCAAACTCACTCGGACCTAGACCAGAAAATAAAATATTCACCGCCTTACTATTATTTTGATGTTGGGTAATTACATCTACAGCAGTATCCGCAGCAATAGTCATTATGGTGAAACTAGGATGAACACAAATCTCCCATATGTCCGAGCTCTGGATCATAAGGTATGCCCGCATGCGAGTCTTCCAATAAGTGTAGCCAAAAGCTTCTAGGGACGGGATTTTACTAGAAGACGTCATGGTCACTACCTAGGTTTAGAATCGGTTAAGATATTAGAAAACCCTAACCTCTCTCTGATACCACTTGTAGGACCGAAAGTAGCGACCAGAGGGGGGGTGATTGGGCGCCTAAAAATTTCTTACTAAACTATATGCTAATCCTAACACCCAAACAAACTTAATCAGCCAAATAATATTATCAAAGAAAATTACAGAAACTAAAGTTGACTAGCCTAAAAATAATCGGTGTCTTAATTAAAATTATATTTAAAAATAAACTAAATAAAAGTACCGTGGTAAATAAAAACACCTAGATAAGTCATGAAATATTTATATTTCAGTCTAGAAATAAAATACTAATCAAATGAATAAAACATGAGTCATTAAAATTAATTTAGTAATAAATCGAAAATATTGCATGTAAAAACTAGAATAAAAATATTATGCGACTAATAAATTTTTTGGTTTATTTTTATACGAGCAGATTAAGAACCGCTTAAATAAATAATACGAGATAAGTAATAAAAAATTAACAGATTAAAAGATTAACTGCGAGATTAATTTTTATGCTAATAAAAAAAATTAGCAGATAAACATAACTATGAATAAACTACCAGATTTAGTCTAACTAGAAATTAGGAAATAAATCAACTAACCTGCAGATCTATCGCCGAGTCCGTGGGAAAAGTTTTGGGAAAAAAAATTGCCCCTGCAGCTTTGTGTTCCTGCCGAGAGGATCAACCAGGCGGACGTCGCCGTGGGACCCACCATGGGGCTGTGTGCCTGTTCAGCACCCTGCAAGCACTAAAAGAAGCTTTTTGCTCTGCTTGCAAGCCACTCGTGGAAACCATAACCTGACCGGCCAAAGAAAAAAAACAGCGCAGGGAAAAAGATGTAGATGTTGTGCGATGGACAGCCTGCAGCACGCCAAACCGCCTGGAGAGCCAAAAAGCTGCCTGCCGCTTGTTTTTTCTTGCACGCCTGTGGGGGCCACAGAGCCTACTGTGCCCTGTTGACTCCCGTGTTGCCGCCGTGAAAACAACTCGCCGGCGGGGACAAATGCTCTCCTGGTTTGCGTGCACGAAAGAGAGAAAACGTCGTGAAAAGGAGAAGCCGATGGAAAAATTAGAGATCGAATTTCGGTGGGTAGCGAAAATGGACTATATATTGATCTATTAAAACAGTCATCTATCCCTAGAGGGATAGGGGCCTATTTATAGGTGACTCCTAATACAGGAAAAGACTAATTTACCCCTAGGGTAAATTAATACCGTCCAGCTCCAGCGCTCCTGCCCCGCGTCCCGCCCTCGTCTAGGACCCCATCATCGAGAACTTTCTCGAGCCCACCGTCCCTCAGAACCCTCGTGGTTCCGAGAGCACGGAGACCGCCTCCGATGGCGAGTAGACGATAGCTATCGTTGAGTGAATTTTTAATAATGTTGTGATTGTGGTACCACCTGCAACGAGTTGTGTTGTAGGTGGATTAAAATAAGAACATGGATGTAATGAACATTTTATACCACTTTGATATATATATATATATGAGCCTCTATGGGCTATTTTGGCTAAATACTTGTTCCACAACCTTTCATCTTATGGCTAAAACTCTTATATGTTCAGAAGATGGACGACAACCAGAACACAGGGTCCAACAATGGAGAAGGGGCAAGCAACGGTTTGCCCGGAAGTGTTGTGCCCAACTGGGGCGCAACGGGCCAACGTCAGACTGGGCCGCCATCCGCCAACCACCCCACCTTGGCGGAGATGATGGCGAATCAGAACCAGGTGATTACTGCCCTTCTCACTCAAATACAGCACAAATAGGCATAGTTGGACCGGCTGCAGAATGTGGAGCCCGCCCCTCGTGCACCAGCACCCGCACCCGCGCCTCAACTCTCGGAGTTCTTGCGTGTGCGACCCCCAATCTTCTCCAGCACCACAAACCCCATGGAGGCCGGAGATTGGCTCCGCACCATAGGGAAGAAGTTGGACCTCCTCCCCTGCACCGACCGCGAGAGAGTGGCGTTTGCCACTCATCAACTCTAGGGTCCCGCCGCCGAATGGTGGGACAACTACCGTGAGTCCTAGCCGGAGGACCACGTGGTGACTTGGGCGGAGTTCACCATCGCTTTTCGTGCCGCCCACGTCTCCACTGGAGTCATCGCGGTGAAACAGCAGGAATTCCGCGACCTGCAACAAGGCAATCGGACTGTCATGGAGTATCTCCATGAGTTCAACCGCCTGGCATGCTACGCGCCATAAGAGGTGCGAACCGACGCCCTCCGCCAAGCCAAGTTCCTTCGGGGACTCAAGGATGAGCTGTCCATCCAGCTCGTTGCCACCGACTACGCCGACTTCCAATGGTTGGTGAACAAGGCGCTCATCCAAGAAACTGAGCAGAACAAGTTGGACCTCAAGAAGAGGAAGATGATCGCGTTCAAGCATCATCAGGCGAACTCTCAGAGGCCCCACTTCGTCCCTCCACCACTAGCGCCCGCCTACCGTCCTCGGCATGCCTACAGGCCACCTCACGCCGCTAGTGGATCCAACGCCGGGCATCCCCGCCCTGCTCCACCAGCTCCGGCAGCTCAGCTGATGCCCGCCGCCAAGGCCCCGATCATGAGGGACCGTCAAGGGAAGCCGATCGTCTGCTTAAACTGCCAGAAGGAAGGGCACTAATCGCACCAATGTCCTCACCCCAAGCATCCCCAAGGCGTGGCACCCAACCAGGCGGTTCGTGCCCGTGTCAACCACATCAGCACGGAGGAAGCTCAGGAAGCTCCAGAAGTCATGCTCGGTATGTTTATCACAAATTCTTTACTGGCTACGATACTATTTGACTCTGGGGCAACACACTCTTTCATCTCGGAAGATTTTGTAAAAACCAACAACTTGGAAGTGCTCCCTCTACCAGCCCCCATGATGATTGCCACTCCAGGCAATAAAACCTTAGCCCACTTATACAGCCCTAAGGTAAAGATAGAGATTCAAGGGATATTATTCCGGGCCGAGCCAGTCCTCATTAAGTGTACCAGACTCGACCTCATCCTAGGGATGGATTGGTTAATGAAACACAAGGGAGTGATCGATTGTGCCAGCATGTCCATAACGGTGACCAACCCCGAAGGTGAAGCCGCCACCTTTCGGATGACTAGCCGCAAACCTCATGAGGCGTATCTTCACTCACTAGCCCTTGAGGAAGTGCCTGTAGTCAAGGAGTTCATGGACGTCTTCCCAGAGGACCTGCCAGGAATGCCTCCCAAACGGGACATCGAATTCAGAATCGAGCTTGTCCCCAAGACCACTCCAATCTCCAAGCGCCCATACCGGATGGCCGCCAATGAACTAGCTGAAGTCAAGAGTAACATCGAAGACCTGGAACAGAAAGGGTACATCCGACCGAGTACCTCACCTTGGGGTGCACCGGTCATCTTCGCCATGAAGAAGGACAAGACTAAAAGGATGTGCGTGGACTATAGAGCTCTGAATGACGTAACCATCAAGAACAACACTACAACAAAACAGGCAACTTCCGTCGGCCAAAGCCGACGGAAGTTAGCCCTTTCCCGACGGAAGAAGCCAACTTCCGTCGGCAAAACGCTATCTTCCGTCGGCCTTTGGCCGACGGAAGCGCGGCGACGGAAGTTAGCTAACTTCCGTCGGCGGCCGACGGAAGTTAACTAACTTCCGTCGGCTTGACGTGGCCGACGGAAGTTAGCGCCGAACCCTGCCACGTCACCAGGGGGGCTTTAACTTCCGTCGGCCAGCCTGGCCGATGGAAGTTAGGGCCAGCTAACTTCCGTCGGCTTTGACCATAGCCGACGGAAGTTAGCCTTTCTGCCCACGTGGCCGAAACCAGCTAACTTCCGTCGGCTATGGTCAAAGCCGACGGAAGTTACCTGGTATTTTTTTTTTATTTTTTCCTGGTTCCCCTACTCACACTCACATCCAACCACAATTTCACATACATTCACAATACACATCCAAAATCACATTTCACATCCAAAATCACATTTCACATCCAAAATCACATTCAAACTTCACATATAACATCCAAAACCACATCTCACATCCAAAATCACATCCACACTTCACACATCACATCCGAAATCACATAATATAACTGAATTCACATCCAAAGTCACAGTAAACATCTGAATTCACATATAACATCCAAACTCACATACAAATTCACAAAACACAGCGAGAGCCACATACAAAGTCATATTTGTCCATATACTCACTGATCGCCCACATTTGGGTCGTGGGCGCCGCCGCTGCCTCCTGCTTCGTTCACATTTGCCCCGGAGGCTCCATCCTGGCCAGGCGTACGGAAACACTGAAGAAATAGACAAAATTAGAAACGAACTCAACTACACTTCTAAACGCTAACTTAGGTATTTAGGAGGTACCTCAGGTGATGTAGGAGATAGTGGTGGTGGCGGGGGAGGTAGTGGTTGGAACATAGACATGTCAAATCCACTGTTTTGCTGGGCTAGTTGCTACACATGTTGTAATGTAATCAGTTAGTTCTAAACCTATTTCTGAATACTTTTGAACTGCAACACTCTAAAGTAAGCTTACTTGGATCAACGAATGTTGTTGTGCTAAGCAGGCGGTATAGTACTCTTGTTGTTTCCTGTTGTGCTCGTTTACCCGCCTCAATTCCTCCCTCATCCGAACCATCTCCGGGGTTTCTTCTGAGCGACGACGGCTGGAGCCAACTCCGACGGAGCTCTGCGACGATTGAGCTGACTTCTGAGCTCTCACCGCTCTCGAGTCAATAACTCCATTGAACATGGAGTACCTGCAACATTAACAGGGGTTAGTTACCATCACAATACCATACACAAAACATTAATAAAAACATTGTCTCACCGTCCATGGCTTTTGCCACCTCCGCTGGAGTACACGGCCATTTGGTCCACAGGTTCTCTCCGCCAATCATAGTTCTCTCCATGGAGTTGAACCATGTGTTCACCATACTGCGCCTGCAAAAAACATGTCCGATTAGCTAGACGCAGAAAAATGAAATTACGTGAACTCTTAATAACATCTCACCAAATGGTCCGTGGCTGTCTGGCTACACAAGACATCTGGCTGTGCCGGATCGCTTCCTTTGTGACCAGAGGTATACACCTCTATGTCACTTGGCACGTTGCCAGATTTAGCTTCCTGTGCATTAGAAATGAGTTAGTCGCATTACAATGTATCTATAGCTAGAGAGTGACAGATCGGTCTTACCAAGCGTTTAGCGTGGCGAATATGTCCGTCGGCACCATATCTGTGCTTCGGATCCGTCCCGCGGCATTGTCTTTTCTGCTCGGAAGTCTTCTTAAATGCTGCTGAAGACCAAATCTTGCAGAATTCAAAATAGGCGTCCTCGCGGTTTGCCAACCACGGAATCCTCACCTGAACAGAGATGCTATTTGTATTATATGACAACAAATCTCAACAATCGAAGAGGTAAAAAGTTAGAATTGTTTACCGAACGGTATTCTTCTTCAGTCAAATAGACTGACGATGAGCCCGTCGCCTTGCTCATTCGTTGCCCTAGCTTCTCCTTGTAGTAAGCATTGTTCGCTTGAATGCGGGCATACGAAATGGCGTCCTTCACCACCTTATGCGCATTGTTGTTGAAGACTACAAGCGCATGGTTATGGTGATTGCCGACTTCTGGCAAGCAAAAGCGTAACTGCAAAAATAATGATTAGTATAGTGTTGTAACTCGAAAATTCTAAAAGAAAATTGAAAAAACACTTGCATACCCAGAAGTCATGAGACACCGCCCCCTGAGCAGTTCCGTGTCGCCCGTCAGGAGCGAACCGGTACTGGTCCCATGTTTGGCATAGAACCCGCTCACCGGTCGGCATTGTCAGCATCCCTGGGTAGTGCAGACGGCACAGGTTACCCAATATCTGGTTAACCTGTCTGACCCTCGAAGTGCCGTCGAACCGAGAGTCAATCCAAGATCTAGAAATACATAATAAATAAAGTTAATCAGTTTAGTGAAAGAAATTTTTTGAAAACAAAAGCAAAACAACAGAAGAGTATTACACTTACCCGTCACCAACAGGCGTAATCTCGATCTTGGCTCCACCGGAAGAGACTACTGGTGGAGCGACCAAGTGACTCGTCCTGAAAGTTACCGAGGACCCGCCGGCAGCCTCAGCACCTTCCTCCTGACCCGCACCCTCCGGGAGATCCCCCTGCCCCGCACCGGCCTCTGGGTCATCCCCCTGCCCCACACCCTCTGGGTCATCCCTCTGTGCCGCACACTCTGGGACATCCCCCTCTTGCCCGCCACCCACCGGCCGATCATCCTCATGACCCGCACTCTCCAAGTGTTGTTCCTCCTACAAAACAGTATTGAAACAATTAGTAATAGTTTATAACTGGCATAAAAAACAATCTGAAAGTTACCTCCTCATCTAGTTGAAATGCAATAGGCCGACCAATTAATGTCGGATCTAT
Source organism: Zizania palustris (assembly GCA_019279435.1). Taxonomy (NCBI): domain Eukaryota; kingdom Viridiplantae; phylum Streptophyta; class Magnoliopsida; order Poales; family Poaceae; genus Zizania; species Zizania palustris. The sequence goes on from JAAALK010000290.1 coordinate 37,704,915, forward strand.
GCATCTCAGGAGCTGCTCTTGACGACGTCTGTTTGAAGAAGAGGAACTACCCTGGAATAGGGTGTCCTCCTGACTCTTCGGTGTACTCGCCGGAGTACTCGCCGATGAACTCCCCAAGCGGAAGAGCTTCCTCGTGACAGTCTTCTTATTTTTCGACATCCTGTTCAAAATAAGCACAAACAAGCATTTATTAGTAAAGAAGGTTTGTACATATGAAAAAACATGTAATATGAAGTATATTGCATATCCATGTATCAAAACAATTACTTGTCAATTATCATCAAAATCAGGATCAATTTGTCCTTTTCTCCCCAAAGCACGCCATGTTACTTTTTTCTTCTTATGTTGGTGTTTCCTTTTCTCGGGAACTGCCACATCATTAGAATCGCCGAGAAAAGAATCTGTCGACGATTCTGACTCTACATTAAACGAAGTCGGCAATTCATCATCTTGATAAACCTCATCGACCTCTTCAACCTCCAATTGATAAGCGTCATCACTAGGGGTTTGTAGACGTTCCCGAGGATTCACTTTGTAGACTACCCACCAAGCACTTAATTTTTCACATGGGTAGGGCATATAATACACCTGCTCGACTTGATGAGCAAGGACAAAATTGTCGCAACTAGATAATCGTTCCGCGTGTTTGACTTCAACCATCCCAAATTGGTTTTCACGAGTACCATGTTTAGGGTCGAACCAATCACAATCGAAGAAGACTATTTTAATCTCCTTATTCCCGGCAAATTTGTACTCGATTATATTTTTGATGATTCCATAATACATAGTTTCGTGTCCTTGTCCATCAACGACCCTTGTAACAACACCAGTATTAGTTGTTGCCGCTAGAGGTCGATATGCTTCAAATATAGTTGAACGGAAGCGGAAACCATTAACATCATAGCGACCGTAACTTTTGGCACTAATACTCCCATAAGAGAGCTGTCGCAAGTCTATATGTACATTGTCAGCGAGCACGCACTGCAAATCATAAGAGATTATAAGATAATTAACCCAGTAGAGTAAAATAATACGTGTCAGAAAAGGTAAGGATTTACATGTTCTCTGAACCAAGTGAGAAAACTAGGCCCGCCATTTACTCCTTCTCGACGCAATTTATCTAATTGCTTCTCCGTTGGTTGACGACCAGATGGCAAGTATTTCGAATCAAACATACTGTCAATGTAACGAATAGGTAAACAAACGGGTATAAAATTTGGAGGTAAAATATAAAACTAAAACGAATCACTTACGCGAAATATTGTTCCATCTCTTCCATATTTGAGTACATGTAGAGCAAGGCATTTGTTCGTTCTTCCTGAGTTACATAATATGTCGTGGAAACACCAACAGTTATGCCCTTCCACCCAAATATTTGGAGATCACTACAAGGATGGTCTTCATCCATATGGTACCGTGTAGCAGGTGTGTTGACATTGTGATGCTCAGCGAAGTATACACTAGTGAAGTATGCTATCTCTTTCAATTTAAATTCTTCTGCGATGCAACCTTCAACTCTGGCCTTATTACCAACCATCGCTCTAAGCTTCTTTAGGGACCTTTCAATATGATACATCCACCTATATTGCACAGGGCCACCTACCTTAGCTTCATATGGCAGATGAACCAGTAAATGTTGCATTGGATTGAAGAACCCTGGAGGGAATATTTTTTCCAGTTTACATAAAAGTACCGGGATCTCTTTCTCTAGCATCTCCATCATATCTTTCTTAATTTCTTTCGCACAAAGTTGTCTATAAAAATGGCTCAGCTCAGCTAACGCCTTCCACACATCATCATTCAGGTACCCACGAAACATTACAGGAAGGAGTCTTTCCATTATTATGTGGTAATCGTGACTTTTCAATCCATTTAATTTCCCTGTCTTCAAGTTCACAGCTCTTCTAAATCCTGCGGCGTAACCATCTGGGAATTTCAAATTTTTCAACCACCTCATTACTTGTTTTTTTTCTTTAGGTTTTAAACAAAATGGGGCACGTGGCTTGCCACCACTATTCGTCAACTCAAGGGTTGGTCGATTACAAATCTCAGCTAAATCTCTTCTCGCCTTTACATTATCTTTTGTCCTGTCAGTAAAATCCATACATGTACTTATAATGCTTTCACCAACATTACGTTCCTGATGCATAACGTCAATGTTGTGCATCAGAATTAGTGATTTGACGTACGGCAGTTCCCATAAACCACATATGTGAGTCCAATTATGTTCGGTTCCGAATCCTACAAATCCATCCTCATTTTCATTAAGGACCAACTCATTCAGCATATCAGCGATTTCTGTACCATTTAAACGCCTTGGTGGTCCCTTTACAACAATGTTGTCCTTCTTGAAATTGTTCCTCTGTAACCTAAATGGGTGATTCATGGGCAAAAAGCATCTATGGCAATCAAAGTAACAAATCTTTCCCCCGAAGTTCAGACGGAAACAATCTGTGTCCTTTGCACATATCGGGCATGTCAACCTTCCATGACAACTCCAACCAGAAAAAATACCGTATGCCGGAAAATCGTGAACCGACCACAGATACGCAACTCGAAGATTGAATTTTTGTTTCTGGTCATAGTCATATGCTTCAACTCCTTTCCACAATTGTTTCAACTCTTCAATTAAGGGCTTCAACATCACGTTTAGTCGTGTTCCAGGATGATCTGGACCGGGTATAATGAGACACAGGAACATAAATTCATATTTCATACAAAATGAAGGTGGAAGGTTGTATGGAATAGCAAACACGGGCCAACAAGAGTACGACGATGCCGTTACATTGAAAGGCGTGAATCCATCAGTTGCCAACCCGATGCGAACATTCCTTGCATCACTAGCAAAGTCTGCATCAAAATCATCTAGAGCCTTCCATGTCGCACCATCAGATGGGTGCACCATTACCTCATTATTCTCACGTACACCTTCTTTATGCCATCGCATATGTCTAGCGGTTTTCTTTGATAGAAACAATCGTTTCACCCGAGGTGTAAGAGGCATGTAACGAAGTTGCTTATGAGCAACCTCTGTCGTCACCTTCTCTCCGTCTTCATTTACGACCTCTACGAATCTCGGTTTACCACATTTTAAGCATTTCACCTCATTACTATGTTCTTTCCAGAACAGCATACAATTATCTCGGCACACATCAATCTTCTCATACTCCATACCGAGAGCAGAAAGCATTTTCTTTGACTGATACATGTCTTTTGGCACCTTATGGTTCTTAGGAAGGATATCGCTGATCAGATTCAAGAGCTCCTTATAACAATTGTTTGAAAATGCAAACTTTGACTTAATAGCCATAATACGAGTCACGAAAGCGAGAACGCTTACGGTGGTGTGCTCATGCAATGGCTCTTCTGAAGCTCGAAGGATGTCGAAAAACTTTTGAACCTCCGGTGTTAGAGGATCCTCGGGGTTTGATTCAAACTCCGGTCGTATAGCATCAACCATCTCATCCATCCTATCGTCAGCAACGCTATCATCTTCTTCTTCCACTACTAATACCGTTTTTTCAAGGCCTGTCTCGCCGTGAAAAGACCAAACTTCATAACCTGGCACGAAACCATATTTGCAAATATGCAATGACAACGTCCTCTTGTCTTGCCAACGAGAATTTCTGCACTTCATGCATGGGCACCTCGCGCCAGTGTTTGTTGTCAAAGCGAATGCACGATCAACAAATTTCTCAGCGTTGATTACCCACTCCCTCGTGTGAGCTCCACTTTTCATCCAACCACTATACATCCACCGTCGGTCGTCCTCAGCCATTCTATATGCAAAACATTCATTCAATCAAGAAGATTCACGCACTGGCCGCTATAAAAGGGCTCGCAACATACACACACCCTGGCCACCCCCCGCCTCCGCCTCCGGACAACGGAGGGGAAGCAGAGGCGGCCGGGCGGCTGGCGACGCAAGGGGAAGCAGAGCCCACCGGCGACGCGATTCACCATGGCGTCCGGCGGTGACCGCCTGGACGCCTAGTCGACGCAGGCGATGCCGTGACAACCATGGTCTATAGGAAAAAAGATAGGTCCTAAACCCACCCAAGAGTGACCGACAAAACGTGGTATTTATGACGAGCCATGAGTCCGAACGAAATTTCAGCAGCATAACCCCGCTGTTCTCCAATTGCACGCCTGATAGTGGTGCAATGGAGAACAACAAGGTTATGTTACTGAAATCTCATTCGGACTCATGACTCATCATAAAACCACGCTCTGTCGCCCACTCTGAGGCTGTCCAAAAAGGGACAATTCCGGACCTGCACATCTCACACGCATGACACGTGTGAGACATGTTGGTCCGAAACGGGTGACGCATAGGTTTCGTTACACTATCTACGTTGTTGTCAAATAAAAAATTGCATACGAAAAGAAATATATATAATAAAGTATATATATGTAATACTAATCACCGTAATGAAATCATCAACAAACCAAAAATTAATACAAGAATTTAATTAATAGCATATATAATAGAACATCGCAAACGAAACACTTGTAATAGCATAAATAGTCAACGTAATGAATCAATTTCCACTTGACATGCACTAGCTATTGAATCAATTATTCATTTTATCACATACTACGACAAAATTTAAGTGTCTATCATACACTATCAATCTCGATCAAAATTTAAGTGCCACTACGACATACACTATTCACAATACAATTCACAAAGTAACAAACTATTCAATCACAATGCAATGCAATGCAAGTGAGGGGTAAATTAAAATTACTTGGCGGACGACGACGGTCGGCGGGTGATGACGGACGGTAGTGGTCGGCAGGCGACGACGAACGGTGGGCGGCGACGGCGGGCGGCGGTGGCGACGACGGCCGGGAGGGGGCGCGGCGGCAGGCGGGGGCAATGCGGCAGGAGGCGCTAGCCAGTGGCCGGAAGGGCCGGGGGCGGCCGGGCGGGTGGGCGGCGGCTGGGAGGCGGCCGGGCGAGCGGCGGCCGAGCGGCGGCTGAGCGGGCGGGCGGGCAAGCGGCGGCCGAGCGGGCGGGCGGCGGCGGCCGGGCGGCGGCGGCCGGGCGGGCAGCGGCGAGGGCGGGCGGCAGCGCCCGAGGCGGGAGGCGGCCGGGCGGGCGGCTCCCGAGGCGTGCGGCGGCCGGGCGGGCGGCGGCCCGAGGCGGCGAGGGCGGGCGGCGGCGAGAGGCGGCCGGGGCGGGAGGCGGCGGCGGGCTGGGCGCGGGAGGCGGCGGCGGCGTGGGCGCGTACAGGGAGTTAGGTCTCCCTGTACGCGCGCGCGGTTGGGAAAACCTCCCCCTAACTTCCGTCGGCCAGCATTAAAGCCGACGGAAGTTAGCTAACTTCCGTCGGCTTTAATGCTGGCCGACGGAAGTTAGGGGGATCCGATCGGCCACGGAAAAACCCTCGCTAACTTCCGTCGGCCACTGTCAGAAGCCGACGGAAGTTAAATTAACTTCCGTCGGCCTCCAGGGGCCGACGGAAGTTAAATAACTTCCGTCGGCTTGCCCAAAAGCCGACGGAAGTTAAAAAGGCCGACGAAAATTTCTAGTTTTCTTGTAGTGCAAGTACCCATTGCCTCGGATCGATGACCTGTTCGATCAACTAAAAGGATCCTCGGTGTTTTCCAAGATCGACCTCAGACCAGGTTATCACCAATTGAGGATTAGAGAAGAAGACATCCCCAAGACTGCCTTCACCTCCCGCTATGGGCTCTACGAGTATACTGTGATGTCGTTCGGACTCACGAATGCCCCAACCTTTTTCATGAACATGATGAACAATGTATTCATGGAGTTCTTGGATAAATTCATCATGGTATTCATCGACGATATCCTCATCTACTCCAAGACCAAAGAAGAACATGAAACCCACCTCCGTATGACCCTCGGAAAGCTAAGGGAACAGCAATTGTATGCCAAATACAGCAAGTGCGAGTTTTGGTCGTCAGAGGTGAAGTTCCTCGGTCATGTCATATCTGCCAGAGGGATAGCTGTGGACCCAACCACCGTGGAAGCAGTGAATAACTAGCTACAACCCACGAACGTGACCAAGATCCGGAGTTTTCTCGGATTGGCCAGATACTACCGCCGGTTCATCGAGAACTTTTCAAAGATAGCCAAGCCTATGACCAGGCTGTTGCAGAAGGAAGTAAAGTTTGAATGGACCCTAGATTGTGAAGAATGCTTCCAAACTCTTAAGCAGAAGCTCGTGTCAGCCCCAATTCTGACCTTGCCAGACATCCGGAAAGACTTCCACGTCTACTATGATGCCTCTCGCCAAGGGTTGGGATGTGTCTTAATGCAAGATGGGAAGGTGATATCTTATGCCTCTCGACAGCTGAGACCACATGAGCTGAACTACCCGACCCACGACCTGGAATTAGTAGCTGTGGTTCATTCCTTGAAGATATGGAGACATTACCTTGTGGGAAATCAGTGTGAGGTCTTCACCGACCATAAGAGCCTCAAGTATGTATTCACCCAACCGGACCTAAACCTCAGGCAGAGGAGATGGTTGGAACTGATCAAAGATTATGACTTGGCATCCATTATCATCCAGGCAAGGTCAATGTGGTGGCAGACGCCCTTAGTCGAAAAGGGTACTGCAATGCCATCGTGATACAAGACCAGGCCCCCTTACTATACAAGGACATGGAAAGGCTGAATCTAGGGATCACCACCCAAGCGTACGTCACTGCTTTGGAGTCTAGACCTATCTTGATAGACCAGATCCGGGAGGCACAGGAGGAAGACCCGGACATCTTGGAGATCCAGCAGAACATGCGGAAGGGTAAAGCCCCCGGATTCTCTGAGGACGAGCATGGTACCATCTGGTTTGGAAACCGAATATGCATGCCCGACAAGCCTGAGTTGAAGGCTCTCATCCTTCAAGAGGCCCACGATACTCTATCCTCCATACACCCCTGGACTACGAAGATGTATCAAGACCTAAAGGAGAAATATTGGTGGGTCAGCATGAAGAGAGAAATAGCTGAGTATGTGGCCAAGTGCGACACATGCCGGCGAGTCAAGACAGAGCACCGAAGACCTGCTGGACTGTTGCAACCCCTCAAGGTCCCCGAATGGAAGTGGGAAGAGATAGGAATGGACTTCATCATGGGACTACCCAGGACCCAAGCCGGTCACGATTCTATCTGGGTGATCATCGACCGACTCACCAAGGTGGCTCACTTCATCCCCGTCAAGACAACTTACACCGTCGCCAAGTTGGCCGAGTTGTATATGACCCAGATTATGTGCCTGCATGGAGTGCCGAAGAAGATTGTATCTGACCGTGGGAGTTAGTTCACCTCTATGTTTTGAAAGAACCTTTAAGAGGAACTCGGCACCTGTCTGAACTTTAGCACCACCTATCATCCACAGACCAATGGTCAAACCGAAAGGATCAACCAGATATTGGAGGATATGCTTAGAGCTTGCGCTCTAGACTTTGGCGGAATGTGGGACAAGAACTTGCCCTATGCGTAGTTCTCCTACAACAACAACTATCAATGATACGAGGATGCGCCCAACCTTCACGGCGTAGAATCAAAGATACTCGTGAAACCTGACGAGTCTTGTGCAGCCAACCATTGCATGTGCAACAACCTGCAGCACGGAGTTCGCCCAACCTCACGTTGTCCACTCAACCAAGTCAAGCGGATTACAATCCTCGTTGCAATCACAAAGGGCTTGCAAGAACAACGGGAAGGAATGCACAATTCTTAGAGATGATTCAGCTAATAGCTAGAACACTCAAGAACATGCATAAAGCATAGTTGTTTCATTCTCAAAATTTTGTCCCCTCTTCACATTGAGAAAGATCCTATTATATAGAAGGGATTGAGAGGAAGATGGAGAGGTGTTCAGGACGTTTTACATGGCATTAAGCCAATATTGGTGCGCAGCACCCTAATTAGAGCAAATGAAACGTTTGGCAGTTTCTGTTCTCCATATTAAGTCGGCGATAACTCTCTATTCTGGTGGACTTATTGGATGAGGCCAGATCCGTTGGAAAGCTTATGAAGTAAGCGTTCCAACCTGTGGTCGAACACATTTATTGGATTTAATATGCGATTTCTATGAGCATTTTACTCCATACTGGTCACTTGAATCCGAAAGGGTTTTCATTGCATTCATTGCTTGATTGATGGTTGTTGATGAAGTGCTGCTCCTTTGGCCACTCTTCAACGTTGTCATACCTAAGAATAATTAAATTACGAGCATTAGGTAGCAACTGATTTTCATGTGTAATGCTATTCTTATTTAGGAGCGAGTTCACCTGTTGATTTATTTGCTTTGCACGAGCGCGAGTTATTGCTCCTTCAAAATGATTTGGAATTTCTTGATCATTTGGGGAAAGAAATGTTGTTGATGCTAGGTTGTCCGTATCATCCTCCCCTTCTTGAAAAGGAGTCGTCCTCGACTCTATTTGTTCTGGTCCAAAAAATGGTGACAAATCAGCAACATTGAAAGTAGTACTCACATTATAGTTATCTTCAGGAAGCTCAATCTTGTAGGCATTGTCATTTATCTTCTCTAACACTTTGAATGGACCATCAGCACGTTGCATAAGTTTGGACTTGCGCTTCTCTGGAAAACGCTCTTTGCGTAAATGCACCCAAACTAAATCTCCTGGTTTGAAAAGCATCTTCTTTCTTCCTTTGTTTGCCTTTTGAGCAAAATAGCGTGCCTTCTTCTCTATAATTTCCTTGGTCTTCAGATGCATAGCTTTCACAAACTCTGCACGCTTTGTTGCCTCCATGTTTGCTCTCTCTTGAAAAGGAAGTGGCAGCAAATCAAGTGGTGTGATTGGCTTAAAACCATACACCACTTCAAACGGGCACAATTGTGTTGTTGAGTGAACAGCTGTATTGTATGCAAATTCAACATGTGGAAGGCAGTCCTCCCATTCTTTCAAGTTCTTCTTAATCATTGTTCGCAGCAACATGGAGAGTGTACGGTTTACCACCTCTGTTTGACCATCAGTTTGCGGGTGACAAGTTGTTGAAAATAGCAATTTTGTGCCAAGCTTGGCCCACAATGTCTTCCAAAAGTAACTCATAAACTTCACATCACGATCTGAAACAATGGTTCTAGGCATCCCGTGCAATCTCACAATTTCCCTAAAAAATAAATCAGCAATATGTGAAGCATTGTCGGTCTTGTGACAAGGAATAAAGTGTGCCATTTTAGAAAACCTATCCACGGTTACAAATATGGAGTCTCTCCCCCTCTTTGTCCTAGGCAATCCCACAATAAAGTCCATGCTAATATCTTCCCAAGGTGCACTAGGAACAGGAAGTGGAGTATACAAACCATATGGGTTAAGTTTGGACTTAGCTTTATGGCATGTGGCACAACGCTGCACAAATCGTTCAACATCTCTCCGCATCTTTGGCCAATAAAAATTATTGGACAGCATGGCCAAAGTCTTTTCTCTCCCAAAATGTCCCATTAAACCACCGCCATGTGATTCCTGCAACAACAGCAAACGTACGGACGAATCTGGAACACATAGCTTGTTAGCATGGAACAAGAACCCATCATAAACATGAAATTTTTTCCAGCCTTTCCCATCATTACATTTAGTGTATGGTTCAGCAAATTCTTTATCTACAACATACAAATCTTTCAAACTTTCCAAACCTGGAACGTTAATATCAAGTTGAGATAAAAGAACAATCCTACGAGACAACGCATCAGCAACCACATTTTCTTTGCCATTCTTGTATTTCACAATGTATGGGAAAGATTCAATAAATTCAACCCATTTAGCATGTCTACGGTTCAGTTTAGCTTGCCCTCTCAAATATTTTAGTGCTTCATGATCAGAATGTATGATAAATTCTTTGGGCAATAAATAATGTTGCCAAGTGTCTAGAACACGGACCAAAGCATACAACTATTTGTCATAAACAGGATAATTTAATTGAGCACCACCAAGTTTCTCGCTAAAGTATGCTACTGGTTTTCCTTCTTGTATCAAAACACCACCAATACTCAAACCACTAGCATCACATTCAATTTCAAATGGTTTGTCAAAATTAGGCAAAACAAGCAAAGGTGCTTCAGTGAGGCATTTCTTAAGTTCTTGAAATGCTTTTTCTTGTGACTTACCCCAAACAAACTCAACACCTTTCTTGGTGAGCTCATTTAAAGGTGCAGCGATGGTGCTGAAATTCTTCACAAAACGTCGATAGAACCCAGCAAGACCATGAAAGCTTCTCACTTGACTGACATTGACAGGTGTTGGCCAATTCTTGATTGCTTCAACTTTAGATTCATCCACTTCTACTCCCTGTGCAGAAACAACAAAACCCAAAAAGACAACCTTGCTTGTGCAAAATGTGCATTTCTCCTTGTTAGCATACAACTTTTTAGATCGAAGTACTTGCAGCACTTGTACAATATGGTCAACATGCTCTTCTTTGCTACGACTATATATCAGAATGTCATCAAAATAAACCACAACAAATTTTCCAATGAATGCTCTCAAAACATGATTCATTAGTCTCATGAATGTACTAGGTGCGTTAGTTAAACCGAAAGGCATCACTAGCCACTCATACAAACCAAATTTTGTTTTGAATGCAGTTTTCCACTCATCACCCTCTTTCATTCTTATTTGATGATACCCACTACGCAAATCGATTTTTGAGAAAATACCAGCACCACTTAATTCATCAAGCATATCGTCTAACCTAGGAATAGGATGTCGGTATCTAATTGTGATGTTGTTAATTGCTCTACAGTCTACACACATGCGCCATGTACCATCTTTCTTAGGAACTAGAATAACAGGAACTGCACAAGGACTAAGGCTTTCACGAACATACCCTTTTTCAAGAAGTGCTTGTACTTGTCGCTGTATTTCTTTCGTGTCCTCCGGATTGGCTCGGTACGAAGGTCTGTTTGGAAGAGATGCTCCTGGTATAAGGTCGATTTGATGTTCAATACCTCGAAGTGGGGGAAGACCAGCTGGTATTTCTTCTGGAAAAACATCACCAAACTCCTGCAAAATATTTGTGATGGCACTTGGAAGAGAGGAGATATCATTAGTAGAAAACAATACATCTTTGTATACTAGCACAAAATGCACACAATTTGAGTTTTTATTTATTTCTCTTAGTTCTGATTTAGTGGCTAGCATAACTAACTTTTGTTTCTCACCCATTTTATTCTCATTCTCATTTGATTTGTAACTCTCATTTCCAGAATTGGCTTTCTCAGTTTTATTTTTCTCTTGCTCCTTAATACTTCCAACATTTACCTCATTTTTTTGCATTGTATCAGCATAAATTTGAGTAAGAGACATTGGTCGAAGGACAAATTCTTTGTTGTTCCACTTAAATGAATATTGATTAGTGCGACCATCATGTAGAATGCCACGATCAAATTGCCATGGTCGACCTAGCAGCAAATGACAAACTGTCATAGGAACAATATCACATTCTACCGTATCATTATACTCACCAATTTTGAAAGGAACCTTCACCATATGTTGAATCTTCACTTCTCCACAATCATTCAACCACTGTACATGGTATGGATGCGGGTGACGTAGCTGTTTCAATCCAAGTTTTTCACACATTTCTTTGCTAGCTAAATTATGACAGCTTCCACCATCTATGATCACCTTACATACACGACCATTTACCTTGGCTTTTGTGTGAAAAAGATTGCAGCGTTGTTCATGATCTTGTTTTGGTTGTACACTTAACACTTTCTTTGTAACAATGAGAGATTGACCACTCTCAAAATCACAGTAAGTCGTCTTGTCCTCTTCTTCTCCCATTTCAGCAGTTGGGTCATCATCATCTTCACTTGCAGATTCATACTCACCTCTCTCCGTTATTAGCATTGTGCGGTTGTTTGGACACTCCCTTGAGATATGTCCTCGACCCAAACACTTAAAACATTGAATAGCACTACTCTTCGCTGTAGAACCCACAGAAGAAGCACTTGCTGTTGTAGCTTGCTTCACATTTGGGGTAGATTGCTCTTTTCCACTTCGAGCTGCATGGGGAATGGAAGAAACACTTGCACCAGAACTGTTAGCTCGAAAAGAATTGAACCGAGAGGGGGATTTACCTGCTGTAGGTACCAGATTGTTTTGAGTTGATCGGGAGGCAAAAGAATTCTTTGTTACCTTCGATTCTTGTTGTACTTGTCGTTCAGCTTTGATTGCTTGATGCACTAATTCAACCACATTTTCATATGGCTGAAACTCAACGATGCGCTTAATAGGATGGTTCAAACCAGCTAGAAAGCGTGCCATGGTTTGCTCTTCATGTTCATATACGTTGGCACGGATCATGGCCATTTCCATCTCCTTGTAATATTCATCCACGGAATGACCTCCTTGCCTATGCCCCTGCAATTTATCAAATAGATCACGCTTGTAATAACGAGGGACAAACCTTGCTCTCATCTCAACCTTCATTTCAGTCCACGATGCTACAGGAGGTTCGTCATGATCCTCTCTTTGATTCTGAATTTGTTCCCACCAAATCAGTGCATAATCTTCAAATTCAAGTGATGCCATTGCAAGCTTCTTTTCTTTCGTGTAGTTGTGCATCCGAAAGATTTTGTCGACTTTTAGTTCCCAAGTTAAGTATTCTTCAGGATTATTGGTACCTGCAAATTTAGGCATAGAAAATTTAAGTTTACCAAACCTATGTTCATCATGATGATTGTTGTTGTTGCGATGATGGTGTTGATTTGCTTGATTGTGTGGGGGTATGTTAATATGTATTGGTTCATATGCAGCTCTTCCACGACCCACACCACGACCACGCTCCCTTCCAGCATTATTATTATTATTTTCATCACCAACCCTTATATTTCTAACAGGTGGAGGGTTTATATTAACAGCACGAGCCCTTCGAGCAGCGGCTTCCTCATCGGTCTCATTTATTAAAGGTTCTTGTTCAGCTTGTGGTTGTAGTTGCCGTACAATGTCAGCAACTATGTTAGTGTGGAATACGTTCAGTTGTTGATTTACTTCAATTTGAAGATCTTGTATGGAGTTATTCAATTCTTCTCTGAGCTGCTCATTTCCAACAGTGATCTCTCGTCGTAGTGTGTCTCTCAATGCACAATATTCAGCCCAGTTAACTGCGGCATCTGGAGCACGTCCACTGTTCCCTGAATTTTCACCTTGACCTGACATGGTTAGTTGGGCAAACAGCAAATGAAGAAAAAAAAATATATGTGTGGATAGTACTCTCAACCTCACTTATCCTTACCACCGAAGTTCTTACTTACCCTCTGCTGATTGATAAAGGAGTTCACACATGAATGGAGAGGCAGAACAATATGAGGTTTAGCGAACTCACAGCTGAGATCAAAGCCTACAACGATTTTATTTGTGGAGCTTGGTAGGGGAAATTTTGTCCTACACAATCTGAATTCTCGATGTAGTCTTACTAAGTAGTTATCCACATGAGATCGCACAATCTAGTTGCTGAACACAAGGTTCGGAAGATAAACAAAAGCAACTCACACACAAAGATAATGGAACCAAATGCAATCAAAGGGGTGAGCCAACAGTAGATATGAGTTACAAAAAATGGCTCAATTGCAATGGTTATGGAAAGACGCTAGCTGATTAAACTGATTTAAAATAGGGCACAAGATTGCACCAACAGAACTATTCTCCCAATAATGCAAAGAAAACAATAGCCCCTCTCTTCTTCTTTTTTTCACATAGTATGCTGTCTTTCTTTTTTTTTCTTTTTAGCATGCAAAACAGTAACTTCAGTTTTTTTTTATACTCTTGTCATATGTATTGTGATTTTCAACACTGATTCATATCATTCTTTTCTGTTAAAATTGTGAGAACAAGATCACCAAGTGCAGCCCTATAGAATAGAACAGCTAGTCTTTGTAGGATCAAAGTATTCGCAAAGGGCAGAATGGCTATCAAAGAATTCAGGATTTTCTTTTCAATAGTAAGAAGCCAATAATTTGACAACTTGGTAGGATTTTTTTTGATTTTCCAACAGAGATGGTTAAACAATAATCTGAGTTTACTTGTGGGAATTACTACTGATATAGTAAACTGATCAATGGGGATTAAAATAAGTAACGCGAAGGACAATGAACCGTTCAGCAACAAGAACACGGTCTCTTGGATTAAAACTTAGTAGAACGCACAAGAACAACAGATCGTAAACTATGGTTCAATATTTTTGTGAGGCCATTTTCAGATAGGACGAAAATAAAACTACAACTAGGGATAAAGATTCTACCGTGACAACTGAGGCTCTGATACCAAATGATACGAGGATGCGCCCAACCTTCACGGCGTAGAATCAAAGATACTCGTGAAACCTGACGAGTCTTGTGCAGCCAACCATTGCATGTGCAACAACCTGCAGCACGGAGTTCGCCCAACCTCATGTTGTCCACTCAACCAAGTCAAGCGGATTACAATCCTCGTTGCAATCACAAAGGGCTTGCAAGAACAACGGGAAGGAATGCACAATTCTTAGAGATGATTCAGCTAATAGCTAGAACACTCAAGAACATGCATAAAGCATAGTTGTTTCATTCTCAAAATTCTGTCCCCTCTTCACATTGAGAAAGATCCTATTATATAGAAGGGATTGAGAGGAAGATGGAGAGGTGTTCAGGACGTTTTACATGGCATTAAGCCAATATTGGTGCGCAGCACCCTAATTAGAGCAAATGAAACGTTTGGCAGTTTCTGTTCTCCATATTAAGTCGGCGATAACTCTCTATTCTGGTGGACTTATTGGATGAGGCCAGATCCGTTGGAAAGCTTATGAAGTAAGCGTTCCAACCTGTGGTCGAACACATTTATTGGATTTAATATGTGATTTCTATGAGCATTTTACTCCATACTGGTCACTTGAATCCGAAAGGGTTTTCATTGCATTCATTGCTTGATTGATGGCTGTTGATGAAGTGCTGCTCCTTTGGCCACTCTTCAACGTTGTCATACCTAAGAATAATTAAATTACGAGCATTAGGTAGCAACTGATTTTCATGTGTAATGCTATTCTTATTTAGGAGCGAGTTCACCTGTTGATTTATTTGCTTTGCACGAGCGCGAGTTATTGCTCCTTCAAAATGATTTGGAATTTCTTGATCATTGGGGGAAAGAAATGTTGTTGATGCTAGGCTGTCCGTATCAATCAAGTTAGCCTACAGATGTCCCCGTTTGAAGCACTTTATGGGCGTAAGTGCAGAACGCCGTTACTTTGGGATCAGACCGGAGAGTCACAACTATTTGGGACTGATATATTAAGAGAAGCCGAAGAGAAGGTCAAGATCATCAGGGACAGATTGAAGATAGCACAGTCCTGACAAAAGAGCTACGCCGATAACCGACGAAGAGACTTAACCTTTGAGGAGGGTGATTATGTCTATCTCCGAGTCACTCCCCTCCGTGGCACTCAAAGGTTCAACATGACAGGCAAGCTAACACCCCGCTATGTCGGACCTTTTCAGATCCTCCGACGGCAAGGAGAAGTGGCGTATCAACTAGAACTGCCTCCATCTCTGGCAAGAGTCCATGATGTGTTCCACGTCTCTCAGCTGAAGAAGTGTCTTCATGTGCCCGCCGAACAGGCCGACCTCCAACAACTCGACATCCAAGAGGATTTGACCTACATCGAGAAACCCGTCAAGATACTGGAGACTAAGGAAAGAGTGACCAGGAGCCCTGTGGTTCGCTTCTTCAAGGTTTAGTGGGACAACCACCCCGTTGAAGAAGCCACATGGGAAAAAGAAGACGGGTTGAAAACCCAATACCCCGAGTTATTCGAGTAGCGTTCCAATCTCGAGGACGAGATTCTTTGTAAGGGGGATAGGTTTGTAACACCCCAAATTTTCAAAGAAATAAAAATATCATTTAATATATTTTCCTAGAATTAATTAAATAGGAAATACCTTTAATGCCCTTCCTAGCCTATTTGAACTAGAACCTAGATGGAATGACCAAACCAGAGGCTAGAAAATTTTGTATATGATCCCAAGGCCAAGATATATTTTTGAGAATTTTTACAAATTTTTATCACCCTTGAAAGTGGCCCAAATATTTTAAACTAATTTCTGTAATTATTTTTATTCGGAAAATAATTGAAACAGTAACGGGCCTCCCTCCCTCAATCTCCCCCAACCGGCCGACCCAGCCCGCTCCCTTCCCGCGCCTCGGACCAACACCCGGGCCCCGTTTGTCAACGAGCCCCTCTCTCTTCGCACGCGCACCCGATGCTTCGGCCCCACCTGTCGGCGCCACCCCCAATCTCAGCCGGACCCGACCCCACCCATCAGCCCCGCCCGTTGTCGCGCCCACGCCCACTGCCCGGTGGCCCCCACCTATCGGATCCGTCTTCCCCGCAGGATCCGCCCCCAAATCCCCCCTCTTCGGCCGAAGCCTTAACCCCGCCTCGGATCCGCCCCTGCCGGCCCCCTCCCTTTAATTCGTCATCGGCATTGAATTCCCCGTGTCCTGCCGACCGTTTCCCCCATTACTCCACTGCATCATCGCCCGGGAACCATCATCCGCTTGCATGGAAAGAGCCTCGCCGGCGTTGAAGCGCTTTTACTCTCGGCCTCCCTCAATTGCGCCCCCTCTGCCCCCGCCGGTAACCCTATTTAAGCCCCCTGGTACCCCACATCCACCCCTCGCTAGCAATTGCACCAGAACCAAACCAAACGCCCGTGACGCTCACTTTAACGACACTTCGCCGCACTCACTCCAGTCGTCGCTCGCCGGAGCCGGAGCCCACCTTCCTCCTCGGTGACTGCACCACCATAACCGTCATGACCTCCCCGACCTCGGCCACCACTTCGATGTCGACGAACCCTGCCGGAGCACCATTGCCGTCGAGGACCCAAACTCCTTCGCCGCACCCGCTCGTCGCCGGCCACACTCCGACGACCTCTCGCCTCGCCTAAGGTACCCTCGTGATCCCCGTAGTCCCCTCCGTCCATTTTAGCCCTTAGATCCGGCCGCCACCGCTCGCCGTGGCCCCTGGCCCGCTCTCCGTCGCTGGAGAAGACGACCGGCGCGGGTAAAGTACCCGTGCCGTGTCCGATTCGTCCCCGACCGCGTGATCGTGATATGACGGCCGAGATTAAATCGATCCTTCGGTTTAATCCACGCCGTCAGATCTGAGCGAAGCGGTACGGTGCGATATCATGCGTCTGTTAGTTTTTAAAACCCTCGATGGATCTGGTCCCACCATCGCATACCGGTTCGATGTTTTAATCCTGGCCGTCCACGTCAACTTAACTCCCCCGCCTCGCCTGTGGCCGCCTGATCGCGATCCAATGGTGGATCTTGATCCGGCGCACGCGCACAGTGCGCGGGTTCACGGTGAACCCGGTTCACCGTGGACCGACGCCTGTATTTGGATTTAAATTAATTTCTAGAAATAATTTTAAACTTATAAAATTCATATCTGGCGCATTTTAACTCCAAAAATTATCATTTCAATTCCAGAAAATTTATAATTTTATTCTCTACATGTTAATGCAATAAAAACAGTAGGTTTATATTGGGTATTTACTTTTGTTTAATAATTTATTCAAATGCACTTTAGGATATATTACTAAATGATTCATTTCAATTTTAGCAAAATTTATATTTTATCCTTTTCATGTTAGTATAATAAAACCACTAAGTTTACACTGAACCTCTTATTTTAAATTAGTTAGAAAATTTAAAATACAATGGTTTACATTATAATCCCTTTTAGAAAGAACATTATTTCATTAAAGTCCATTTTTAAATATTCATAAAATAAATTTCAGAAACTTAACCACTTTATTTTCTTTGGTTCAAACAAATCAAAACATATGTGCTTATTGTGTGATTTTGGAATGTTTATTGAGTGTTATGTTTATTATTTTTGTCGAAAAGACTACGATGCCGCCGAGGAGCCGGAATACTTTCCCAAAGTTCCCCCGTCGCCTTTCACTAAACAAGGCAAGTCACCAAACCAATCTTTTGCACATATTGAACCCATGTTTTATTAAACTATCGCTAAAACACATAGGATATACATGCATTAGTCAAATGAAACCCTTACAATATATTTATTAGGATCCCCCGACATTGATGTGCAACCCAAGCCATGCTGTCTAGCCTAAACTCCTTGTCACCATATGAATAGTATTATTAGCTAGTGTCCAACGTATCGACACGATTGCTATAGGATTAAAAATGAGTCGTAGTAACTTGGTTCTACTATATTATCCCCCGTTATCCTTATCTTTGGAATTCTGTTGGTGATAGAGTTTTGGTTGTGAGTGTATGCATGGTGGGTTCCGGGTGCAAGCTAGGGCATTGGTCGGTAGCACCCGGGGCACTATAAGAACCGGTCTGAGGGATCCGTTGCAATACACTTCCGTACTAACCACAAGTCTAATGGGTAAGTCCTAACTAAGGTATGGAGTGTTCCAAACCAAGGCCACCATTTGGAGATGGATCAAGCTGCACCTGCGGGTGGCTTTACCGACGTGGCGCAAAATGGGGTGCGACGTTAGCCGGGATGCGGCCCGGTGCGCCGGCGAAACCTAGAGCGGGTGGTTATCGCTTGGAGCATTTCATGCTGAGGTTTTGGCACGAGTTCCCGTGGTATGGGTCATCCCGTTACACTTTGGTATTTGGGATGAGTGCGTGCCTTGTGGGTATAGTAGTACACCTCTGATCAGAGTCATAAATCTTTTCGAAAAGTTGAGCCGACGGTCAAGGGCGGGTTGCGTGACATCCCACAGTTAGTTTACTTTTAATATGTATGTGCATGATGGTTTGACATGTAAGGACTGTTGTGCGAGGAGGGAAAATGTACTCCTCGAGTTAGATGGCATTATGATGTTCATGTTTATTATTCCGCATGATTAAATTTTACTACACTAAATGCAATAACTGAAAAATGTACTTTTCCGCACTTTTAGCCATTATCCTTCCTTTGTTATTACCCTGCATTACTATATGCATTTGCGGTGGCTTGTTGAGTACTTTTTGTACTCATACCCGTTGGACACACCATTCAGAGGATGCCTACTACGAGGATGGTCTGGAGTAGCGACCCAGTCAAGAAGAAGATCCTGAAGAGGGTGTTCGTCATGCTTTTAATTATTTATTTTATGTTTACTCTTATGTAATAATTGTGGTCTGCGTACCACGGATGATTGCTCGTATGTACGTGTCGCATGATGAACCTCTTGTATTATTGTTTTTCTTTGGAAATTCAATAATGTTCCGATTTGTTAAATCGGGGCGTCACAATAAGCCAAATCACACTCTATCAAAGTGTAAGCCCATTTTCCGATTCTCCCACTCAAAATCGCCTTCTGGAACATGTACTTTATAACATTGGCCTGACAAATAACAATACATACGCTAGATAAAAGTTAGTACCGGAGCTTGGTACACACATAATATAGTAACAAACATAAACGTTCTACAAACACGTAAATTGTCTCAGCATCCAATAGGCGGTGGCTCAAGAATGTGATGATGTACTCCTTCCCCTTCACCTCTTGATTCAAAACAACTCCTGTCACACTATCTTCTATGACAACATACAACAGAAATAGAATTCTGACTTTTGGCGCTCCCACTACTAGTGGTGACGATAGGTACTTTTTGATTTGATTAAAGACATGTTGCTAACTTACCCCCAAGCGAATTCGGCTTCGTTTTTTAGCCAAAGTATAGGGACAAAAGCATCAATCTTGCCAGACAAGTTAGATATGAAAAAACACAAATAATTTACCTTACCTAGCAACTTTTGCACATCCTTCTTGCATGTCAGTGCTTTAAATTCTTTGATCTTCTCAAGTGTCTTAGGATAAATCTCAATACCTCTTTCATGAATCATGAAACCTAAGAACTTACCCGCCGACATGCCAAAAGCACACTTGAGTGGGTTCATCTTTAAGCCAAACCAGCGCATCCTCTGAAGAGCAACTTTCAAATCGACCAAAGGGTTACCCATAGCATCTGATTTGACCACAACATCATCTATGTATACTTCTAGCATAACTCCTAGAAAGTCATGGAATATCAAGTTCATGGCACGTTGATATGTAGAAGCAACATTCTTTAAACCAAAAGTCATTACTACCCACTCAAACAAGCCAATAAAATCAGGACACCTGAAGGCCATATTGTAGACATCCTCCTCGACCATAAAAATTTGATTATAATCAGCATTGTCATCAAGAAAGATTAATACATTATGCCTTGAAGCATTGTTGATCAATATGTTGGCTATCGGCATGGCATACTCGTCTTTTGGAGTGGCCTTGTTAAAATTCCTGAAATCAATGCACACGTGAAACTTGCCACTACCTTTTTATCCACTGACACGATGTTGGCTACCCATTCTGCATACCTACTTGGCCTAATAAACCCTTCCTTTAGCAATTGATCTATCTCCTCCTTAACCCGGTCATATATATCCGAATTAAAGCGACGAGGGGGTAGTTTACAAGGCCTAAACCTAGGTTTAATAGGAAGATGATTCTCAACAATCTCACTATACTCCCACGCAAAGCAATCAATATATGACCAAAGAAACTCTATTACTTTAGCCTTTTCACTGGCTTGTAAGTTCTGATTTATAAAAGTCGGCCTTGAAACACTACCATCTCCTATGTCTACTTGCTTCAAAGGATCAGCCAATGCAAATCCTTGACCTAACTTTTCTACTTCACTAAAATATTCAATGGCTTCAATAATACCGCCTTTGGAGGACCGATATTATTCTACACGAGACTTTAGCTAATCAAGATTATCTCTACCTGACATGACAACTAATCCAGGGATAGCTGAGCGACACCAGCCGGATTTATAGAAATGGGAACAAACCTCCCCTCGGAGACACTGATGAAATCAAAGTCTGAGAGGTCTCTTCCCGACAAGAACTCTACTTTATCATGGATGGCGTCTATGAACACATCGGCCAAATCAACTTGGGCCAAAGTGTCAGTTGGTACAATCCCCACTTCGTTGCCATCCCACTGAATACAACACTAGTGCAAGGTAGAAGGAACACAACAATTTGCTTGAATCCAATCACGCCCAAGTAATACGTTGTAGTTACCTTGCAAGTCTACCACGAAAAATGCAGTGGGCACCATCTTGTAGCCCAATATCAACTCCATGCATAAAACACCCTTCGCCTCGGAGCCTTCACCATTGAAGCCATTCAGCGTTAGATTGGTCTTCATTAGGTCATATTTTCCCTTGCCAAGATTTTTCAGAAGTAAGTACGACATTAGTTTGACAGTGGCTCCTCCATCTACAAGCATTCTCAAAATTGGCTTGCCATCAATATGCCCGTGGATGTACAGAGGCTTCAAGTGGCGGACTGATTCTTCGGGCTTCTCAAATATGGCCTCCCGTCGGCCGAGGTTTAACTGAGTGACCACGACCTCATCTTTTGGCAGCCCAAACTCAATAGTGAGCATGACTACATTTACATCCATGACTTGGGGAGGGGGTCTCTCTGAGACAGGTGGGTAGTTATCATCCAGCAAGTCATCGAGAAAGTGTTTTGCTATCAACATATTTTTTTCTTGCTTGCTTGGGTTTTCTTCTTCCTTCCCTACTAGACTCCCCTACAAGTGAAACAATAGCTTCACAGGCCAACGATGCCCTGCCTCCGTTCCTAAATCGCTCTCCGTACTCCTGCTCTATCAGCATCTCCTTCGGTCAGGCTCCCCCCTCCCCCTGTCCTACCACAGCTTCACCCTCGATGCTACCGTCTACTTCGTGCTACTGTTGTCTTAGGTGGGGGCAGCACTGACGTATATGAGGGGCAACACCGGCAGCGCCGGTAGTGGAGCACCGTGGGCTTGGACGTGGGGCGGCGGCAGCCAAGGGCAACTGACAGGGAGCGAGGGATATGGCTCCATAGCTGCACGTGAGGGATAGCCAACTGAATTGGCTGGTCAGATTTGTCTAGCTGAGAGGTCGATTTGGCTAGACAGATGGCTTGGTCATTTGGTTGGCCACTCTATTGAAGTTCGTTTTTTTGGTTTGGTTGGCTAAATTTTCGCTTGGAGAGTAAGGTGTCATTTCGTTCTTTAGTCCAAAAGTTTAGTTCCATCACATCAGATGTTTGAGTGCTATTTTGAAGTATTAAATGTAGACTATTTATAAAACCAATTTATAATCGGTGGATCATTCACGAGACGAATTTAATGAGCCTAATTACGCCATGATTTGACAATGTGATGATACAGTAAACATTTGCTAATCATGGATTAATTAGGCTTAATAAATTCATCTAGCGAATAATCCTCTGATTCTGCAATTATCACTCTACTATATAATTGGTCAATAATTTACTCTAGCATAGTCACACAGTGAATCTCAACCCTCTAATCCATTTCGTCAAATCTCAACTCTCTAATCCTCCCTCCACCAGGGCGCCTATCGTGGCCCCTCCTCATCCCTAACCCTAACCCATGCCTCTCATCTCTAACACATGTTGTCGCCGCTCCACCGTGAGGCTGCATCCGGCATGCGCAACGCCATCGCCACACCACCGTGAGTCCACCTCCGCCACATCAGGTCATCGGCCACTCGCAAACCCTATGCCATCACTGCTCCACTACGAGGCTGACTTCACCACACGTTGCACCATCGTCGCTCCACCGTGAGTCCGCCTCCACCACCTCAGGTGCTTGGCCACTCTTCCTCCGCTTCTCATCCCGCACCACTCCTCACCTCCCCCCTGCACAAGCCCGCCCCACCCCACCACCCGCCCCTCGCCGTGCAGCCTTGCCTGTCCTCCTGCTGTCAGCCGTTCTTCGCCCTCAGCTTCCACCCTCATGCTCACAACTGCACGACGCCATCTGCACCAACCCATTCTTTGCCTCGGCAGCTGCACATGATTCCTAGAAACCTCAAATCCAGTTGCACATGAGGAATGATATTGTTCTCCCATTCTACTTCAGATTCTGTATTATCCTTAATTCATCTTGGTCGCTCTGATCTCCCATTCTTCATGGTGGATTTGGTTTTATACATCCAGTTCACTAGTTAATAAGTAAATCAAACAAGGTCCTCAACTATGAACATGTTTGAATTCATTTGACACTCCAACTTCTAATTCATTAGTTGAATGGAGTTTAAGAATTTGTCATCAATAGTTGAATTCTTCAGGTAAGCTATTGTGTTTTTATTTTTTTTACCCATCATATTTGTTGACATGTTTGACTTGTGCTATGCAGCAATTTCAAGAGTCATCTTCCTCAAGGAATTGTCAGTTTACTTCCATGCGGATTTTCTAGGTTTGGTCGCAATTGTATCGCTAATTTATAATGTTCCAACTTATTCTCACCACAAGAATTTAATTAAACTTTTTTGGATTTTAAACTAATATAGAAGAAACTCGTGTGTTATATATATGTATGAGGGTTATCATCTTTGACTAATTTTTAATTGTGCTATAGTGGAATAATAGCAACCTTTTACATTCATCGCATGGTGACTAGTGGCCACAAAGGACCAAGCTCCGAGAGTATTCTACATAACTAATATGGTAACACTCTTGGCATATATTTTAGTTTCTGAAAGATCTTGTGGCCCACCCTATATTCGGATCCTACGTAGGTGGCAGAAGCTTGAAAAATGGAACGCCATGCTGAACTCCTTTGTTTTTTATCTTTACTAGTCCCATTTGCCAGATTGATCTCTTATACGCACTATTCATTTTCTTGCATTGGTTTTGTGGTTATGTATGATCCCCATGGTCTGATAAGAGCTTGATGTGTGGTTTGTAAAATGCTTTCACTTCTTGATCTGTATTTTACAATTTCAAGCATGACATTCACTTCATTTGTATTTTCATGCAGCTTGTCATTAGTTGAATTCTGGCGGATGCCTTTAATCCTTCATCATCTACAAAATCTGGCTATAGTAAAACAATGAATGATATTTCTAGAGAACTAACAGGTGTGATGACACCTATCTGCCATGTAAAGTATATCTTTTATTTTCTAACCGAGATTTAATCAGCACATGTTTTGCTTGTGGTCAAACAAGCTAGGCAGCAATGCTGATATATGAAGTGAAACATGAATTTAAATGTTACATTTTAAATCACAAACAAATAATAGTTTCAGTAATTCTGGATTGTTATTACTTATATTAAGTTATGTATTATATTCTACTTAAGGTATACATTATATTTCAGTTATCAATATATTTAAATATCAATATTTAATCATAATTTATTTTTAAAATATATTTATATTATTTCATTAGACCCAGATTGGGTGCCCTGGTGGTACAAGGCCGCACAGGTGCTAGGCGTGCATGATCCAGGGTGGGTGGATGTGAGGATCTAACGGCGTCACCGATCAAGGAGTGACCGGTGGTTGCTAACTGGCTATTCAGTGTAAGGGGACATGGTATTGAGTAGATGTTGTGTCATTGTCTGAAGAGGACATGACCAGCGCTAGTTCTTCGTGCAATTTGTATGACATGTTTTTCAGGCCAATCAGCCCACAGTGACATTAAACTACAGGACACAAGACACTGGCATCATGACTTTTCAATGATAGCTACGACGACTTGTGGTACGGGGCAAGTCCGGCGATAGATCAATTTTTGTAGATTAAAAGGATGTACTAAGGTAAGGTAAAAAGGATGGCAATAAGATACAAATAATAATTATATATATAGAAAATTGTAGTATATAAGGAATAAAATCTCCCAGTGAAAAGGTGACATGCTAACTCTGAACTTAAAGTTCTTCAAGGTGTATTTACACTCAAATTTAAGACGCACCATTAATAGGTATGACTGTTATTCTAAAGACATCCCAAATTTGAATACAAATATTATACTCCACCGTGTGATAAAAATTTTCGTAGCATTTCAACTCTGTTACCCAACCCTATAATAATAATACGAAGGAAAAAATTCTGACAAAAACAACGGCATTTACTAAAGGGTTAAATTTTTTCCGTGCCAATATAATTTTTACGGTTTGTTAATATTTATCGGTGTGTCACTGATAAATAGAAGTCGTCACAGTCACTAACAATAGTACGTAGATAATTTTTAAAAATTATAATAATTTGGGAGTAATTTTATCTTGTTGCCGTCCAGCAATGGTTGGCTAACGTATGAGAGCACAAATAATGAATGTTTCTTGAGGAGATGCTTAGATGGGACGTGACATCGGAACAAAACTCTGTAGTGAGCAGTGCTCTTTTCGCACGTATATACAATTGAATAGAGAACATCATTATCAACAACTTTTTTTGGCCTCGCTGTTTCTCACCCGGTGAGTGATCTCATATTCTTCTAGAACCAGGTACCACATGCAATGCACCGGTCCCATGTTTCTAGTAGCCTAGGGACCTAGCTAGTGAAAAATCAGAGGCGGACGAACGTTGGCTGTTGTCTGGCTCCACGATGCGTCTTATCCATGACGCCATACTCCGATAATTAGTGTAAGTATATCACATTAGGTAGGTTAAGATCCTTCTAGGAAAAGGAAATACATGAGTTCACGCTAGGAAAGCTCAAACTGACTCTAATTAGCTTTCATATTGTTTAACACGCTCTCTCAATCTGACACGTACTCCCTCCTTTTTTAATGACACAGTTAATTTTTATCATAACATTTGATTATTTATTTCATTCAAAAGGTTTTTTAAATATCATTTCTTTTGTTATAATTTATTTTATTATTGAAATTACTTTAAATATAACTTATATTTTGTATATTTGCACAATATTTTTAAATAAAATAAATAATCAAATGTTGTGTTAACAATAATCAACGACGTCGTTAAAAAATGAGGGAGCATGTTAAGATTGTTCTTAAACATTTCTAATTGTCACACAACTAAAGTTTTTGTACTTGATAATTTGAAGAAATATGCTTAGTCTCAAGTAACTTCCTTACCTCTCTTTTATATACAAAAAATAATCAACTTCTATATATGTTTAGTACTTGATCTTGACACCGTATCCTCTTTGTGTGTCCTCCAAGATAGAAGATTAGGAGCCAAAAACACTGCAAAACCACAAGTAGAGATACGATCATCTAGACATCCTATCTGCATCTGAAAAACCACTTACTAGCAAATATGAAGATTTACCAATCTCAAGTCCAAACATACTCTATGGTTGGAGTATGTGGAAAGTGGCATATCTTATTAACTTAAAAAGAAAGATTGGGTCTTGTTAGTGTCAAGTATTTTAATGCTCATAAAATACTCCTACATTGAGTAGCATCCTTTGGACCAAGTAAACTGCCCTCATGTGCAGATAGTTTTTCAGTAGTAGACAAAGGGGTGCTATTTGTTTTATAGTCATACATACCAACTTGTCTCAATACATCATGCATATTTATCTTGCGTTAAGATTACTATTATATACCTTGTTCACCTCAATACCTATGAAATAATTAATGAAGCTCTCCTAGATCTTTCAAGGCAAATACTTTATGGAGAGATCCTACAATAACACTGCCGTTGCACTCTGCATGGAACTAGTAACAATTATGTCATCTATATAAATAAGCATAAAATAGTTATATCTCATTTACTATAAAATAATAAAGATGTATCTGTCTTTGATAACTTGAATCCTAGCTCATGTAACCTTTTACTGAGCCTCGCAAACCAAGCTATTGGTGCCTGTAAGATCATATAGATCAGCCTTGTCTAGTTTAAAATTATAATTAATAAAGAGGACTGTTCATAACTTAGAGGTTGACACTGATGGAAATATGCCTAAAGGAATTTTGGGGGAATTGGAAGTTCTAGCTTGAGGACAGAAGTTCTGGTTTCTGGAGCATCCGGAAGTTCTAGTTCGACCGAAAGTTCTAGGTCAATCCTAGTTTCGGTTTTCTAGAGGAACTAGATTCTGGTTTGACCCGAAAGTTTCGAGTTCTGGACGAACTAGAAGTTTTGAGTCAAAATAAATGCGATATAGAATGTTATTTTTAGAAGTTCTGGTTGGACCGAAAGTTCCGGGTCTAAAAGTTATGGACATAAATAAATTCGTATAGAAATTCATTTACGGAAGTTCCAAGCTTGGACCAGAACTTTCGGGCCAAGCGAACAGATTAGATCTATTGGGCTTTTATACTAATTAAAGGCCCATGAGAGGGTACTATATAAGGAATGAAGGGGTTAAGACAAAAGGTTGTTGTTGCTATTTGTGACGCCCCGATTTATCAAAATGGAACATTATTGAATTTCCAAAGAAAAACAATAATAATAAGAGGTTCATCATGCGACATCGTACATACGAGCAATCATTCGTAGTTTGCAGAACACATTATTACACAAGTGTAAAAATAAAAGAAATAATGAAAACAATCAACATGACAAACGTCTTCTTCATGATCTTCTTCTCGACTGGGTCGCTACTCTAGACCATCCTCGTCATAGTATGCAGCCTCTGAAGTGTTTGTCCAACGGGTATGAGTACAAAAAGTACTCAACAAGCCACCGCAAATGCAATAATAATGCAGGATAATAACAAAGGAATAGTAATGGCTCAAAGTGCGGAAAAGTACGTTTTTTAGTTGTAGCATTTAGTGTAGTCAATTTAATCATACGAAATATTAAACATGAACAACATAATACCCTCTAACTCGAGGAGTATGTTTTTTCTCCTCGCTCAACAGTCCTTACATGTCAAATCATCATGCACACTCATGAAAGTAAACTAACTGAGGAATGTCACGCAACTCGCCCTTGACCGTGGGCTCGACATTTCGAAACGATTTAAGACTTTGATCAGAGGTGTACCACTATACCCACAAGGCACGCACTCATCCTAAACACCAAAGTGTAACGAGATGACCCATACCACGGGAACTCGTGCCAAAACCTCAACATGAAATGCTCCAAGCGATAATCACCCGTCTAGGTTTCGCCGGCGCGCCGGGCCACATCCTGGCTAACGTCGCACCCCCTTTTGCGCCACGTCGGTACAAGCCACCCGCAGGTGCTGCTTGACACATCTCCAAGTGGTGCCTCGGATTGGAACACTCCATACCTTAGTTAGGACTTACCCAGTAGACTTGTGGTTAGTACAGAAATGTATTACAATGGATCCCGCAGACCGGTCCTTATAGTGCTCCTGGTGCTACCGACCAATGCCCTAGCTTGCACCCGGAACCCACCATGCATATACTTAACCACAACTCTTATCACCAACAGAATTCCAGAGGTAAGAATAACGGGGTTCATATAGTAGATTCCAAATTGCTACGACTCATTTTTAACCTATAACAATTATGTTAATACATTGGACACTAGCTAATAGTACTAATAATATGGTGACAAGGAGTTTAGGCTAGATAGCATGGCTTGGGTGTACACTTCAAGGTCGGGGATCTAAATAAATATAATGTAGGGCTTTCATTTGACTAATGCATGTATAATCTATGTGTTTTAGCGATAGTTTAACAAAACTGGGTTCAATATGCTCAAAAGATTGGGTTGGTGACTTTCCTTGTTCAGTGAAAGGCGATGGGGGAACTTCCGGGAAGTACTCCGGCTCCTCGACGGTGTCGTAGTCTTCTCGATACGAATAAAGTAAACATAACATTCAATTAAACAATCTAAAATCACACAATAAGCATATAGGTTTTGATTGGGTTAAATTAAGGAAGATAAGTTATTAAGCTTCTGAAATTATTATATGAATCTTTAAAATGAACTTTGATGGAGTTAGGAATTTTCTAAAAAGGAGTAAAAATGTATGCTAATGTATTTTAAACTTCCAATTAATTAATAATAAAAGTTCAGGATAAACCTATTGTTTCTATTACACCAATATGAAGAGGATAAAAAGATAATTTTTCTAAAATTGAAACGGACCAATTTTGAGTTTATCCTAAAGTGCATTTGAATACTTTATTAAAAAAATACTCAAAGTAAACCTACTGTTTTTATTGTATAAACATGTAGAGGACAAAATTATAAATTTTCTGGGATTGAAATGGTTAAATTTAGAGTTAAAATGAGTAAGATATGAACCACCGTGAACCCGCGCACTGTGCGCGTGCGCCGGATCATGGATCGCCGTTGGATCGCGATCGGGCGGCACGGGCGAGGCGTGGGCGTTAAGTGGACGCGGACGGCCACGATTAAAACGCCAAACTAGTACGCGATGGATGGCTCAAATTAAACGTGGGTTTTAAATACTAACGGACGATCCAGATTAAAACGTACTGCTTCGCTGTGATCCGATGGGCTAGATTAAACTGAACGTGCGATATAATCCACACCGTACGATCACGATCGCATGGTCGTGGCTGAATCCGACACGGTATGGGTACTCTACCCGTGCCGGTCGTCTTCTCCGGTGACGGTGAGCGGGCCAGTGGCCACGGAGAGCGATTGCGGTCCTATCCGAGCTTAGAAATGGAAGGAGGACGATAAGGGGAACAAGATGGTACTGCTGCAAAGGTCTGAGGTCATCGGGTTGCGGCCGGCGACGAGCGGGGGCAGCGGAGGTGTTCGGATGCTTGTCGGCGTTGGGGTTCCGGCGGGTTTTGTTGTTGATGGAGTGGTTGCCGAGGTCGGGGTGGCGTCTTTAGTCACGATGGTGTGGTCGCCGAGGACGTGGAAGGACTCTAGTGACGGCGAGCGATGGCTGGGGCGAGGGCTGCGGTGTGGTGTTAAAACAGGTGTCACGGGCGCTCTGTTTGGTCTAAGGGCAAATGGACGTGCGAGCTGGATGCGGGGTGGCCGAGAACTTAAATAGAGGTAACGGCGGGGATAACGGGTGCGAATACAAGGAAAGCCGAGGGGGAGGGCATTAACTCACTGGCGAGGTCTCGCCATGCACGGGCGCTACGATCCCGGGGCTTAAACGCGTCCCTTAACGCAGGTAAATGGCTGACGGGCCTCATGGTGCATTAAATCGGTGGGAATTGAATGGGAGGGGGCCGGCGGGAACGAATCGTAGAAGGGGTCATCGGCCGGTGGGATTTGGGGGGAGTGTGAGGTGGACGACGGGTCCGACAGGTGGGGGCCACCGATCAGTGGGCGCGAGGATGGGGGTGTGGCAACGGGGCAAAACTGACGGGAGGGGCCGAGGCATTGGGCACGCGGGGGGTGTCGGCGCCGATAGGTGGGGCCCAGGTGTCGGGCGCGCGCGCGGAGGAAGAGTGTGTCGCTGATGAGCAGGGTCCGGCTGTCAGTGAGGGGCATGGGGAGGGAGTGGGCTGGGTCGGCTGGTTGGGGGAGAATGGGGGAAAGGGGCCTGATACTGTTTAAATTGATTTCCAAATAAATTTAATAGTTGAAATTAGTTTAAAATGTTTGGGTTGCTTCCAAGGGTGATAAAAATTTGTAAAAATTCTCAAAAATATATCTATGCCTTGGGATCATATACAAAATTTTCTAGCCTCTTGTTTGGATATTTCCTCAGGGTTCTAGTTCATTTGGAGCACAAATGTTATTAAAGGAATTTCAAAAATAATCTTTTCCAGAAAAATATAATAAAATGTATTTTTATTTCTTAGAAAATTGGGGGTGTTACACTATTGCTCTCTAACCCTAGCCACCACCTCTTCTCTCTTTCAGATCACAATCATTGTGATCATTTCTCCCCAGATCTTGTGAGCGGTAGTAGCATACTAGCACAAGGTGATCTCGTCCCTGTACGTGTGGATATTGTAGAGGCATTGCTCCAATAGTGGTGCTTGTTCTCTTCTCATGGATATCGTTGGACTATGTTGTCTTCATCGCCGACGAATGGATGTAGCAGAGTGGAGCCGCATGAGGACTCGCTTCATCAACTATACTTCCGCTACCTTAGCGCATCTCATGGTTAGAGGTAATGATATATGATCCCATTACACGCATGGTTTTTGGGCTAATGGGGTAAAAATTTTAATTTAGCGCTGGCGTAGCCTCCCCATATCCCAACAGATGCATATAGACTTCGTATTCAAAAATTCCATGTAGGAAGGCATTTTGTATGTCTAACTGATGAAGGCTCAATTCTTTAGACACAAAAATACATAAAACAATTATAATTTTTCTGAGAAACTAAGTTGAGATGTGCCTTGGTTTCAAGTCTGTGATGAGTGATTGACAAGTTACCTTCTGGGCGAAGGAGTCCCTCCGAAGGGGTTCGGAGATTTTTACCGAAGGTCTCGTTACTTTGGGAGGTAGACTAGAATGTGTACCGGAGAGGTCTCTGGGGTACTAGAAATGCTTGTCTGTTTGTTAGTGGTGTGTAGGTGATTTCGGAGGCGATAGGACGGTCCATAGCAGGTGAACCTGGGTCAAGTTGGAGGTTTGATGCCAAGCGAGTGGGGAGCTCGGTCATAGAGGCTGCATGGATTCGAGGTCGGTCCTCGAGTCAAGGTGTGCCAAGCGAAGGCAGAAAGTGCGGAGGGTGGCTCCGGCTGAAGGTACCTTGAGGCAAAGTCCTCAGTGGCGAGGCACTTCGAAGGGTGACTCTAAAGGAGTAACTTCGAAGGGTGGCAGACGAAGTCCTCAGGAATGAGGCAAGGATCGCAAGTGTTCTCCAGTCGGAGACACTTGGAAGGACACCTAATGAAGGTCTCAAAAGTCAAGGTGCATCGAAGGCATGGTCTGGGTAAGGCTCTTCGGGAGTGTTCTCTGAGCAGAGACACTACGAATGAGTGCTTATGGAGATGCTTCATCCAGAGGCCTTGGATGGAAGGACTGCGAAAGGTGGCGAAGGTACTCCCAAGGTGGGGCTTCGGAGTGTGGATGATGAAGTACTTCGGTCATGCATGGCTTTGGTACACGGACTTACGGAGTTCAAGCTAGGAGTAGCAGCGAATCCATGGTGTGAAGGCTCAAGGGCTTTGACTACTTCGGCTCAAAACTATCAATGTATCGAAGATTGACTTCGGTGAAGCGAAGGCCTTCGGGTTCGAAGCATGTCATCGAAGTCTCAGCACACCTCGTGTGTGAAGGGGGATCCAAAAGATTCTGCTTTGCAAAAGATGATATCCCTTTATATAGGCCCACCAAAAAGACAGCTTTACATATAGCCCCTTGCACTTTTTAGTTTTACACAAATAGTCAAGGCAAATTTTCAGATTTAGAAATTCTGAAAATTACCCACATAGACCTGTATTACTATTATTACAAATTGTCTCAACTCTTTTAATTTAATTTCAGCATTGGGGAATCCTGAAAAAATACAAAAAGTTTACACATTACTCTAAATAACTCAAGACAAAAATACTCCTAATTATTTAAAACATTTTAGAGATGTGACGGTTTTCAGCAAAAACCGACAAAGCCTCCTCGATCGCGGACAAGTGACGCCAATCCGTGAACTCGACTGCCAGCAAGTCTCTCCCGCTCTCGATCCCCTCGAGCCGCCTGATCAATTGCACTGGCCTCCCTTTCGCTGACTTACCGTCACGTCGTCTCGACCATACGTCTGTCCATGTCTTGCTCTATCTCCTCGTGCACTCCTGAGATCATCTCCAACTTCACCCGGCATCCTTGATCCTCTGGCATCGAGCTCCCCGTTCGACCCTTGATCACCTGCCGCTGACAGTTGCTTAGCATCTCCACCCTGCACACATGAGACAAGCCAAAACAAGAACCGCGATGCATACCGATCCCCTCGGCATAGACCATATTCATACATTGAACCCTTCGATGCAACCAAACCATCACTAACTCATTCACTCGATCGCTTATCCTCGTCAATCACTCATCATAAAAATTGAAACCACAGTGCGACCACACTTGGTTTCACAATATCCCCCTTGATGAGTGCATTGACAACCCCAAACAAAAACATGATGAAAGTTACAAGTTAAGCACACAAGTGACCATAAAAACTCAGAAAAAGAGCAAAACATGTCACTTGGTAAAAGATCTCCTCCTCGGACAAAAGCTCATGCAAAGCAAAGATCATCATGAAGCCAATTACTCCCCCTTAACCAAAACAATGTAAGCATCATGTAAACTATTTCTCCCCCTTTGGAAATGCAAGCATCAAGATGATAAAAAGATGTAAAAAGGGGTGTGAGGGTAGAGTATAGATACAAGATTCTAAAACATGAGTAACTCCAATTATAGTATAAACAAGCATTTGCTTTGAAAATTGTCTAAAAGTATTGTATGAAACACTCAGATGAATACCATCTAAACAAAAGGCATGAGCAAACATTTTCAGTTTTTAGCAAATAAAAGCATCACTACTCGGACTAGCATACTAGACATGGCAAGGCATAAGATGCAAAAGCTAATCAAATACTAACCAGATAAGCATATCCCACTACAAGGAGCTTCAGCAAACTTGATATGCAATTAATTCAATCTTTTGATTTTTTTCATTGTAGTGCCAGGGGTTATTTGCAAGTCAACCTTATGCTAACCGACCATACTAAGCTTAGGTTGAAACCATCAGAAGATTAAAGCTATGGTCTCGGCATACACTTCAATGTCCCAGTTCATACCAAAATGCTATGGTAAGCAGTCCAGAACAAAGTAGTGTGACAAAGCAAACCCACCTGGATCTTTTTAATTTTAGCACACAATAGCATGAATATCATTCATTTTTCATCATTTTTTTTAATTTTTAGCACAATATTTTTAAAATGATCAAGTTGCATATTAGCATCCAAGTGAAAAGGACCTAGCTATCAGGTATGTAAAAGATAGCAAAAGCACGCAATCTATTCATGCTAGTTTCTAGACTAAGCAGTGATCATTTTCAAAGGCATAACAAAGCATGTACTTGTAAAAGTAAATAATCATATAACAGAAGCTCATGCAGTGCTACATAACTCCCCCTCAAAATATGCTAGCAGATCTCGAATGCTCAGTGTTGGGGTGAGTGAAAAATTGTTTAGAAATCCAGCATTGTACAACTCGAGAACCAGGTAAAGCAGTATACTGATCATGCACATGGTATGAGTCATGATAAAAAGAGCGTGATCTACCTCCAAAACACGAGGCTGGAAAACGATGAGGTCTCCTAAATCATCGAGAATCAAAGCCTCTTACACGTGGTCTACTACCATATGAAGCATGGTGTACACCACGAGGGGCAAAATCTCTCATGAAACCATGTGGAGCGTCAAAATCAATAAGAGTGAAAAGCAAACTCATGCATACCTAAAGATGGATAATGCATGTCCTGAAAGTTCATCGCAAAAGAACGTCGTTCATCCTTGATACGACGAAAGCAAAACCCAACCAAGTGACCCACCCGATGACAATAGGAGCAGTGATACATTCTCTTGGGTGTGTTAGCATGGGTCTCAGGCGCAAATCTCACAGTCTTCTTGGGTTTTTGCCGAGGAGGTTCATCTGGTGGAGTTAAAGCTTTCTTTACAAGTTGAGTATGATTCTTGGCTTTTTGATTGGTGTCTAACTTGGCTCTCTCTTTCTCAAGGGTAGTGGGAGGAGTGAACACAGTTTTGCTCGAAGTGTTTGTAGTAGTTCTCTCATAACCCAACCCGAGTGCTAGCCCTTCCCTGTCGGACACAATTTTGTTTTAGCCAAAAGCAAATCCATCCTACCCTTGCCTTCAGTGCATTTCTCAACCACGGAGAAAAGATAATCATTTTCACATTTTAGTTTTTCGACTTGCTCTCTAGCAAAGCTGAGTTGGTCCTTAAGGGTGATGCAGGTGGGACATGCCGGCTGCACATCCTTAGAACACTCAGCACTCTCCAATCTAGCCTTAAGTTCATCAACATACCTATCTCTCAAATTAATGCTTTCAATAAGTAAAGGACAGTTCATGCATTCGTTGATGACCACGGGACTAGACTCCACCACCAAAAGCTACTTTTCAGTCAATTCGAGTTTTTCAACAATTTGAGCATGTGTAAAATGCAGCTGAGCAAGTTCATTTATGACAATAAGACATGACTCACATTCGGCATCATCAGACTTAGATTTCAAAATTGCAAGTTCAGTGGAAATAGTTTCAAGTCTAAATTTTAGTTCTTTTCGTTCTTTAGCAGCAAGTTTAAGTAATCTATCTTGAGAACAAACGGCATCATGAAATTCATCATTTTGAACAAGAATATGATCACGGGATAGATATACCTCAGAAGTGTCGAGCTTATCACTGCTATCGTTGCCGTCGACCACAAAGCAAAGGTCGGTGAGGTCCATTGTCTTCTTCTCCTTCTTTTCCTTCTTGGGAGGATCCTCTTCCTCCGAGCTTGGCTCCTTGCTTGATGTACCGTCGATGTCGCTGAGGATGGCCACAAAAGATCTGGGTACTCTTTTAGCCACTTTTCCGCTCTTCCCTTTGAAGTAATGTTTCTTGTTCCATTTTTGGTGCTTGTGCTCATTTTCATTTTTCATTTTTAACTTAGGGAAATTCTCTTTTATGTGAGAAATATCTCCGCATTCAAAACAACCATGTGACCCTCCTCTCCTTTGGTCTCGTCTATCATTATAGAAGCGAGTGAACTTCTTAACAATGAGAGCTAGCTCCTGATCATCTAGAGTGTCCACTTGTTCATTTGTGACAGATACAAGGGAGGACAAGACAAAACCACCAGAATAAGCACAAACTCCAGAACCATCAGAAAAGTTACCTCTAGATGAGGTACCACTACTAGGACCGGAAACTAAAGCAATAGAAGGCAACAAAGAGTTTCCGACTTCGGGACGAGTCGCCTTGGCAATCTCGGTGGACTTGAGCTTACTAAAGAGTTCATCGCAAGTCAAGGTATCAAGAGCATAGAGAAGTTTGATTGCTCTATCATGGTCAGAGTAAGCCAAAGTACCAGTGGAGCGCAAATTACTCACAATTCTATCAAAACGCGCAAACATGGCATCTACAGATTCGTCGGGGCCTTGCACAAACATTTGATATTCTTGATTATATGTGCTTTGCTGCCTAGCCTTAATATGAGAGGTGCCTTCATGAAAAGTTTTCAAGATTGTCCAAATTTCACATGCAGTTCGTAGGTGCTGGACCCTGTCAAACTCTTTGTGACTCAGACTGACAAACAATTTATTTCTTGCTTTGCTATTATAGTCGTACTGTAATTTCTCAATCTCTAAAGTGTGAGTTTCAGGGATCACATATTGGGAATCAACAATGTACCAAATAGCACTTCCTTGACTTAGTTGTAACCTCCATGCGCACCATCAAAAATCATAATCTTAGAATTTCTCTCCATGTCGCCAAAAGAAGGATCACAAACCGGATAAGGTCAACTGGTGATCTAACCGGATCTGATACCAATTGTGGGATCGGAATGGCGACTAGAGGGGGGGTGAATAGGCGCCTCGACAAATTCTCGTGAATCAGATGGCCTATTCAAATCACCCAACGCACCTCCTAAATTTCAGATTCAAATTTAAACCAATCAGTACAAATCAGAGCAACAAAATCTTTTCAAATTCAGAATTCAGTCTTGTTCGGAGTTTGAAATATCGAAGCACTCTATCGACAAATGATATTCCGAAATACAATGAGTAGATCGACAACTGGATGATCGACAGGAGTAAATTGCTGTTTGAAACTCCGAAATAAACCAAAAAATTCAGAGAACTCTCTTAACTCATTCACTTGTCACTTTGAACCAATACTAGACAACAACCATTGATCAAACTAGCATCGGTTCAACTAGCCAAAATAGTTTGAATCAATTCAAATAATTTTCAGTAAGAGACACACAGATTCTGATAAGTGCAGGATGAGGAATAGTACCAAGAAGTTCATACATAGTGAACAAACACAATGAACAGATTCATTTTGCTGCACTCAGTTCATTCTATAGACCTTTGGACCATGGTTCAAACAATTCAACACAATGGGTCAAAACTAAACACAAATTTGATTCAAAAACTGAATCTGAAATTGAGTGAAGTTTATATAACACAAATGTTCAGAACAACTTTGAATTCATATTCAGAATCAGTTTCTTATACTAAAACCATCAAGTAGGATTATTCAAATCTTTCAACAAAATACAAATTCAGAAATTCCATCACATAATTAAAGTATTGAAAATTCAGACCATAAACAGTTTTAGTTCAGGCTGAACACTAGTGTTAATACCAAAATTTCAAACAGCAGAAGAAACTTGTCAATTACAACAAAATTTAACCAGGTTCTCTGAATAACTGAAATCTGAGGAAAAATTGAAACTGATTCAGTTCTTAATCACTCTCAGTAATAGTTTAAACACATGTACAATAGTAGATAAACCTCAAGAGACAATATTCAGATCATGTAGCTCTAATCAAGTCATGAAAGAATGCACTTGACTGAACATACTAAATATGATAAATTCAGTTTTCCAGGATGTCCTAGTAAAAAGTAGACACTGAGATCAGAAAATGTTTCTACAAAATTTCAGATGAATTCACAATACTTATGCAACTGAGGACTGTTTAGTTTCATACATAGTAAATAAAGTAGAACCAGAATTGACAAATCCAGAGATAAGCAAAATTGTTTTTGACTGTATCACTAAAACTGAATTCTTTTTAGTTTAATCAAGGTCTCAAAATTGAATCAAACTGAGAGAGATCAGTGAATGCTATGTCATAGATTCAATTCAGATAACAAGTTAATTCATTATGATCAACTTCAGTGACAGCCAGCACTATAACATTGAAACCAGACACTGAATCAGATCAGTGATGCACTGTAGTATTTCAGAAAACAACTTCAAAGTGTCACTTGACAATTCAATATATGCAAGAAAACAATTAATGGTTCAGAAAACTATTTCAGACTTGATCCTTCAAGTTACAGTCAATCTGAGGAAAATATTCAGTTCTGAATTTAAAACTTTCACTAATCAAGCCTATATTACCATATGTTATTCAATCAGATTCTAAATTCATCCAACCTCAGAAGACTGATATCAAAGAAACCTTTAATCAGGACTTTCTGTTCTAAATCTTTGGAAACTAATTTTAGAGAGAATTCAGAAAAACAAACTCATGCAGGTCATGAAAATTTTAGCACAAGCAGAGTTGAAATAATTTGACACACAGAATGTTCCTTCTCAATGTCAATCAATTTGCTTCCAGTTAATTCACAGAGTCTTATGCTAACAGATGTTGATCAGAAAAATGGAATACTCACTCAATCAATTACTCACACAAGAACTCAAATCACTGAAAAAAATCAAATGATTACTGCATATGTAATAGAGTTGAGTATTACCTAATACAGCATAAACAGTGCTTTGACAGATGATCCAAAATGTTGATTCTGATTCTTCACATATATCTTCTTCTCTGACATCTTGAAGTGGATTTTCTTGATCAAACACACAAGATTAGCAAGGGAAACACTGAGTAGCCAGATCAGAAAGAAACCCCAAACAAAATCAGAAAAACACTCTTGTGGCGATGCACAGAAGAACCCAGCAATTGTTGGACAGTGAATAGTCTTTTCGACATAGAATAGAAATTACAGGAAATATACTCTGAAGTTGAGCGGCAAATCCTCAATATAGATTAAGTAGAAGTAGAAATTTCAGAGGAGAAATAAACATATAAACAGCACAAAAGCAAGGTAGTTTCTGATTCATTCAAAGTGGCTCAAACACCCCCTGAACATGAACAGAGATTTCGAGTAGAACAAGAATCAGCAGAAAGAATATAGTTCTACTATTTCAGATTGTCACAAGGAGGTGAGAAAACACAGTGTTGGTGTAAAAGTTACACCAACAGGTTCTTAGTAGTTAAGAATAAACAAACAAGAGGTTTGTGTCTTTAGGACAAACTTGAGCCTCCGTAAGGATAACAACTCAAGAGGTCCGAATGTATGTGTTTGAACCACTAGTTCTGGATCCTTCTTACAAGGTACAAAGGGGGGTATTTATAGGGAGAAAAGCTAAAGGAATAGACCTATTTACCCTTATATTACAAATACCCTCAGTATTATAAACGAGGTTATACGTGGTAAAGTGCTGCAGGGTAGATAGATAAGCAGGGCATCCAATCAGTCACGTCGTCCTGCTTCGAAGCTTCCTTTCTCCTTTCGAAGGGTCCTCCGTAACTTCGCATCCTGGCACCCTTCGACCACGCTGACGTATCTTCGAGCATTAGTCGACCATCTTCGAGACTTCCTTAGAGCCTTCGGAGGGTCAACCTTTAAGTCGCGGAAATGAAGTAATTTCCCCCAACAGTAGCCCCTCGAATACGCCTTTCTGTAGATAACCTATTTTTTAGAAAGAAGGCAGTATACGAAAGGAACATTTTTAGTTCCTGACTTGAAGAAAATGCGAAGATACTATGATTTAGCTCGGAATATTAAGTCCAATATTTTAAAACGTTCGTCTCCGAATTTTGGCATAGTGAGGAAAACTCCCTGGAGCAGCCTGGCTTCGGAGCATGAGTGCTACGAGAGCAGTTACGGAGCGTGAACGTGGTATGGGCGGTTACGAAGTGTGGACGTCGTGGGGTGCCGTCAATATGACCGTTACGACGCAAATAGCCGTTACCCTCTGTAAAAAAGAAGTAACGGTCGATTTCTTCGATGGTTGCACGCCGTTTCACTTTCCAACCCCACCTGTCAGCGTCGGAAGCCGAACCTGCAGTGTGAAACTTCTCGAAGAGCAGTATAGATTGTGCGGTTATAAAAGGGGGAGAAAGGGATTACTGGAAATTTTTTACCGCATTCACCGTTCTTGCAATTCACCTTTTCCCCTCAACCTTCTGCCCCTTCGAGCACCTGAGCGTAATGGCGAGAACCAGCCACACCACTCCTTTGGCGGCCAGCACTATGGCGCAACGGCAGGCATGGGCGGCATCAGCAGCCACGATAATGGCGGGGGGCCCGGGCGGCGGTTGGCCCAAGAACCCTCGGGCGCTCCGTCCGCCCTCCAAGAAGAAGATGGCCCAGAGCTTCGTTATTGGGCAATCAATGAGCACAGCGGAGTCCATCGAAGAGGCAGTAGATGGGAAGTTGGGAGCTGGAATGAGGACTCGTGTTCCTGGGACAGAGTCGACTCCCCGGCCTCGGCGCGGAGAAGTGGTAGTCTTCGAGGCATTCTTCGAAGCTGGCCTGGGGCTACCAGCCGTGGATTTCCTAGCAGAGGTACTAGACATGTTTCACATTACTCTGCCCCAGTTGTCTCCAAACGCCATCGTTCGCCTTGCTGTCTTTGAATGGTCTCTTCGGGCGGAAGGGTGTGAAGGGCGCTCCGAAATCTTCGCAGCAACCCACGAAGCTATCTGCCAGCCGAAGCCTCAAGATGGGCCTGGAGACTCGAAGGTGACTGTGGCTTTCGGTAGTGTCAATTTTCAGCTACGGCGGGAGCACGCTCTTCATTTCCCTGCGAAGGCCATAAACGATCGATGGTATACCAATTGGATACTTCGGTGGTTTTACGCTGAAGTAGGAGAAGACTCCCCCCTTTCGGGCCCTCTTCAAGAAATTTGGTTTCGGAAGGAAGCAGATATCTCTCCGAACCCTAGCCTGCTCTCGACGAGGCTAGGGCTGCTGGTTTCTGTGGCCCGTCGAATGAGCATGAGAGACCTGGCCGAAGAGTTCGTAGGCCTTCGGATCTCACCCCTCGGGGCCAGTTGGCCAATCTCCATCCCGCGAGCCTCGGAGGGGGACCTCCGAAACATAGGTACGTCCTTCTCCTGCTGCATCATTTTATATGAACACATTAATTATACTTATGCTTCTTATACCTTTTCCTTTTCAGCGGCGCCTCTGGCCTTATCTCCGGACGACATAGTCCGGGCTACCGAGCGAATTCTCGGGGCCCCTTCGGTAGCCGAGAGACAGAAGAGGCTGGAACTGGTAGGGAGTTGGGAGCGCTCGAACAGGGTGTGGAGAGCCCTCGGCATGGAGCCCCCGCCACTTCCCGACTTCGCCCCGGCTGGAGCGGCGGCTCGCAAGAGGAAAGCAGCGGCCGAGCCCTCTAAAAAGGCCGGCAAGCAACCCGCTCAGAAGAAGGCGGTGAAGCAGCCTTCTCACTTGACGCCTGCTTCGTCCTCTTCCTCGCCGGACGAGCGGAGCCCCACGCCCGAAGAGACAGAAGACTCTGGAGGTGCCACAACAAAGGCCTTCGAAGATTACCTCTTGATCGACGAAGATATGGGGGAGGTCCCCACAAACCTCCCCAACCAAGAGGATGCTGACGACACCCTACTGGCTCCTCCTGCGCCTGTCAACGTGCAAGTAGAGTCAAACTCTCCCCCTGACTTGCTTGCACCAGAAAGGGTTTTAGCGGAGGTTGTGGCCCCGACGGACGAGACCGAGGCCAGGACTTCGGGGGATGACTTTGACAACATCCTCCGGATGTACGAAGTCCTGGAGGATCCAGCGATCCTTCCCCAAGCGGCTCTTGGAGGTATTTTCCCAGAGCTCTTTCTTTTTTCATCGGCCTTCGCTTGCTATCTGCAAAATATGTTAATTAACCTTGATAACTGAAACAGGTACCTCTTCAGGAATCGAGGCCTCGTTGGTGCCCGACGTCCCTACTTCCTCGGAGACAGTCACCCGGGCGGACCCTCCGGCTCCTCCGGGGGCTCCGAGCCCGGTGACGGAGAACGTATCCTTCGGAGCGGACGATGTGCTCCTTGGGACGGAATTGGCTCCGGCCGTGGCAACCTCGACTACTGACGGCGCCTCCGACAACGTGGCTCCAGCTGGAGGTGTGGCGGCCGAAGGTCAAGATGTTCTTGCCTCTCCCCCTTTCGTGCCGGGGAGGGGTAAGAGTATTTCCAGCTTGGGCCTTCGGGTTGATCAAGCAGCGCCCTCCGTTGGTAACTCAGAGGACGAGGCCGCCGAGGATGACACCCGGGCCTTATCTTGGCTCCCTCTTCTGGCTCCTTTCTTGGAGCATCGGAGCGGCCTTCGAAGGTTACTGGAGCCCCTGGCTGAGAAAAGCCAGGATATTGCCAATTCGGAGTTGATCTCCGCTTTAAGCGAAGTCAGGGCTTCGAATCTCAACACGGCCCTCGAAAGGGCTGCCCTACAGGTATGAAAAAGACACCGCAGTTGTTGTATTTTAACGATCGAAGCTTCTTTAGCACTTACTTTGTTTTCCTTGCAGCAATTCGCCCTTGCTAGAGCGGCAGCGACTTCCAGTGAGGTCGAAATTAACCGACTCAACCGGAAGGTTACAGCTCTTCAAACAGCCCTCGACGAGTCTACCGGGAGGTCTCTTCGGCTGAATGAGGAACTTTTGGAAGAGCGGAAGGCCAAAGCCGCGTCTGACGAAGCCTCTGAAGCCCTCCGCTCTCATGCCGAAGAAGTCGAAGCTGAACAAGTGGTTCTTCGTGCGGAGGTCGAGAGGCTTCGCCAAGAAGCGGCTGCTTCGAACGGCCGTATGGTTGAACTTCAAGGGGCTCTTAGCCAGGTAATGGCTCAGAAGAGTTCCTTGATGCTCCGGGTGGCCGCGTTGGACGCAACGGTTGCAAGCCTGGAAGCAGCAGATAAAAAGAATTCTAGTACTGCTGATCGTACCTTGGAAGCTCTTCAGGGTACGTTAGAGTACTTTGGCACCATGTGCCCTTCGACTTCTGCTGCAACCTTCGAGCCGCTCGACCGGAAGCTGACGAGGATCCAGGTAGCTTCGTCGCTGATGAAGAATTCCGGGGTACGGTACGGAGAGATCTCCGGACAGTGCGCCGGCATCGGGGTTCTTCGCCACCTCGAAACTCTTCGGGTTCCCCTTGCTCCGGTTGGTGGTTCGTCTCCTGGAGGCTTCGCGGATGATGACCTGCTGCGGCCGTCTCCGGAGGTGGCTTCGGCGTGGGAAGCTTTCCGATCAGTATGGAAGGCGGACCACAAGGTTGCT
Organism: Zizania palustris; assembly: GCA_019279435.1. Taxonomy (NCBI): domain Eukaryota; kingdom Viridiplantae; phylum Streptophyta; class Magnoliopsida; order Poales; family Poaceae; genus Zizania; species Zizania palustris. The sequence goes on from JAAALK010000290.1 coordinate 37,747,644, forward strand.
GCTAAGGCTTGGATCGACGAGGCCCGCCGGCAGAAGCAGGCTCAGGCGAAGCCACCACTCCCGACTTCGCCAGCGCCTTCGGTCCCAGCTCCGCCAACCGACCCGCAGGTCTAGCTGCTTAGGGCTGTTGTGTACCTGTGGTCTTGTAAACTTTGTTTAATTAATGAGAAAGTTATAAACAGTACTTGTCTTGGGTGTTCTTCTCTTTTTTAGGTTCTGTCATACCCTTCGAGCCCTGACTTCGTACTTTTGGAAACTACTGCCGAGCTTCGAACGGAGTGGGCAGTTCTTGAGAGTTTGAGGCCTTATCGCCGCTCTCGCTTTTCTGTTCCTCGCGGAGACGGGGGGGAAGTTACCCTTGAAGTACGAAGGGATGTTTTGTCTTACATTAAAGAGGAAGAACAGGAAGGGGGGTCTTCGTCCTCCGAGCCTGTTGACTGGTCCGATTCGGAGTACCAAGCTGGAAATCTTGCCGGGGCTGGCTCCGAAAGGCTCTTGACGTGGGCCGAACTTCAAGAGGAGCAGAAGAAGCTGCGAGCCTCGAAGAAAAAGAGAAGTTCCCGGCCTAAAAAGACTTCAAGCTCCGAAGGGCAAAGTAGCCGCAGGGGTCGAAAGGGCCTCCGTTTTTATTTGGGTCTAGATAGCAATTTTTCCTGATGTATGAATATAATATTTTAATGTGGAATGCTTCGACAGCATGCTGTGTGACTCCTATCCTCCTACCCCTCTTGTGGGTGGCGGAGCTTTTATCTTATATAATGGTTCGGTAGGCACAATGATTGCTTGAGCACCTGTATGCTTCGAATTATGCACATGTCACCCTCGATAAGTTAGACAAAAAATTTAAAGTCCTTAGACTCTTCTACGGATCCTAACAAGCCGGAGCCTGGAATCCGTAGGTTGGCCACCTACGGCTCTTTTACAGATACTTCGCACCCGGAGGCTTGAAATTCTGTTTTGTTTAAAGTCCTTAGACTCTTCTACGGATCCTAACAAGCCGGAGCCTGGAATCCGTAGGTTGGCCACCTACGGCTCTTTTACAGATACTTCGCACCCGGAGGCTTGAAATTCTGTTTTGTTTAAAGTCCTTAGACTCTTCTACGGATCCTAACAAGCCGGAGCCTGGAATCCGTAGGTTGGCCACCTACGGCTCTTTTACAGATACTTCGCACCCGGAGGCTTGAAATTCTGTTTTGTTTAAAGTCCTTAGACTCTTCTACGGATCCTAACAAGCCGGAGCCTGGAATCCGTAGGTTGGCCACCTACGGCTCTTTTACAGATACTTCGCACCCGGAGGCTTGAAATTCTGTTGTGTTTAAAGTCCTTAGACTCTTCTACGGATCCTAACAAGCCGGAGCCTGGAATCCGTAGGTTGGCGGAGCCACTGAACCAATGGTTCGTAGCAAGCCCCTTGGGTTTTTCCGAGAAATGCTTGGCTCTTGCTAGCATCACCGACCTCCGAATGCGTCCATCCGGAGGGTTTGATGTTCGAAAGGCAAAACAAATCTCAACCCCTTAGCTTTATTTATAAAAGGAGTGTTACAAGTGATTACAAGGAAGCCTTAAGCATAATATCTCTTAAGGTGCTCCGCATGCCACGCGTGTTTCAACTCTTCTCCTTCTAAATTAGCTAATTTAAACGAGCCGGGGCGACCTGAGCGTAAGATAACATATGGTCCTTCCCATTTGTTTCCTAGCTTCCCCGGAGCTATTACATTTCGTAATACTAGATGACCTGGTTTTAACTCAGTTAATTTGACTTTTGGGTCATACCATGTCTTTGTGTGCTCTTGGTACTTCGTCAGGTTGGCGACAGCTCGGAGCCTTGTTTCTTCCGACAAGTCTATTGAAGCACCTCGATCACCTTCGTCTTCGTGTTGAATTACGCGAATTGACTCCCCTTTGAGCTCCGTAGGGGTCATGGCTTCGTCTCCGAAGAGCAACCTGAATGGCGTGAAGCCGGTTGATCTAGTTTGCGTGGTTCGGATAGACCATAGAATTTTGGGTAGCTCTTCGACCCATAGGCCTTTGGCTAATCCGACGATTCGGCGATTTAACCCGGAGAGAATATTCCCGTTGGCTCGCTCGACGGCTCCGTTGGATTGCGGATGTCGTACTGCTGCGAAGCATAGCTTAATGCCCAGTTCCTCACAGAATGTTTGGAAGGCATCAGCTTCGAACTGGGTCCCATTATCCACTGTTAATTCTCTGGGGACTCCGAACCTGCATATAATATTCTGCCAGAAGAACCTTTGCACATTCTTTGATGTGATGGCTGTTAACGGCTCTGCTTCCACCCATTTTGAGAAGTATTCTATTGCTACGACCGCAAATTTCAATCCGCCTTTTGCTGGTGGGAAAGGGCCTATGAGGTCCATGCCCCATCTAGCCATCGGCCATACTGGGGCAATAACTTGGAGTTGAGCTGGCGGGCGATGGCTTCTTCGGCCCATCCATTGGCAGCCTTGGCACGTCCGAACTAAGTCTTCGGCGTCTCTAACGATCGTTGGCCAATAAAAACCTTGCCGAAGCGTCTTGCCTGCTAGTGCTCTGGGAGCTAGATGACTTCCACACAGCCCCTCGTGGATGCCTCGAAGTATGTCTTGTCCTTCAGGTTGAGAGATGCATCGAAGCAGTGGTGAGCATACCCCGGCTTTATATAGTACTTCTTCAATAAGTTTGTAATTGCGAGCTCTTGTTTGCACTCTTCGAGCTTCTTGGCCTTCCGGAGGGTCGTTGTTGCCCTGCAACATAGTTATTATTGGAGTTCGCCAATCCGCAGCTTCAATACACATTACTTCTGACGAGGGTACTTGGTCAGCTGCTGGCTGCTCTAATTCTTCATAGAAAGCGCCCTCCGGGAGGTCTACTGCTCCTGCCGCGGCCTTCGCAAGAATATCTGCAAGTTGGTTTTCTGCTCGCGGTATGCTTCGAACTGTAAACCCTTTGAATGCTGATTCTGCCTTGCGGATTTCTTGAAGGTATTGCGCGAGATGTGGGTTTTTCGCTTGGAAGCTTTTATCAATGTGTCCCGCGACGACTTGGGAATCTGTCTTGATCATTATCCTTGTAGCTCCGAGTGCTTTAGCCTTTCGGAGGCCTAGCAAGATTCCTTCATACTCGGCGACGTTATTAGTGGTTCGAAAGTTAAGCCTTGCAGAGTACATTGCCTTTTGTCCTGACGGTGAAAAGATTACTGCCCCTGCTCCGGCACCTGATGCTTGATAGGCCCCGTCGGAGAATATTGTCCAGAAACCGTCGGAGGGTTCTTCCGGAGTCCATACTGCAGATGGAGTCCACTCTGCTACGAAATCTGCTATAATTTGAGATTTAACGGCCGTCCTTGCTGTGAAGGAGATTTCGAAGGGTGATAACTCGACTGCCCACTTTCCAACCCTGCCTGTGGAATCTTTGTTTCGAAGCATATCTCCAAGGGGATACGATGTGGGGACAATAAGGTTATGCGCCAAGAAATAATGCCTTAGCTTTCGTGAGGCCATTACCAAAGCATAAGCAAACTTTTCAAGCTCGGAGTATCTGATCTTGGCTCCTGATAATGCTTCGGAGACAAAATAAACTGGGTTTTGTACCAGCTTGTCCTTGAGCTCGACTTCTCGGACTAGTACTGCGCTTACTGCTGACCCTGTCGCTGCAAGGTATAAAAGCAATGTTTCCCCTGGAAGAGGAACAGTTAAGGTTGATAATGTTCCAAGGTAGGCTTTTATCTCTTCGAAGCTCTTTTGGCACTCCGGCGTCCAGCTGAAGCTTTCGGAGCCTTTGAGTGCCTTGAAAATTGGGAGGCTTCGCTCTGCCGATCTGGACAGGAACCTGCTGAGTGCTGCTAGCCTTCCTGCTAGCTTCTGTACTTGCTTCAAATTTTCAGGTGGGGCCATTCTTTGCAGTGCACTTATTTGCGTTGGACTGGCTTCGATTCCCCTGCTCGAAACTAAGTACCCTAGCAGCTTCCCTGCTTGTGCCCCGAATATACATTTTTCGGGATTGAGGCGTACTCCACATGTTCGGAGGCTCTCAAAAGTTTCATCTAAGTCTATGCTATGCTGATGCTTTTGAGCACTTTTTATTACAATATCGTCCATGTAGGCTTCGACATTGCGGCCTATCTGATGGCCTAAAGCTTTAGCTATTAAGCGAGAAAAAGTGGCTCCGGCATTCCGTAAACCAAACGGCATTCTTACATAGCAGAATACTCCTGAAGGAGTTATGAAACTTGTCTTGGCCTCGTCTTCTTTCTTCAGCCATACTTGATGGTACCCGGAGTATGCATCGAGGAAGCTTAATAGTTCGGAGCCGGCTGTGGAATCTATTAATTGATCTATTCGGGGCATTGGGTAGGGGTCTCGCGGGCATGCTTTATTTAGTGATGTGAAGTCAATACACATGCGCCATTTGCTGGAATCCTTCTTCCTTACAAAGACAGGGTTGGCCAACCACTCGGTATGGGCCACTTCCCTGATAATGCCAGCTTTTAACAATTTTTCCACTTCGGCCTTGGCTAAGCTTGCTCTTTCTGTTGATAGCTTCCGGAGCCCCTGGCGTACTGGTTTGGCCTTCGGGTTGACGAGCAGACTGTGCTCGATGATGCTTCGGTCGACCCCCGTGATATCTTCGTCGGTCCAAGCAAACATGTCTAAATTCTTCTTGACGACTTCTTCTAATGAGGCTGTTATCTCCGGAGATAGCCCCTTGCCGAATTTTATTGGGTATTCTTTGTCGTCTTTTGAAATTATTCTTGTCTCGACATCACCCTCCGGGCTTGGTTTGAGCGAGGATCCCTTCGGGGGGCTCAAGGCTTCTGGTACTTCTTCGGCGCTCTCCGCCACATTGTGCACTTGTCGAGGGTCCAATGGCTGCCCGTGGCCATATTCTGTCCTTCTGGCTATAGCTTGGTCTCCTGAAATAGTGAGCACTCCACCTTGCGTGGGCATTTTGAGACAAAGGTAGTTGTGATGAGCTATGGCCCCGAATTGGTTTAACATCCCTCGTCCGAAGATAGCATTGTAGGCGTAGGGGGCATCCACCACGTCGAAAATCACCTCCTCTACTCGGGCCAGCGGCCCCTCTCCGAAGGCAACCTCGAGGCCTATTTGGCCGAGGGCATCGAGAGGCGGTCCTGAGAACCCTTGAAGTGGCCGGGCTGCAGGGAGTAGATGCTTCCGGGGTATGCACATCTGGTCGAAGGCTTGAACGAAGAGTATATCTGCGGAGCTCCCACCGTCCACCAGGATCCTCCGAACATCAGCCCCTGCTATATCAGCAGAGATGACTAATGGGTCAGCATGGGGAAACTTCACCCCTACTGCATCGCTGGTTGTGAATGAGATGGGTACACGGGACCATTCTGGCATCCCTTCAGCGGAACTTGAAGTCCCAATGTGCCCAACTTCTCGGACGTACTCACGGCGCTGTCTCTTGGACATGCTGCCGAGGGTCCCCCCTCCGGAGATGGGTAGGACCACTCTTTTGCCGCGGTCTTGCGGATCTTCGTGCCTTGGTGGTGGCATAATACTGGCCACCGGTAGCCGTACAGGGGCTTCGAGGGCACCGGCTCGGGCCACAGTTTGGACAGGCTCCGATCGTGCCGCAGGTGGAACCCGGTCCGAAGTACCCCTCCTGGTATTTCGGTCAATGTATTCACCCCGAAGGGTTAATATCGTCTTGCAGTCCTTCGTGTCATGGCTTCTATTATCGCCATGCACGCAGCAAAAATGACTCTGGCGCCTTCCAGGCACCCTTTCTTGAGGTACTGACGGCCCAGCCTTAAAATTTTTTACCTGCTGGAAACTGGCCGGTGCCTTCGAAGCTGAAGGTGCAATATTTAGCACTTCCGAACGGAAATGCTTTTTTCCTCGCCTATACTCGCTAGGGCGGCTGTCTTGTGGAGGTTGTGGCGGAGCGGTAGCCTCTGGCTCTCTTTTGACTTCCCGGAGGGTGGGTAGTGCTGCCTCAGCCCGCCGAAGGCATCCTTCTTCTGCCTTGGCATATTGTTCGAAGTATGCCATGAGCTGTGCTACGGATGTTACCGGCTTCCGATGGAGTTTGCTGAGGAGGTCGGGGTTCAGCACCCCTTCTCGGGCAGCATCAACTACCGAAGAGGTAGTGAGGCCCTTGATCTGTGACTTGGTGTGGGCGAAACGTGTAAAGTATTCTCGGAGGGTTTCTCCTTCCCGCTGCTTTACTTGGAACAAACTTCCCGTGGACATCGGGGCCACGAAAGTGCCTTGGAAGTTGCTCACGAACTTCTTTTTGAGTAGTTCCCATGACTTGATCGATCCTGGTTTTAGGGACCAGAACCACCGGAGTGCCACACCTTCGAGAGCAAGTGGGAAGCATTTTGCCATGGTGCTTCGTACCCCTCCGCTTGCTTCTATAGCTAGGGCGTACGAGCGGGCGAACTCCCCGGGGTCCGACCCCCCGGAGTACTTGTGCAGCTTCGAGGCCTTGAACTTGGGGTCGAAAGGCACTCTTTGTAGATCAGGGTGCAGTGGAGATTCATTGTCGAAGGATGCATTCTCGGCCTCTTCCTGGACTTGTATAACTTCTGGGGGGTTGTGGCCTCCATCGTCTGGAGGCCCTCTTGGAGTTTCAGTGGAGGCTTGAGTGCGGAGTCTGTCGGCGGCTTCCTGCCTCCATCTGGATACCTCCTCCTGAAGCCTGGCTAGCTGCGTAGCCTCGGTCTCGGGAGGGCCTTCGTCTTCGTCGGAGGGAACTTCAGGGTCTCGGCTTGCTGCGTAGTCGGTTTGAAGCATTGTAGGGGGGGGTAGAGGGCCCCGGGGCGCTCGACGCCCATCGGTTCCGGCAGGAGCCGTCGGATTAGCTGAGGGTCCGGCTCCGTTGGTCCGAGGGGACCTTCGAAGGGGACCTGCAGCCTGACCACGCTTCGGAGGCATGGTTAGTCGATGAGGTGTCTTGGAGATGGAAGGCTTCGAACGACTCGGGGGGGTCGAGGGAAGGCCTTCGGGCTGCACTAAGAAGCCCTTAACTGAAGGGTGCGCGGAATCTCAGGATTCCGAGGCTCCCCCCGTAAGTTTTCTTCAGAGTGCAGTTAGCAGTAGAGAACAAGCTTTTAGAACTTGGATCCCCACGGACGGCGCCAACTGTTGGTGTAAAAGTTACACCAACAGGTTCTTAGTAGTTAAGAACAAACAAACAAGAGGTTTGTGTCTTTAGGACAAACTTGAGCCTCCGTAAGGATAACAACTCAAGAGGTCCGAATGTATGTGTTTGAACCACTGGTTCTGGATCCTTCTTACAAGGTACAAAGGGGGGTATTTATAGGGAGAAAAGCTAAAGGAATAGACCTATTTACCCTTATATTACAAATACCCTCAGTATTATAAACGAGGTTATACGTGGTAAAGTGCTGCAGGGTAGATAGATAAGCAGGGCATCCAATCAGTCACGTCGTCCTGCTTCGAAGCTTCCTTTCTCCTTTCGAAGGGTCCTCCGTAACTTCGCATCCTGGCACCCTTCGACCACGCTGACGTATCTTCGAGCATTAGTCGACCATCTTCGAGACTTCCTTAGAGCCTTCGGAGGGTCAACCTTTAAGTCGCGGAAATGAAGTAATTTCCCCCAACACACAGATCAAGCAGTTCGATTAGAAGACAACAAAAGACCTCCAAAATTCCTGGTTTCTTCGATCACAAGCAAGAGAAATAACTCAGCCAAACAATATTTTTTGTATTGCAAAAAAGTGGACAGCTTTCTTGGACAGCACACAAGGTAAAAAGAAAAACAGCTGAATGGTTTTTTTCTGGATCAAAAGTGGCAGCCATCTTTTGGGTGTGTATCCCTTTATATAGGCTCACCCAAAAGACAGCTTTACATATAGCCCCTTGCACTTTTCCGTTTTACACAAATAGTCAAGGCAAATTTTCAGATTTAGAAATTCTGAAAATTACCCACATAGACCTCTATTACTATTATTACAAATTGACTCAACTCTTTTAATATAATTTCAGAATTGGGGAATCCTAAAAAAATACTAAAAGTTTACACATTACTCTAAATAACTCAAAACAAAAAGACTCCTAATTATTTAAAACATTTTAAAGATGTGACGGTTTTCAGCAAAAACCGACAAAGCCTCCTCGATCGCCACCAAGTACGCCAATCCACGAACTCGACCGCCAGCAAGTCTCTCCCACTCTACATCCCCTCGAGTCGCCTGATCACTTGCACTGGCCTCCCTTTCACTGACTTGACCGTCACGCCGTCTCTACCATCCATCCATCCATGTCTTGCTCTATCTCCTCGTGCACTCCTGAGATCATCTCCAACTTCACCTGGCATCCTTGATCCTCTGGCATCGAGCTCCTCGCTTGACCCTTGATCACCCACCGATGATAGTTGGTTAACATCTCCACCCCGCATACATGAGACAAGCCAAAACAAGAACCGCGATGCACACCGATCCCCTCAGCACAGAGCATATTCGTACATCGAACCCTTCGATGCAACCAAACCATCACTAACTTATTCACTTGATCGCTCATCCTCGTCAATCACTCATCATAAAGACTGAAACCACAATGCGACCACACTTGGTTTCACATCATTCTATTATAGAGCAACCATTAGTAGAATTGTTGGTTGAAATTCCTTTGTTACAAAATGATTTGATTGAAATTTCTTATGATAAAGAAGATTTGTGTGATGATTCACTTATATCCAATCCACAACTAGTGAATGAACATGTTCATTATTTTGTTGATCCATCAAATACTGATTTTAAGCATGTTATTCACATTAATAGTGAGAATAAAGAAGATGAACTTCAATTGCTATCTTCTTTACACACTTTGGGTTATATTGAATTTGGTGATCTTTGTGAGCTTGGTAACTTAAAAGAGAAATTATTTTGTAGATCTAATTTGCCATGTCCTACAAATGTTGTTTTTCATATCTTCGGCAAATATAATGACATAGGACTATATTTGGTGAATAGAGTTTATGTATGTTCAGATCTAAAACATTCATTGATTATCCAAAAAAATTGACAAACTAGAGATCACTACTAGGACTCATCATGTCATATCTAGTTTCTCTAGTTTTGATTTAAGAATCCAAGAAAGTTTTAAAGAAGAGAAATGCTAGATCACTCTTTGTTGCCTCTGTACCCTATGTCAAATGCACCACATGAGTACTTTTCTTCTAAAGAAGGGGAGCAAAATAATCTACAAATGATGGTTTCAAATGTTGTCTCAACATCATATATTTTCTGTCCTCATAACTAGAAGCACTCGATTCATTAGAGAATCATTCTATTTGCTAAAGAAGTGATGATATTACATGACAAAGTTTTGTTGCATTTACTTTCATTTACACAATTTTACAGACAAGACCATGCGTTACGTGAGGACCTACACAATGTGAAATCAATGGCAGTTTCATGTAAAGAAGAGGAGGATGATGTGACCATGATTATGATAAAACAATCTAAGGTGCATGCTTTCTATGTTAGATGTACTTTTTATATATTTCAATCTTGGATGATACACCATGAGATGTGTTCATTGTTAATTTTAGAAATATTGTCTTGGATCAAAACAAGAGATGCATGTATATGGAACTCATGTATTATCATGGAAGTTGATTGGGAACCAATAGACATTAAGTTGAGGACGACTCAAAATCAAGAAAGGAAGGATGAGGAGGACATTCCTACCAATAATACAACCATACAATTCATATCAAAGCACCTTTCGAATGCCACCAGTTTCACCTAAAAATCTCTTCTAGATCAATGGTAATCGTAAAAAAAAGAGTCTAGAATCTGTCAGCATGTTGTTTTCTGCGTTATTGCCTTATTGGGCCATTGGGCCATGTATCTAGTTGAGCCTATTAGGGGCGTGTGTACTATATAAGGTGTTTCTACAGATATCTAGTGTTTTGGGTTTAGTTTACACGTTGCTTTGATAGCCACCGCTTCGCCAGATTTGTAAGTGAACCCCAATTCACAGATTCTAATAGAATTTATGTTCAATTGTGTTTTATGTGTTCTTGCTTGTGTTCTTCGATTCATAGGCAAGGATTAAACTTCTTGGCGAGGCCAAACAGGTTGTACTTGGTTGATAACCAATGGAGCAGTGGTGTAGCGATTGCAAGGACCGATCTTGTGGATCGGAAGCCGGATCGTCAACATCGAGTTTTCCACAAATCGTTGTTTAACCCTGACCTGACGGAAGATCGGGCACCCCTCCCTCCATCGCATACATATGTTTGAAATGTGTATGGTGAAATGTTATTGCAGTGTCCAAAAGTTCATGGCACATTATTCCTTGAAATGCAAAGTTATGATAGAAATTTGGTGCATTCAGAAGTTCTGATCCTAGATCATAAGTTCTGATTCTAGGGAAATTTTTGAAGTCACCTAGTTCCGATCCTAGATTGGAAGTTTTGATCGATCGGAATTTTCCAATTGCTCCAGGCGAATCGGAAGTTTTGATGCTCTGCCGGAAGTTCCGATCAGGACTTCGTATAAATAGGCCTAGGTGCACCCTCTCTCCTCTTTTTTCCCCATTTGCCTCACACGTTTCTCTCTCCCTCACTCTCGATTCCTCAATCCCTCCTCCTCAAATCATCGCATTTGTCCATGGGAATCATGGGATTTCTTCAGGAGGAGTCAAGTACTTCCTCCAGAGTGTTGATCCATACTTTTCCCCTTCGATTTTCATCGCATTTGAGGTATTTTGTCCAAACTCTAGTTTCAGGTTTCCCCTTATTTTGTCCATCCAAATTCATTTCTATTTGGCTAATAATGCTCCTAGGAACTAGTTTAGGTGTACCCTAGCTACATTGTGAAGATCGAATTTTTTCGATTTTTTCTATGTCGATCGAAATTTCCGAGCCTGGGTCGGAAGTTCTGATGTAGAACTACACTTAAATTAGTTCTAATTCCATTTCCATTCCTTGTTGCAGCATTTTCCATGGCTGATCCTCATCGCACCAAGGCTCACCATGATCCCCAACACCGTCGGGGTGACTCGGAGTCGGGGAGAGAATATGCTCCCTCCGATCTTGAGGCCAACCTATCACTCTCTATGGCGACTAAGCGGATAGTTTCCTAGAGGTCCCTCTCAGCTGCAGCATCACTGCCTCGGTCTCCAGCTCATCCAAGTACCCAAGGACCTCGTCGTAGTCTTCAGGAACTGCGCCCAAGCATAGATACAAGAGATAAGACAAAGGGCAAAGAGACAAGCACATATGGTGGGTCCACTTCTAGAAGCTTGTTGGTCTTGAAGAGAAAGCTTGTCTACTTCTTGCCTGATCAAGTTAGGAGGAAGTGTGACTACACTAGATTTTCAAACAGAGTTGAAAGGGACATAAATGGATATCCAAGAGCCTATGAAAGGGATCATCACAACTACAGATTCTACAACACCTTTCATGACAACTATTATCACTAAGTGATTGAGCCTAAGAAGAATCCAATTGCAAATATGAAGTGGATCAATTGGCTGAGGAGCCATGTTGAAGATCATGGGCCTCATGGCTCTAGAAAATGATGCGTGATTGTCAATGGAAATCAAAGAGAGAGAGGATATGAGAAGAAGAGAAGACCTATCGTGTCTTGATTGCGTGTGACTCAGGTACACGGGCGGCGAGCGACTGTCGGGCAAAGGGAGCCGCGGAGTCGGGCCGGCCCAATCTGGGTACATGGGTCAGGAATGACAAGATACTCATCATGGATTGACCGGGTTTGACTCAGGTAAACGGGCAGCGAGTGACTACTAGGCTAAGGAGTCCATAGAGTCATCTTGGCCTAATCCGGGTACCCGGTGCAGAGGCGACGAGCGCTTTGTCGGTTTCGGCGCAAAACCGACGCACCATCTGTAACGTCAATTTGAAATCGGAAGGTCCTTAAGCGAAGCCGTAGCTGCTATGAAAGATCTGTATCAGGACAAGTTACCTTTATTTAGGATTTTACTATTTTTCCTCTTAGGCCCACAGTCTGTCTTAATCAAGTCTCTAAAAATCCTAAGTGTGGTTTAGTCATTTTTTATTTTATCCTTGCGTCTGTAAAAAATCCTAAGGGTTTAATGGTCTTCTTGTATTTTTGTGAGATGGCTATTTAAATCCCCCTAGCCCCTATGGTTAGGGCATGCACGGATACTTAGGAACAAGCCTAAGCGTGATGTGGCACCGATGTCGCGTTCTGACTACCCTTAGTTGTGATAAGGGGGTGGAGTCGCCAGGCAACCAGATTATACAAAATAATCCAATTAGCCAAAAGAGATAGATTAAACAGAATAAAATCAGCAAACCAGTCGGAGCCCGCCTGGTTCGAAGTCTGGTGCTAAGGGGTCACCGAAGTGTACCTTCGGCATCTGGTGTGAAGTACTCCGCCGAAGGGTGCTTCGGCGTTCGGACTGATCCGGCCGAAGATGGGCTCTGAACGGATCTGTACGCGATGATCACCTCCAAACAACGCGGTCCGGCGTGAGATCTCCGATACAGCAAACTACAGAATAATGACGTGAGGGCCATGCGAGAGCGCAACTTCGTCCGGTGCAGAGTATGGTCGTGGCAAAGCCCGTTGCGACGAAGTATGCTGGCGAAGCCTGCTGTCGGAGCCTGCAGTCCTACCGAAGGGTGTCCTGGTGACCTCCGAAACCCATCTCTCAGCTCCGGACTCCTCCGACGAAGTAGCTCCGAACGTAGGAACCTGCAACAAAGATGATTCGAAGTACCAATTCAGCCCGAGGACCGAATTTTGCTAAGTGTGGCACTAGTAGCGATGGTAGCAATCTGTTACGCAGATTAGCGGATACTTCACAGGCGAAGTAACAAGGCGATAGTAATCTATTACGTAGATTAACAGATACTTCACAGGCGAATTAACATGGGTTACCACTATTCCGTAGTGGCCGGCGGAGGGCTTCCAGGCAAACCCACGAAGAGGTACAGGAAAATAAAGGTAAAGTAAATACGATCAAAGCATGGAGCTTTGGTTTGGTTTGAGTTTTGGGGGGTCCTCTACGCTGGCCTTGCCTCTCTATTTATAGGGGCTTAATTCTTAATCTAATCTGCTATTAATCCGGCCAGATGGAGATAATAATTGAGCCAGAATCGCATACAACTCCATCTCTGCCGAAGTGGGCTTCGGCCAGGCCCATCGAGGCCTGCTCCTCGGGCCAAAGCTTCGGTGGCGTGGGCCTCCGAAGGCTTCCCGGCCGAAGACCATGGGCTGGCTAGAGGCTTTCGAAGCCCATAGCTCAGTGGACTTCGGCCCTGTAGGGCTTCGGACAGAACCTGGACATGTGTATTTTCAGCCCAAATCACCAAAAATGATATTTTGACAATCTAGGCATTAATGACATTTTTTGCTGTCAACACATGCCCCCCTACCTTTTAGTGAACTGAGTGAACTAAAAGCACAACGAGCTGAAGACGATACCATCCATATTGGCTTTTCGACACTTTTCATGATGTTTGCCACACACTTGGGAAATACCTTTTCAAGTACCTACCATTCGAAGCTCTTCGAAACCGCTCTCCCTGCAGGGATTCCAACACATATGTGTTGCCAGGAGCGATTTCGGCTATCTTAAAAGGACCTTCCCAACTAGGTGACCATTTACCAAACTTGGGACTCTTCGTGCCTAAGGGTAAAATTGTTTTCCACACCAAGTCTCCTATTTGAAACGATTTTGGTTTAACCTTTTTATTGTAGGCTTTAGCTACTCTCTTCTTGTCTACTTCTATGGCTTCTAGAGCCCTTAGTCTCTTAACGATCACTTCCTCTAGATTATCCTTTAAAAGAGTTTCATACTTGTCGACCGATAAGCCATCTTGCTTTAACACTCTTAAGGAGCCAAGATCTACCTCTATGGGCAGAACAGCTTCTTGTCCATATACCAATTCATATGGACTGACTTTGAATGCACTGTGCTTTGCAATCCTACAAGCCCATAACGCCTCGGAAAGCACCTCATGCCACCTTTTAGGAAACTCTTCAATTTTCTTCTTAATAAGCTTAATCACAGTTTTATTACTAGACTCGGCCTGACCATTGGCCTGAGCATAGTAAGGTGAAGAGTTTATCAACTTAATACCATAGTATTCGGCGAAGCCCCTTACTTCTCCAGAAACAAATGAACTACCTTGATCTGTAGTAAGAGTTTGAGGAATGCCGAATCTATGTATGATGTGCTTCAAGATAAAATCACGTACCTCATTGTGAGTCATGTTCTTGAGAGGCACGGCCTCGGTCCACTTAGTGAAGTAATCCGTCGCCATCAACATGAACCGATGCCCTTTTGAGGAAGGAGGGTGAATCTAGCCGATGGAGTCTAAACCCCAACCTCGAAACGACCATGGCTTGACATTAGGATTGAGAAATGAGGCAGGAGCTAACTGGATATTGCCAAACCTCTGACATGCTTCACACCCTCTATAGTAATTGAAACAATCTTCAGTCATAGTCGGCCAATAAAAACCTGCCCTTTTGAGCATCCAACTCATTTTCTAGGCTGACTAATGAGTGCCACAAAGCCCTTCATGGACTTCTCCCGTGGCCACCTGAGATTCCTCATGGTCTAAGTACTTCAATAGCACTCTATCGATGGTTCGGCGATACAATGTGTCGTCTATCAACACGAATTTGAACGCTTGTCGCCGAACCTTTCGATCAACCCTTTGGCTAGGGTCTCTCAAATAATGGACGATTGGGACTCTCCAATCGCCCTTACGGGTTTTAGAGGTTTTCGCTGGTCCACCTTCTGAAAAAACTTCTAAATTACTGACTTTGGGGGGGCCCCCCGAGCCATTCCAGCTCTTGCCGAAGCCTGGCCGGGGTGGCCGTTCGGAGTGTGCTGGGCCGAAGCCCTCTGAAGGTTTCGGACTCCGAGGAGCCTTCTCCGTTCGGGAGGCTTTTGACTATGGGCTCCGGCGTGCCAGATCCCTTGGTTGGCAGAGCACTCCGATCCAGGGGCCTCGGCGTGCGGTGGCCTTATGCGACCCGAGGGGTTCGACCCGGAGCGTGCGCCTGCCCACCGTTACTGGCTTCGGCAGTGAGACCAAGCATCGGATTCTCCAATAAAGAAAATTTTCCTCTCCTGACTTGGTAACCAGATGCTTGCTGAGCCAAATCATTTGCGACTGAATTGGCTTCTCTTGATACGTGAGATATTTTGAAGTCATCGAAAGTGGCAACTATGTCTAGACATTTATCCAAGTAACTATTCAGCAAGCCGTTAAAACATTGAGCACTCTTAGCTACTTGTTGCACTACTAACAAAGAATCACCGTATGCGTGAACATGTCTAGCACCTACAGATTCTAGTAATTCAAGCCCAAGCAATAAAGCCTCGTATTCGGCTTGGTTGTTAGTGGAAGAAAATTCTAGTCGGGCCGAGGTTTCAAAGTGCATCCCATTAGGTGATACGAGAACCACTCCAATGCCTTGACCACTCTTGCAAGCCGAACCATCAAAGTAAAGCTCCCATGGCACTACCTCAACTAGAGCAATATTATTACTCCAGCCAACATCTATGTGATGATCAACTATAAAGTTGGCTACGACTTGGCCTTTCATCGCTCTTAGAGGTTCGTAGGCTAAATCGTACTCAATCAACGCGTAAGCCCATTTTTTGATTCTTCCACTTAGAATCGGCTTCTGTAACATGTGCTTTATAACATCGGTTTGGCAAACGACAACACATGTAGTCGGGAGAAGATAATGGTGTAACTTAGTGCACGCGTAATAAAGTGATAAACACAATCGTTCCACAAATGCGTACCTGGTTTCGGCGTCCAACAGGCGGCGGCTCAAGAATGTGATGATGTACTCCTTCCCTTCTACCTCCTGGGTTAGCACGGCCCTAATCACGCTATCTTCAGTAGCGACGTATAGCCGGAACAGAATCCCGACTTTGGGTGCTCTCACCACAGGCGGTGATGACAAGCACTCCTTGATCTTCTCAAAAGCACTTTGCTGGCTTGCCACCCAAGTGAACTCGGCTTCGTTATTTAGCCGGAGTATGGGGACAAAGGCATCAATCTTGCCGGACAAGTTGGATATAAAGCGACGCAAATAGTTCAACTTGCCTAGCAACTTTTGTACATCCCTTTTGCACGTCGGTGCTGCAATGTTTCTAATCTTCTCAAGTCTCTTAGGATCAATTTCTATGCCTCTCTCGTGAATCATGAAACCTAAGAACTTGCCCGCCGACACACCAAAAGCACACTTAAGTGGGTTCATTTTCAACCCATACTGTCGCATCCTATCGAAAGCAACCCTCAAATCGGCTAAATGGTTTCCCATGGCGTCCGATTTGACTACGACCTCATCGATGTAAACTTCTAACATAACTCCCAACAAGTCATGAAAGATCAAGTTCATAGCGCGCTGATACGTGGCGCCAACATTTTTCAAACCAAAAGTCATGAGGACCCACTCGAATAAACCGACAAAACCAAGGCATCGAAAGGCAGTCTTGTAGACATCCTCTTCGGCCATAAAGATTTGATTATAACCAGCATTGCCATCAAGAAAACTCAGTACCTTGTGTCCTGAGGCATCGTTGATCAGCGTGTCGGCTATCGGCATTGGATACTCATCCTTTGGAGTGGCTCTATTCAGATCCCTGAAATCAATGCATACCCGTATCTTGCCGCTCCCTTTCTTCTCCATAGGCACAATGTTAGCAACCCATTCCACGTACCTGCACACCTAATAAATTCAGCCTTGAGTAGTTGCTCCACTTCCTCTTTAACTCGGTCATAGACAGCCGAATTAAAGCGGCGAGGAGGTTGCTTATAAGGCCTAAATCCGGGCTTGATGGGCAGCCGATGCTCCACGAGCTCGCAGCTTAGCCCTGGCATCTCGCTATACTCCCATGCGAAACACTCAACATACGACCGAAGTAACTTTATTACTTCAGCCTTTTCATCGGGCTGTAAATGTTGGTTTACAAAAGTCAGCCTTGGGATGCTACCATTACCTATGTCAACTTCCTCCAAGGGGTCGGCTGACATAAAACCTTGTCCTAATTTCTCTACTTCGCTAAAGTCCTCAATGGCCTCGGCAATACCGTCTTTATTAGACCGATATTGCTCCATGCGAGACTTTAGCTAATCTAGATTACTCTTGCTAGACATGACTATTAATACAAAAATAGTCGTGCTACTCCAGCCGGCTTTACAGACACTGGTACAAACCGTCCTCCGGATACACTAACAAAATCGTAATCCGAGAGATTCCTACCTGGTAGACACTCTACTTTGTTATGGACGGCGTCAACCGACACATCGGCCAATGCTACTTGGGCCGAAGTATCTGCGGGGATGACCTCCACCTCATCGTCGTCCCACTGTATCAAGCACTGGTGTAGAGTAGAGGGAATGCAATAGTTTGCATGAATCCAGTCACGTTTGAGTAATATGCTATAGTTACCTTGTATGTTGACGACGAAAAATGTTGTTGGCAATGTCTTGTTGCCCACCGTCAACTCCATAGAGAGTACGCCCTTGGCCTCGGAGCTCTCGCCGTTGAAGCCGTTGAGCATCAAGTTGGTCTTTTTAGGTCATCTTCATCCCTGCCAAGTTTCTTCAACAACGAATAAGGCATTAAGTTAATAGTGGCGCCGCCATCGACAAGCATTCGGGAAATCGGCTTCCCATCAATGTGACCTCTGACATAGAGGGGCTTTAGATGGCAAGCCGAGTCCTCAGGCTTCTCGAATATGGCATTGTGCGGGCCAAGGTTCAATTGAGCAACCTCGGCCTCATCCTGTTGTAGGGCGAACTCGGCAGGTAGCATGACGATGTTGATATCCATCACCTGGGGTGCGGGCCCTTCAGAGATGGGCGAGTAATCATCATCGAGCATGTCGTCATCGTCGCTCGGACTAGGAGCCGGGTTGTTTATCTCAACTGGCTTATCCCTCCATACCTTCTTTGTAGCTGGCCGAGGGTGGATTTCCTCGAAGATAGCATCGTGCTCGACCTCAGCTTTCTTCTCGCGCATCTCCTGTGCCCGTAGTCTTTGTAGGCGTCTCTTATGTGAATTGGACATGCCTGGAGGGGCCCAAGATGGCTGCGACTTGGTGTCGGGTGTAATTGTTCGGCTTCCATTAATTCTAGCCGAAGTGGTACTGTGCCCTTTGGCTTTGTGCACCATGTGTTCGGCTTTGGATGCTCTCACCACAGGCGGTGATGACAAGCACTCCTTGATCTTCTCAAAAGCACTTTGTTGGCTTGCCCCCCAAGTGAACTCGACTTCATTTTTTAGTCGGAGTATGGGGACAAAGGCATCAATCTTGCCGGACAAGTTGGATATAAAGGGACGCAAATAGTTCAACTTGCCTAGCAACTTTTGTACATCCCTTTTGCACGTCGGCGCAACAATGTTTATAATCTTCTCAAGTCTCTTAGGATCAATTTCTATGACTATCTCGTGAATCATGAAACCTAAGAACTTGCCCGCCGACACACCAAAAGCACACTTAAGTGGGTTCATTTTCAACCCATACTGTCGCATCCTATCGAAAGCAACCCTCAAATCGGCTAAATGGTTTCCCATGGCGTCCGATTTGACTACGACATCATCGATGTAAACTTCTAACATAACTCCCAACAAGTCATGAAAGATCAAGTTCATAGTGCGCTGATACGTGGCGCTGGCATTTTTCAAACCAAAAGTCATGACGACCCACTCGAATAAACTGACAAAACCAGGGCATCGTAAGGCAGTGTTGTAGACGTCCTCGTCAGCCATAAAGATTTGATTATAACCAGCATTGCCATCAAGAAAACTTAGTACCTTGTGTCCTGAGGCATCGTTTATCAGCATGTCGGCTATCGGCATTGGATACTCGTCCTTTGGAGTGGCTCTGTTTAGATCACTGAAATCAATGCATACTCGTATCTTGCCGCTCCCTTTCTTCTCCATAGGCACAATGTTAGCAAGTCATTCCGCGTACCTGCATGGCCTAATAAATTCAGCCTTGAGTAGTCGCTCCACTTTCTCTTTAACTCGGTCATAGATAGCCGAATTAAAGCGGCGAGGAGTCTGCTTATAAGGCCTAAATCCGGGCTTGATGGGCAGCCGATGCTCCACGAGCTCGTGGCTTAGCCCTGGCATCTCGCTATACTCCCATGCGAAACAATCAACATACGACCAAATAACTTTATTACTTCAGCCTTTTCATCGGGCTGTAAATGTTGGTTTACAAAAGTCGGCCTTGGGATGCTACCATTACCTATGTCAACTTCCTCTAAGGGGTCAGCCGATGCAAAACCTTTTCCTAATTTCTCTACTTCACTAAAGTCCCCGATGGCCTCAGCAATACCGTCTTTATTAGACCGATATTGCTCCACGCGAGACTTTAGCCAATCTAGATTACTCTTGCTAGACATGACTATTAATACAAAAACAGTTGTGCTACTCCAGCCGGCTTTACAGACACTGGTACAAACTGTCCTCCGGATACACTAACAAAATCGTAATTCGAGAGATCCCTACCTGATAGACACTCTACTTTGTTATGGACGGCATCAACCGACACATCGGCCAATGCTACTTGGGCCGAAGTATCCGCGGGGATGACCTCCACCTCATCGTCGTCCCACTGTATCAAGCACTGGTGTAGAGTAGAGGGAATGCAAGAGTTTGCGTGAATCCAATCGCGTCTGAGTAATACGCTATAGTTACCTTGTACGTCGACGACGAAAAATGTTGTTGGCAATCTCTTGTTGCCCACCATCAACTCCATAGAGAATACGCCCTTGGCCATGGAGCTCTCGCTGTTGAAGCCGTTGAGCATCAAGTTGGTCTTTTTCAGGTCATCTTCGTCCCTGCCAAGTTTCTTCAACAACGAATAAGGCATTAAGTTAACAGTGGCACCGCCGTCGACGAGCATTCGGGAAATCGACTTCCTATCGATGTGACCTCTGACATAGAGGGGCTTTAGAGGGCGAGCTGAGTCCTCGGGCTTCTCGAAGATGGCATTGCGCGGGCCGAGGTTCAATTGAGAAACCTTGGCCTCGTCCTGCGGTATGGCGAACTCGGCTGGTAGCGTGACAATGTTGATATCCATCACCTAGGGTGCGGGCCCTTCAGAGATGGGCGAGTAATCGTCGTCGAGCATGTCGTCATCGTTGTCGCTCGGACTAGGAGCCAGGTTGTTTATCTCAACTGGCTTCTCCCTCCATACCTGCTTTGTAGCTGGCTGAGTGTGGATTTCCTCGAAGATAGCGTCATGCTCGGCCTCAGCTTTCTTCTCGCGCATCTCCTGTTCCCGTAGTCTTTGTATTCGTCTCTTCTGTGATTTGGACATGCCTGGAGGGGCCCAAGATGGTTGCGGCTTGGTGCCGGGTGCGACTGTTCGGCTTCCATTAATTATGGCCGAAGTGGTACTGTGCCCTTCGGCTTTGTGCACCATGTGTTCGGAGGGTGCTTCGCTGCAAACCCCGACAGATGGGCAGGCCTCGTTCGGCCAACCGAACTAAGCTTCGACGCAGAGCTCGGCCGAAGCATGAGACTTACCCCCGTCAGACCTCGGTGACAAAGTCTTCTGGATTGGGACTTCCTGAGACCCAACTCTAATGGTTATGGCTTCGGACTCCCTGACCTCGGCCTCCGCGTGCTCACACCCTTCGGCTTCGCTCTGCATGGTCCGATTCGGAGGCACCACGGATAGTCTGTGGACGATGCCCCCCTCCGCTACGTCTATTTGCCCCTGCCAACCATAATACTCCGAAGAAAAATACGCACAGTGTTAGGTTGCAGAGGATACCCTGACCCGGATACGTACGGAGCCCACGAGGTCCCCGCCCAGTCATACGGTGGAGGCATCGGTGGTTCTAGTGGCCTCGCCCACTGTGAGCCAAACTCATTACCCGGAGGGGGGGTTCAGCCAAGTCGAAGGTATCTCGGACCACACCAGCGAAGGGTCCTACCAGGCTGGAGGTACGTTCGGCCAGTGCGGGCTGAAGCCTCCCATCGAAGAAGTCCAACACGGTGCAGGGTTCGGCCATTGGGGACCGAAGTTACAGTACGGGGGGTTCAGCCATTGCGGCTCGAAACCACCGTGCGGAGTATCAGGCCATTGTGGACCGGAGCCCCCGTGCGGAGGGTTCGGCTGCTTCGGCTCGAAGCTACCCTCCGAGAGTCCCGGACCCTTCAGTTGCTTTAGCTTCTGAGTGTGTGGACCAGTCTTTCTGGCCCTTCTTCGATGCTTGTTCAACAGCATGTTATACGTCACCATCGGCCTCTCGTGAGCCTTAGCTGAAGGGGTATTAATGTTCTGTTTCCACACTTCTACCTCGAGATTCGTTGGCACGAGTGTGCGAGTGTGTGGTTCTCCAACAATTACATCTTTCCCTTTAGCCGACTCGACCTGTTCTGGCCGAATCAAGACCTTATTTTCACCGAGGTCGACAGCGTTGACGGGAAAAGGATCTTTATCCAGCTTCATCTTCGGATCATGGTCTATCTTCAATCGTCCTTCTTCTATGGCTGATTGTATCTGCCGTCGGAAAACATTGCAATCATTAGTATTATGCGAATGTGAATCATGCCACTTACAGTATGGATGCTTCTTTAACTCATCGGCAGGTGGAATGACTTGACCCTTGGGTAACCTGAGAAGCTGACTTTTTAAGAGAAAATCAACAATTTTATCACATTTAGTTATATCAAACGAGTACTTGACCTCACTAAGTTGATTCTTTGTGGGGGATGGTCGTAACTCGGAGCAGGTGACAGGTTTATTCTTAGCGTTCCACACCCATTTGTCCGCATACATATCGGTTGAATCCTCCTCTTCCGATTCTTCCTCGTCAGAACGTTCCATGATGTGGATTTCAGCCCTAGGCTTGCTAAACGTCTTAATAAATTTCTTATCTTTGGCTCGGCCTTCCTGTACCAGAGCCTGCTGTAGAACTTGGCTAACATCTAAAAATTTTGGTTATCTAACCTCTCTTTAATTTCGGAACGCAACCCTTTAAAAGCTAATTCCGCCAAGTCCCTTTCCGAAATATTAAGGCTAAAACAACGGTTTCTACTATCCCTGAAACGCTTGATGTACTCAGAGGCATTCTCGTTAGATTTCTGCTTAACTAATGTCGAATGTGAAAGCCTGAGTTCTGTCTCACCCGTGTAGAAATAATCATGGAATTTCCGCTCTAAATCATCCCACGTTTGGATGGAGTTCGGCGGGAGCGTCGAAAACCAAGTAAAAGCGGTGCCGGATAGCGAGAGAGAAAATAATCTAACCTTTAGAGCATCTATCCCGCTAACTTCTCCACACTATGCCAAAAATTGACTAACGTGCTCTAGTGTAGTCTTGCTACCCTCACCATCGAACTTAGTGAATTCAGGGATTCTATAGCCGTGGGGGTAGGGCACTGTATCAAGATGGTCAGGGTATGGCTTACGGTAAACCCTAACCTGTCCCTTGGGCATGAAGCTGGCACACTCTCTAAATAGTGCGCGGACCCGCTCCTCTATGTCATCTTGGTATGTTGCTTGTGTGCACCTCTCATGCGGGGGCACGACACGCGGTGGGATATCGGCGTGTCGGCCATGGGCCTCTTCCCTACACGCTATCTATATGACGTGCTCGTGTCTGGGCGTCTGCGCATGTGGTACGGGCGGCGCGGGTATTGGTGCAGGTGGTGGTGTGTGGTACGCAGTATTACTTTGACCGTAGGTGTAATGACTGGTCTCGGCCATGAGTGTTGAGGCCGGAGACATGATTGCGCTAGTGCTGTCATTAGTCCTACCGTATACGTGGTTTGTCGGAGGTGCACTAGCAATAGGAACTGGGGGTACGGCCTCAATAAAGCCAAACCTCCAAAGAGTTGCCTCCACTTGGGAGCTGACCGCCAAATCTAAACGGTTGGCTAGCGAAGCGCTAACGGCTTGATCTACCGATGCGGCTATTTTTTGCTCAATCTCTAAATAAGATAAACGAGGTGATACAGGTGTTACCTGGACCTGAGCGAGGTCGGGGGTGATGATGTCACGCTTGATGAAGCCCGTGTGTGTCTTGACGTAGCCCCCAAGCATCATGTCTTGGAGCGCCTTTAACTTTGCCTCGATATCTGCTCGGTCTTCAGCGGGGATATCTTCAAGTGTAGGTGACAAGATGTTGCGGTTGTCGATATCCGCGCCTCCTATTGTGTCCATCGGCGGTGTAGATGTAGTAGTGGACATAGATGTACTGGTGGCCGATGTAGATGTACTTGTCATGTTGGCGTAGCCGTCCCCAGCAGAGTCGCCAAAAAGTGTGTTGACACAGAAACGTGCCCCCGCACTTGGGTCAGTTCGACGATCCAAAAGTGCACGGATACTTAGGAACAAGCCTAAGCGTGACGTGGTACCGACATCACATTCCGACTACCGTTAGTCATGATAAGGGGGGTGGAGTCGCCAGGCAACCAGATTACACAAAATAATCCAATTAGCCGAAAGAGATAGATTAAACAGAATAAAATCAGCAAACCAGTCGGAGCCTGCCTGGTTCGAAGTCTGGTGCGAAGGGGTCACCGAAGTGTACCTTCGGCGTCTGGTGCGAAGTACTCCGCCGAAGGGTGCTTCGGCATTCGGACTGATCCAGCCAAAGATGGGCTCCAAACGGATCTGGACGCGATGATCACCTCCGAACAACGGGGTCCGGCGTGAGATCTCCGATATAGCAAACTACAGAATAATGACGCGAGGGCCACACGAGAGCGCAACTTCGTCCGGTGCAGAGTATGGTCGTGGCGAAGCCCGTTGCGACGAAGTATGCTGGCGAAGCCTGTAGTCCCACCAAAGGCTGTCCTGGTGACCTCCAAAACCGATCTGTCAGCTCCGGACTCCTCCGACGAAGTAGCTCCGAACGTAGGAACCTGCAACAAAGATGATTCGAAGTACCGATTCGGCCTGAGGACCGAATTTTGCTAAGTGTAGCGAAGGTAGCAATCTGTTACGCAGATTAGCGGATACATCATAGGCGAAGTAACAAGGCAATAGCAATCTATTACGTAGATTAACGGATACTTCACAGGCGAAGTAACAAGGGTTACCACTATTCTGTTGTGGCCGGCGGAGGGCTTCCAGGCAAACGCACGAAGAGGTACAGGAAAATAAAGGTAAAGTAAATACGATCAAAGCATGTGGCTTTGGTTTGGTTTGAGTTTTGGGGGGTCCTCTACGCTGGCCTTGCCTCTCTATTTATAGGGGCTTAATTCCTAATCTAATATGCTATTAATCCGGCCGGATGGAGATAAGAATTGAGCCAGAATCATATACAACTCCATCTCTACCGAAGTGGGCTTCGGCCAGGCCCATCGAGGCCTGCTCCTCGGGTCGAAGCTTCGGTGGCGTGGGCCTCCGAAGGCTTCCCAGCCGAAGCCCATGGGCTGTCTAGAGGATTTTGGAGCCCATAGCTCAGTGGACTTCGGCCCTGTAGGGCTTCGGACAGACCCTGGACATGTGTATTTTCTGCCCAAATCACCAAAATTGATATTTTGACAATCTAGCCATTAATACCATTTTTTGCCATCAACACTCATCCATTTTGAAAATCAGAGTTCCTTTTTTATTTTTCTCTAGCAGTTTCTTCCAAGCCAGCAGCGGCCATTTCTCTGTGCACCATTACTGCTTGCATCTCTTCTAGTTTTTCCTGATGCGCCCAAGCCGTTCGTCTGGCCGGTTTTTCTCTGCACGTGGGAAACTTCACCTCGGGTCTACAAATACGCCTTTGTGCCAACGGTTTTCTCTAGACCACCAGACCGGCTCATCGAAGCCAGTTTACGTGAAGCCTCCATTTTTACCCTCAGGTGGTTTTTATTCTCATGTGCTTCGGTTCGGCTCTTGTTTATTCTCCATCCCTCACGTGACTTCGAAGCAGGCAACGCGTGTGGTCTTGGAGTAGCAGTGCGTGGCTAGAGGAGTGGCGGCATCTAGGCAAGGTGTTCGAAGCAGGAGTGCAGGCACTCCAATCTACTATTTGCACACACTGCTAGACTTCGTTTAAAGCACAATAATTTTTCATCTCTATTCTCATGCATATATAGTATTTATTCTTGAAATGCTTTGATTATTTTGAGAAATATCTGTGAGGATGGAGTGTTTGATGATATGCTTGTGAGACTTGTGTATGACTAGTATATGATTAAATGCCTATGATTATCTTGTGATTAATGAAAAGTATGTGTTTTGATGAAATAGTTGTTCATCTGTCATTTGATTTGCGAGTAATATTAGTCTGCTTGTAAGCACTATGATTGTGTCTTTTCAATTAGGACACTGATTGTTTTCAGGCTAGATTATTTTTAGTGCTTATGATCTCTCAGTCTATCACTTCACAACATATCTGATAGGAGAGTGATAGCACTGGTTTTATCTGGGATTATTCTTTAAGAATCTGTTTGTTATTGCTAGTTGGTTTTTGGAGGAGCGTTGGGTGTCAAAGGGAAGGCCATCTATTGGAAAGAATTTATCGAGGCGCCCATTCACCCCCCCCCCCTCTAGTTGCTACTCTCGTTCCTACAAGTGGTATCAGAGCCTTGTTAGGGTTTTTTCATACCTTAACCGGTTCTAACCCAAGGTAGCGATCATGACTTCTTCTGGGAAGGTTTCATCTCTTGGGGTTTTGGGCTATAATTATTAGAAGACTCGCATGTGAGCCTATCTATTAAGCCAAAGCTCAGGAATTTGGGATATGTGTTTTCATGCTTCTTTCACTGTGTGTTCATCTATTGAGCGTACTACCCTTGAGTTAGTCATTGAACATGACCTAAACAACAAAGCAATTGACATTTTGTTTTTTGGTTTAGGTCCCAGTGAGTTTGAGCGTGTTATCCATCTCGGCACTGCTCGAGAGATCTAGGCAACCCTCCAGGCACACCATGAGGGGACAACTCAGGTCAAGTCTAGGTTTTATCAGACCTAGCGGCGAGAATAAGAAAATTTCTCACAGAAGCTAGGTGAGATTATAAAGGCTTTGTTTGGTCACTTTTAGTCGATCATTAACAAGCTTTGGGCCAACAAGGCTGATCGGGACCAGCTTATCTCAGATCATGAATAGGTGCTCAAGGTTCTTCATACCTTAGACCCTAAGGTCTGGGAGATCAAGGTGTCTTCTATTGTTGAGAGTTCTTCTTACGATACCTTGACTGTCACAAAGCTTTTTAGTAAGCTCAAGGCCTCAGAGGTTGATATCCTGCTGAGATCAAATCTCATTGGTTCTGGTTCCAAAACCCTGGCCCTTACGACTCCTTCTACTGATACTTTTTCATTGAGGTGTGCTTTGTCCTCTTTGATGTCTATCACTGAGGATCAGTTGGATTTTTAGAAGATGATGATTTATGCTTGTTCAATAATCGGGTTTGTTGTGTTTATGATAAGAGAATGCTTAAATGACATGGCACAAAACCTGGTTGCTTTGAGTGTGGTGATCCAGATCATTTCATCATCGATTGTCCCAAGCGGAACAATCAAAAGACACTACCACAGAAACATACATTAGTGGCGGGTCATAATGTACATTAGTGACGGGCATGTTCCCTATCACCCTTATCATGTCAGTAAAGCACTATCATTAATGATGAGTAAATACACGTAACTAAAGGGTCCGTCCAGGTCCACGCCGTGTCCGACATGCCCTCTTTTAGTGACGGGTAACATTGGTTACCCATCACTAAAGGTTATCTTTAGTGACGGGTAGTACTTTACATCCATTACTATTGTGACCTTTAGGGACGGGTCGCTAATTTCACTTGTCACTAATATTATGGTTATATTAAAAAAATAATTATTTTTAGGCTGCATCCTTAATAGGTCATCTTTAGTGACGACATTACTTTACACAACCCGTCACTATTGTGACCTTCATGGACAAGTCGCCAATGTCACCCGTCACAAATGTTATGGTCATATTAAAAAAATATTTATTTTTAGGCTGCATCCTGAATCAAAGCTAGGATTTGGTAGCCAATTTTATAAATTGCAAACAACACAGAATTCATCACAGAATACCACCATCATAGATTGCATTGCACAAACAAAGCATCCATAACAATAGAATTCTATATATATTCGCCAAATGTTTGCAACTATTACATGACAAATTGAATCATTAATTCTAGCCCATATAATGGAAAGTGCCATTCTTTGTGAATACTTGTTCCTCAAGGAATTTCACTAGTCGTGAATGGATCACTGACAACTCAGACTATCTAAGACTGCCTTCAGGTATGTTAAATTCCTGTAAATTGAGTTTTTGACATCAGTCAATGTTTACATAAGTGAAAAGTAAATAAAATAGAAGAACAAAGCTCACGATAATATCTTACGTCGGGTGATTTAAGATTCACTATTTTTAGGGCAAGCGTCATATGGTGTGCAACATAAAACCCACATTGGTTTTTAAGAGGTTGACTATAGCACTGTTATGGAAATATACGATTAGTTTGGATAACACATTAAATTTGAAATGGTAAACATTTAGAAACTTATAGGCCATTGCGGCTTTATGAATCAATTGTAGGTCTTTTGTTGCTTTGGTTTTGTGGACACGGGCAACTAATTTGAAATCTCTGTAATGAGGTAGAACATGATCGAGTTAACAAGAATAGGTTAAAGGTTCAACTTGTAATAAAGAGAAGAAAACCTTACTCATCCATTCGGTCCCTCTCAGTGCACTCGCCATTCGGTCCCTTTGGTCTTGCTGAGTCAAGGTACCATATGATCTTCCACTTTGAGGCGATGAGTAGTAGGACATAATGTCCATTCAAGTGGTGTATGCCCATCATATGTTGATCTCTTGTGATGCATGCGGTGATTAACTTAAATAGGTAGTCGGAGCACGACTTCCTATCACTTTTGATTGTCGACATTGCTAACATCCGTGGATCCAAATATTTGAATTCTTGATTCTTGTTTTGTTGCCACATTAACCTACACATATGAAAGAGTAGTTAATACCACATAATGACGTGTTGACTTTAATATAAAATATAGGTTAAGTAACTTACAATGTCCAACACCGCAGCAAGCTGATGTCGAGAGCGTTCAAGTTAAAAAGATCGTATAGATCGTTGAAGCATACCAAGAAATAGTTGTCAATGGTATAGAAATTAATTTTCTTGTATGGTACAATGACCGAACTTTTGTTTTCTTTGCAGCCATTGAGGTATAATTGAAGGAGGTCCATTAAGGCTTGTCCTCCCCTTCTTAGTTGATCTTGAGGTAGTAGGTTCTTTCCTTGTTTGTAATTAGAATGTGCAAGAGTCCAGGCTAACACAACCTTAGGCTTCACCACTTTGAGAGTCTTTTCGTTACCAACCTTCTTTGTTTTTTGTGTAAAATTGTTTTTTGTGTACAACCTTGCTCGATGGGTGGAGTTACAAAAGGCGCAACAACAGTAGGTGGTTGAGCAGCTGGAGGTTCAATAGTACAAGGTTGAGCATGAGCTTGGTTGAGCAGCTAGAGGTTCTTGGCATCGACCAAAATATCCACCCATTTCCATTGTACCCATGTGAGATGGACAGTGTGAGGGGTGGTGATTTTGTCATTATGAGGAATAGGCAATGGGATGTATTCCACATTGGGGTGCACAAAATCATTAGACACCACTGCAAATCCCTCATTTATCGTCAAGTTGTGTATCTTATATTGATATTGGTACACAACACCCCTTGCCACCTCAATCTAAACCCCAATGGGCTTTATGACAAGATTGCACGTGGTTGGTTCAGTTAGCCAGTAAATGGCGTCATCCAAACCACTGCACACCAATCAGTGCTCAACCTCTCTTGATACACAGCTGCTCTTTATAGAACAAGGAGGGCTATCAAGTGTAGCTTGGTCTAAAAGGATAATACCCTATCGAGCTAAACTACTCACGATATCTCCATATAGATGCCTCTTTATCTTCGTAGAGAGTGCCTCCACATCGATTCCCGCG
Source organism: Zizania palustris (assembly GCA_019279435.1). NCBI lineage: Eukaryota > Viridiplantae > Streptophyta > Magnoliopsida > Poales > Poaceae > Zizania > Zizania palustris. Next base: position 37,776,569 of record JAAALK010000290.1, read on the forward strand.
GACCTTCTTCGCTTCTTGTACATGTCAGCATTGTCTGGGAAAACATGCCCCACACGCGACCAGGGTGCTCTAGGTTGCCAAGAGCAGTTGTTATCTCATCGTGCTCACGCACGGCAGTGAATGATACTTCCGATGACTACGCCGCCAGATCTTTTACCTTCTCAACCAATATCGTTTCCTCGCTTGAGGTCCACGCCACTTCACCACTCTCTGTCAGACTCCTCGGGCCCATAGAAATGATTGCGCTCTACCGAGAAACTGTTGCCACAGATTTTCTTTTCCCTCACTGGTCATCTTGGCATCTTCGGTTGACCACCTATCTTTCATCCCCATGTAACTAGTTGAACCAAGGTTGTGGGATAGCTTATTCCTAGATTGAAGCTATTTCTTGGTAGAGCTTTCTTCCTTGAAATCAGCTAAGCTCTTCATTTTGACAAATTGGTCTTAGTCCTCCTTTTCAATAATGGGTATTTTGAGAAGGGGCTCGATATTTTTGGCAACAAATTTGTTGACATGGTTGCTTTTAAAAGACCTCTATAGCTTGGATATCATCTTCATATCGTACTTACCACCCGTCACTGATGATCAAAGCAAGCACAACACTTGTGCAGTCACATATAAAAGTGACCACACAAGTGTTTATGATGCTGGTATTACTAATGCGACCACACAAGTATTGTGCTTCTGGTAAACGATGCCATGGCATAGTTTGTGAGGAATGAAGCCTGGTCCGACGCTTCCACATGCTTGTGGATGCATCGAGCCAGGCAACATCCACCACAAACCCTCATGGCAAAGAAAGAAGCAAGAAGAGTAAGAGCAAAAATCTGATGTTTTGAAGTCCAAATGCAAGCAACCAGTGTATTTAAAGGATGTAAATAGAAATTAATGTGCCAGCGACTTACCTCCACTAACTGCCAACAGTAATGAGATCAATAAAGTAGTATTTTTACAAAATAATCTTTAGTGACGGGCAGTATTGGTGCTTATATACATATCTTTAGTGATGGTTATCCATATAAGGACGTTACTAAAGGTGGCCTTAGGGTTTCAGACAACGCAATATAACAACACTTTTTAGTGACGGGTGGTACTACCAACCGTCACTAATGTGGTGCCCCATATTTAGTGACGGGGTCTCAACATAGACTGTCATATAGAGGCAACCTTTAGACGGGGTCTCAACCCATCACTAACTTAGGCGCTCCTGCCAGCCTCGTCTTTAGTGATGGGTCCTATTGCGACCCATCACTAATAAGGCAGCATTACTGACGCGTGTGAAATAACCTGTCACTAAAAGTGTATTATTGACGCGTGTCTTTTACCGATCACTAAAGACGCGTCACTAAACATTGTTTTTGTGGTAGTGAGGTAGCTCCGATAAGAACACCTTCACCAAGGGCAAGCCCAAGATGAAGTTCTTCCGAAAGGCCCTGAAGGACTACCAGTGTGAGAACAAGAAGCGAGAAAAGGCCTTCTTCACCGAGATTGAGAGAAACTACTCCAAGCGATCATCCTCTTCTTTCTCTTCATCAAGCTCAAGCGATGAGGAGATCGTGATCAAGAAATGGAAGGAGAAGTACATGGATGATCTGGCTGACCTCTACTTCATAGATTTCGGGGACAAGCCGAAGAGTCGTTATCATCACATCCGAATATCCCGCAAGAGCTTCTATTCAATGGCTCTTGAGGATAAAGAAGACAAAGCTGCTCCGACAACTCCGACAATGTTGACAAGAAGGTATCCTCTTATGAGTGAGAAGTTGTTGAATTACATGAAGAGAATCATCAAGAATTGAAGTATTGGGAGAACTTATTAGGAGGGTTAAGAAGAGGGTAGATGAGCTGGAGAGTGAGCTTTCTATTGATAGCAAAAAATGGCATTAATGGTCGAAATTGTCAAAAAGTCGATTTTGGTAATTTGGGCTTAAAATATGTTGTTTCCTAGCATAGGACAGTCCAACCAGCCATAGTAAGCTAATCCAAACGACCATGTAGGCCCAGTCAGATTGGCCATACAGGCCCAATCGGACTGGCCTAGCCTGAGTCTGAACAGATAAAATTAGTTTCGGGTTTATTTGATCTCCAATTAGATCTTAACCACTTTGGACGAGTCCTAGTCAAGTTAGACTCCAGGAAACACCAAGACCACCCCCTATAAATATAGGGGCAAGGCTGATTCAAAGGGTATCTCCACAGATCAACTCAAAACCCTAGTTCTAAATCGCACTTTTATTCCAATTTACTTTTGTTGCCCTAGTTTTAGCTTTAACGTACATCTTTGATGGTTTACGCTGGAAACCACCCGTCCGCCGTGTTGTAATCATGGTAAGTCCTTGTCGATTCACTCGTGAATCATCCTTTTCATCCACGTAATGGATTTTCTATCGTTTTATTGGTTTTTACCGGTGATTCAGTCTCTTGGCCGAATTACCTTTGGTTTCTTGGTGTTTTTATAGTGTTTCATCTCTCCCATCTTTGCCAAGAAATTTTGCTACAATCCATCCATAGGAAGACAGTCATCGGGACCCCAGAACCAACCATCTTGGGGCAGCCGATCTGACCGGCCCATGCCATGCCGTCACTTGACGCGTCGGCACACTGCGGTCCGACCGGTGGCACGAGGCCGGTTTGACCAGGCTTCGAAGGAGGCTTCATGCTCCTTCGCGCTGGACGCCAGAGCCCTTTGCCCGGAGCATCGCACACCATTCGGTCCGACCGGAGCCCACCCATCGGTCTGACCGACCGAAGGCTAGTCTTCAAGCCGGAGGTGTTTTCACAATGGAGCTCATCTTAACGTCGGCTCCCAGACCCCATAAGGCCCCCCTGTCTGATCGAGGTCACACCCTCAGTCCGACCTATAGAGAGGCTGAAGGCCCCTTTGGGATCTCTTCAGACCTCTTCGCATCCGAGCGCTAGAGGCCCCTTCGGCGACCCCTCTGCACCACCGGTCTGACTGGCGGTGTACCCTCGGTCTGACCAGCTCGCCTTGGCCAGTATAACCACCAGTTAGGTTCGGTCCAACTGGCTTTGTTTTGGCCGATTTGGTTTAATTATTTTTATACACAATTCGATTAGTTGAATAATTTTTCTTTGAGATTATTTGATTGCCTAGCGACTCCGTTATTCCCTTACCATTGTTTAAGGGTCGTCGGAATGCGACATCGGCATTGTGTTATGCTTAGGGATTTACTCCTAAATATCTGCACGCTTTTGGATCATTGGATCGGCGTCCGTGTGTGTTACGCTTTGTCGTTAGATTTTAGCATCAACACTTTCTATGGCCAATAGCAAGATTGAGAGTCTATCTTCTTTCCCTTTCTTGGGTGGGAGCAGTGAGTGATTAAACTATGAGGTGTTTCTTAGTGACCTGACTTCTCTAAAGTCTAGGTACACCGAGAGGGTGGATAAGAGAGATGCTTTGGCCACTAATCTTGAAAGCGCCCAGCTGGAGCTGAAAGATGCTCATGCCTCAACTTTCGTGCCTTGTAGAGACTACCCATCCCATTTAGCTGACCTAGCTAAGCTGAGAGTGAAGGGTGATCAGTAGTCAGGCGAGCTTCAGTGCCTTAGAGCTGAGTTGGTATAGACCAAGCATGAGTTAGAGACCTTGTCAGCTCTACCCACTATCTGTGAGAATTGTTTGTCTCTAAGGATGGTGCTTGTCAAGAAGAAAGTTGAGATCCAAAAGCATGAGAAATCTGTATAAGTCAATAGAGAGTGTGAGATATGCTTATCTCAGGTGGAGGTAATAGATTCCTTGAGAGAGGAGTTAGCTGATTCTCAAAATGAGAACTCTTACCTTAGTCAGATCCTGAGTTGGGCGAGTGCTTGAGAGTCTTAGCTCGACATGATGATCCAATAGTTTAAGAGACAGGATGGGTTTGCAGTAGGTTAAACCTACATCAAGGTTGACTTTGAAAGTGCTCTGAGTCATGCAGTGGAGTGGAGTAAGATGACCCTTGAATAGGGATATCCTAAGACTCACTCCACTGAGTCCTTTCAGACCAGTTAGCCCAAGGATGGAGTGTTCCAAGAGAACCTAAAGCTCCATCTAAGAAGCCTGTCTGGATACCGAAACCCAAGAGTCTTCTTACCTCTCTTGACTCTCTTCTTGGACCCTCTCACACCAAAGTTTCAATACCAAACACCACCAAGCCTAAGAAACCCAAGACTCAACTACATCCTAAGAGCCCTACATACCACTTTAAAGAATACATCACCTTTGGGAACAATGGTCAAGGGAAGGTAATTGATTTTGGTTCTGTTTGGATCTCTAAGCATTTCTCTTTAAAGAATGTTGCTTTGGTTGGAAAATTGAGTTTTAATCTGGTTTTGGTTTCACAACTTCTTGATGAGGGCTTAGACGTTCATTTTAAGATGGGCATGTCTTCTATTGTTGATTATAAAGGATCTTTGGTTTGCCGGATCTTACCCTTTGATAAGGTTTTTTGGATTGATTTCTCTAGTTCTTTTGGACCTTCTCGCTTTTTGATTACTGGATCTTCTTCTGAGCTCTAGAGGTGGCATAGGAGGTTAGGTCATTTGAGCTTTGATCTGCTAGTCAGATTGAGTTCTATGGAACTCATCCAAGGATTGTCTAAGCTTAAGATGGAGAAGGATCTATTTTTCCATCAGTGTCGTCATGGAAAAATGGTTACCACTTCTCACACACATGTGACTCAGGTGATGACTTCGTATCTCGGAGAGATATTACATGTGGATATTGTTGGTCCAGCTCAGGTACGTTCAATCGGTGGGAAGTGGTACGTGCTTGTGATAGTTCACGACTTATCTCGATTTCTGTGGGTTTTTTTGGAGTCTAAGGATGAGACATTTTAGTTTGTTTATGACGTAATTCAGAAGCTGAAGAATGAGAACAATGGTAGGATGCAAGCAATTTTCTCTGACAACAGTTTTGAGTTCAAGAATTCTCAGTTCATCCTTTTCTGTAGTGATCAGGGTCTTGATCACTAGTTTTTTGCCCCTTACACTCCCCCATAGAACAGCGTTGTGGAACAAAAGAATCGCACGCTAGTCGAGAAGGCTAGGACAATGCTCGATGAGCATAGGACTTCTAGGCATTTCTAGGCTGAAGTTGTGAACACTGCTTGCTATCTGGCCAATCGCATTTTTCTCAGAGCTTACCTAGGTAAGAAATCACATGAGTTGTGGTATGGAAGACAACCCAAGATGAGCCACTTGTAAGCGTTTGGCTGCAAGTGCTTTGTGCTCAAGAAGGGAGGGCATTTGGATAAGATTTGAGTCTCGTTGCTGGGATGGATTCTTTCTTGGTTATGCTTTGCATTCTCGAGGTTTCTGAGTCTGGAACCTCGACACCCAGCAACTTGTCGAGATGTGTGAGGTTTCTTTTAATGAGTCTATGCCTTCAATTACTTCTCCTTTTGAGCATTTTGGTGATGATGAGCTTGGAGAGCCCATCTTCGAGGAAGATGAGGACACTCCCGCTGTTGATGAGGGTGAGCCTTCTACACAGCTTGCATACCCCACACCTTTCGAGACTTTGACTGAGGATGAGGGCGGACCTCTGATCACTTCTTCCACTTTGATCGAGCCTGCTCAATCGAGTCTAGAGGTACCAGGTGCTGATTTTAGTGACACCTTCTGAGACTTTGACTAAGGATGAGGGCGGACCTCTGATCACTTCTTACACTTTGATCAAGCCTCCTTAGTCAAGTCTAGAGGTGCTAGCTACTGATTCTGGTGAGGTGACGTCTGATCGTCAAGGCTCCGAGTAGTTCAGCGTGATCACCCCCTTGAGCTCATCATTGGTGATCTTACTTCAAGATTTTTGCATTCTCAGATTGGTTCTCTTGCTATTTTTGCTGAGTCTACTTTTGTTGCCACTTTTTAGCCTAGAGATGTTGCTCACGCTCTATCTGATGCAAATTGGATTAATGCCATACAAGAAGAGCTTGCAAAGTTTGTTCGCAATCGGGTTTGGATGCTAGTTGAGCTGCCAATGGATGCAACCCCATAGGCACCAAGTGGGGATTAGTTGCCTAGGGTTTTTGCCAGAAGGAGGGTATTGATTTTGAGAAGATTTTCGCCCCTGTTACCGGTCTTGAGTCCATTCGCATACTTTTGGCATTCACTGCTTTGAAATATTTTAAGACTTTTCAAATGGATGTCAAGAGTGCTTTTCTGAACGGGTACATAGAGGAGGAGGTCTATGTTAGGCAGCCCCCCGGTTTTGAAAACCCTAAGTTTCCTCGACATGTTTTCAAACTGATAAAATCTTTGTATGGTTTGAAGCAAGCCCCCAAGGCTTAATATGAGTGTTTGAAGAAGTTTTTGTTGGGGAATGGATTTGTGATGGGTTTTGTGGACAAAAATCTTTTCTTGCTCAAAAATGACCCTGATTTCTTGATTGCTTAGATTTATGTGGACGATATTATTTTTGGTGGTTCTACTAATGAGCTTGTGTGCAAATTTTCTGAGCATATGCACAACGAGTTCGAGATGAGCCTGATGGGTGAGCTCAAGTACTTTCTAGGGATCCATATCAAGTAGACCAAGGAGGGAATTTTCATCCACCAAAGCAAGTACACGCGAGATATGCTGGAGAAGTTCGACTTTGGTGGAGAGCTGAAGCCTCAGATGACCCCAAAGGGCACATCTGGGGGCTTGGACAAGGACAAGAGCAGCATCAAGGTCAATGAGGGAGAGTATTGAGGGATGATTGTTTCACTACTGTACTTGACTGTGACGAGACTAGACATCCAGCTTGTCATGGGATTGTGCGGACCGTTCTAGTATTCACCATGTGCATCTCATCTTTAGGCTATGAAGCACATATTCAGGTTTCTTACCTATGCACCCGATCTCGGTATTTACTATTCAGCATCATAATCTCTTGATTTGTGTGATTTTTCGGACACTGACTTTGGTGGGTGCCAGTTGGATCGCAAGTCGACTTATGGTACCTATTAGTTCCTTGGCTCTTCGCTTGTTTCTTGGTCTTCTCAAAAACAATTTGGAGTTGCTCTTTCCACCATAGAGGCTGAGTATGTAGCTGCTGCTCACAGTTGGTTTAGATGATTTCCACTCTTAGAGATTTAGGGTTGTCTTTCCTAGCTAGAGTGCCTTTGTTTCGCAACAGTACCAATGCGATTATTGTAGGAAAAAACCCATGTCTTCATTCGAAAACCAAACATATTGATGTGTGCTTTCACTTTTTGAGGGATCAATATGACAAAGGTGTCATCGACCTTGTTCATGTTGATACCCATCATCAGTTGGCTGACATTCTTACCAAACCCCTATATCAGTCTACTTTTGAGTGTTTGCGATGGGATTTGGGAATTGTGTATCCTTTTTAGGATATTTTGAGTCTTTTCTTTCTTCTTTACTCTTTTATTTGAGTCTTTTTGTGTGAGTACATATCATGCATATTCATATATCCACACTTTGAGCTTGCTTCTGTTATATGATTAAACTTCTTTTACTCATTCCTGCTAGTATATGCTTTTGAATACCTGTCGATGATCATGCTTTGCTTCAGTTCACATGATATATCTGATATTTGTCATATGCATGCCTTTTATGCTTTAAACTTGAAAAATGATCACCATTGATTTTGGTAACTAGCATGTATTGGTTGAATGCTTTTTGCTATCTTTTACATGTCTAGTAGCTGAATCTTTTACTTTGATACAAATATGCAATTTGGACATCGCTTTAGAGCATCTCCAGCTGCTCTCCTTCTTCATCCCCTATAGTTAAATTTAGGGAATTTGTTGTAAAATTCGTCCTCTAACAGATTCCTTATTCCATCTCCTACCCTATCTCATCCCGTACTCCTCTCTCCTCATCCCCCAAATCTAGGGAATCTCTCTCCTCCCCTATCCATGCCACGTCAGCACTGTGATAAAGAAAGAAGAAAAAAGAAAGGAAGAAAGAAAGAGAAAGAAGAGAAGGAAAAAAGAAAATAAAATAGAAAATAGAAAAATAAAAGGACAAATTATTTTCTTTATAATTTTTAAGATGTTTTTGAGATCAATTTATTTAGACTAATTATAGGATATTTATTTAGTCATGAAAAAATAAAAATTCACAATGAAAATATAGTTATTGAATATATAACCGTTGTAATTTTTACCATTGAATGATAATAAAAAATCTATCAATCGTCAACAACAATAATGATCATACATAATAGTATATATGTTAGAGATATAACCGTTAAAAATATAGTTGTTAGAATTTTTACCATTAGATAATAATAAAATAGAGGATTCAAACATATAGGGAATGAGTTTTAGGGAAGCCGGTGAAGACCGAAGCTGTATAGGGATGGAATCTTTTAGGGTCATTCCCTATATGAGAGGTATAGGGGATAAGTTATAGGGAAACTGCTGGAGATGCTCTTACATGGAAAACATGCTATAAAATGATAAAAATCATGAAAATGAAAAAGCCATGCCTTTTATGCTGAAGTGAAAATATACAGGTGGGTTTGTTGTGTCGCATTGCATTCTTCTGGACTTCTTACCATAGCACTTTGGTATGAACTAGGATATTGTAATGTATGCCAAGACCAACGTCTTAAGCTTCTAATGGTCCTGTTCTGGCATAGGCTTGACTTGGTCAGTTAGTATAAGGTTGACATGCAAATAAGCCCTGGCACAAATGAAAAAGGAAATGAAAAGAGCCTAAAAATGTAAAGATAACAAGTTTGCTAAAGCTCTTAGTTTTGGACAATGCTTATCCTCGTAGATGTTAGTTAGCTTTTGCACTTCATCCTTTATCGTGCCTGTTAACTAGAAAATGTGGTGATGCTTTTGTTTCCAAAAATTTGAAAATGTGTACTAATGACTTTCTTTAGATTATATCGACTGCACTAATCATGCCATGTTTCTTAGATAATATTCCCTACTATACTTGCTAGATTTTGTAATTACAGTTAATCATATATGAGAAGCCTACTTTTTACACTCCACTTGGACCCGAGTTGCATTCATTGCATATTTTGAGGGTGAGCTGCATTTCAGGGGGAGTTGAGTTAAGTCGTGTCTCTTTTGAGTGCTTTTAATCTCGCTTGATGAGTCCAGTTATCAACAAGGGGGAGAAATTTTGGGATATTTTATCTTTTAGAAGGGCTTAGGGAGATTTTTTGGCTTTCTCTGGAATTAGTTTTAGGGGGAGTTTATTCTATTTTGCCTTTACTCTTCTGGATATCCTTGTTAATAATTCAAAGATTGCACTCGTTTGAGTTTTTATTTGAAATCACTCGTTTGAGTTTTTATTTGAAATCTTATTTATTTTTTGTTTAACCATAATGACCTTTTTCTGGCTTTTGTTTGGCTTTTGGTCATTAGGGTTAAACCTTTTATTTTATTTTCTCCTTTCTATTCTCTTGTGTTTTGTTTTTCGTGTTTCCACATATTTTGCGGGTTCAAAGTGTTGATGAAGAGGATGTTGACAATGCACTCATCAAAGGGGAGATTGAGGAGCCATGTCAAAGATCATGGGTCTCATGGCTCCAGAAGATGATGAGTGATTCTCAACGGAAGTCAAAGATATAGAGAAGAAGAGAAGACATGTCGTGTATTGACCACGTATGACTCAGGTACATGGGTGGTGAGCGATTGTTGGGAAGATAGAGCTGCGGAGTTAGGCCGACACAATCTAGGTTCATGGGCCAAGAATGACAGGAGACTCATTGTGGTTTGACCGGGTTTGACTCAAGTAAACGGGCGGCAAGCGATTGTTGGGCCGAGGGGGCATAGAGTCAGGTTAGCCCAATCTGGGTACCTGGCGCAGAGGCGACGAGCGCTTTATCTATTTCGGCGCAAAACCGATGCCCCATCTAAGATGTCGATTTGAAATTGGAAGGTCCTAAAACAACGTCGTAGCTACTATGAAAGCTCTGTGTGAGGACAAGTTACCTTTAGTTAGGATTTTACTATTTTGCCTCTCAGGCCTACGGTCTATCTTAATCGAGTCTGTAAAAATCCTAAGGGCAGTTTAGTCATTTTTCATTTTATCCTTGCGTTTGTAAAAAAACCCTAAGGGTTTAATGGTATGTTTGTATTTTTGTGGGCTGGCTATTTAAAGCCTACTAGCCCCTAGGGTTAAGGCAACTCATCCATTTTGAAAATCAAAGTTCCTTTTTTATTTTCCTCCAGCACTTTCTTCCAAGCCACTAGTGGCCATCTCTCCGTGCGCAATTATTGTCTGCATTGCTTTCGGTTTTTCCTATCACACCCGAGCCATTCATCTAGCCGGTTTTTCTATTCGCGTGGGCGACTTTGCCATGGGTCCATAAACATGCCTCCGCGCTAATGGTTTTCTCTAGACCACTAGACCGGCTCGCCAAAGCCAGCACACATGAAGCCTCCATTTTTCCCTCGGGTGGTTTTTATTCTCCTGTGCTTCAGCTGGGCTCCGGTTTCTTCTCCATCCCTCACGCGACTTCAGAGCAAGCAACGCATGTGCTCTTGGCATAGCAATGCATGGCTGCTAGCAGAGTGGCTGTGTCCAGGCGAGGTCTTCGAAGTAGGAGCGTACGCACTCCAATCTGTTATTTGCGCGCACTGAATTGACTCCGTTTAAAGCACAGTAATTTTTTATCTCGATTCTCATGCATCTACGGTATTTATTCTTGAAATGATTTGATTATTTTGAGAAATATCTATGAGGATGAAGTGTTTGATGATATGCTTGTGAGACTTGTGTGTATGACTAGTATATGATTAAATGCCTGTGATTATCTTGTGATTGATGAAAAATGTATGTTTTGATGAAATAGTTATTCATCTGTCATTTGATCTGTTTGTAATATTAGTCTGCATATAAGCACTATGATTGTATCTTTTCAATTAGAACACCGATTGTTTTCAGGCTAGATTATTTTTAGTGCTTGTGATCTCTCAGTCTATCACTTCACATTATATCTGACAAGAGAGTGATAGCACTGATTTTATCTGGGATTATTCTTTGAGAATTTGTTTGTTATTTCTAGTTAGTTTTTGGAGGGCCATTGGGTGTCAAAGGGAAAGCCATCTATTCAAAAGAATTTATCGAGGCGCTCATTCACTCCCTCCCCCCCTCTAGTCGCTACTGTCGGTCCTACATTGGCCCAACTTGAGGAAGAAGAACAGTGTTGTGTTTAATGATGTGATAAGGGCTTGCAAGGGCAAGCATATATATGATTTGATGGCACTGAAGCAATATTGGTGTGAAGAAGCTATCTGTCAATTTTATACCACCCTCTTTCGGACTATAGAGAATGATGAGCCCACTTTTCATTAGAGGATTGAGGGAAATGTCTTTGAGGTTTCCATATCAGATATTGCTATCATACTTGGACTTGACAAAACTGACCTCAATTGTCACATGTTGGACCAAGAGCCGACTCTTGAAGCAGATCATATGTGATACCTCTATCAGCCAGCTATGTATCATGTAGGGACAACCAAGGGTCTCCTCCCATTCTTTGAGGTACTGAACAATATGTTTAGGAAGACACTACTGCCTAAGCAAGGATATGAAACTCATTTGCTCTCCAATGCTAGAAACTTGTTGAGTGCCATAAGGGAGGATCAGCCTCCTTTTAGTGTGGCACATTTTCTGTGGAATGAGATTTGGAACTGCTTAGTGACACTGAAGAGAAGCTTCATCTATCCTCCATACATTCAGCTAGTCATCAACAAAGTCACCCGCCTCCGAATGGTTCCAGAAGTGGATCATTGCACCTTCACTCCTAGAGTTCCCAAGGCCCCGGGTCTAGCTCTAGCTCTAGCTCAGGCTCCTCTAGTGTCCTCTCGACCTCCAGCTCAAGTGGACAAGCATCTAGATCGAGATCCTCCCCATCCTCTTCTCCTATCAAGAGGATGCTTTCAAAGATTTTCACCATATGATGTGGCCTCTCCGTTGCCATAGTTGCTCAGAGGGAGGTCTCTTGAGAGCTTTACCACGCGGTGAATGAGGTACATCAGCGATATGGTCTTCCTCCTTTGGCTCCTTAGCTCGCTCGCTACGACACATTTTATGCCACTATGGGAGCGGAGGTCGGTGACGATCCCTACTCCTACTTATTTGGAGCAGCGGATTCTGTTCCTCAACAGCCACCTCCATCTCTGACTCAGCCTCGCCAGCCTTCTTCATCTTCCAAGGAGGCGTCTGGCAGCGGTGATGAGGATGATGAGAGTAACTCCATGTGATCCCAGTCTCTTTCTCTCTTTTTGGTGTCTTTGATGCCAAAGGGGGAGAAAAGTTTAAAGAAGTTGCCAAGTCCATCTCTAGATTAGTTAGTTCGCTTATCTTTTGTGTCCTCCGTGTCATGAACAATTAGGTTGTAATAATGATTGAACCACTATTTTCTTGTGTATGACATGGATATAATGAACTATCATGGATGCTTAATTTGCCTTAAGTTTAAAGTTGTTCATTATAAGCTTGTGATAATTGGTATATGTGGCAAAATTGTGATAATTGTGAATTTCTATGAAATTCTACAATATATGTTGTGAATGACCTAGATGTCATATGTGTTACTTGTGAATTATTGCATACATTTAGGGGGAGCTAAATTGTAAATATTGCATCTCTAATGTCATTTCATCACTTCTTTGATCATGATGTCATCAATCACCAAAAAGGGGACATTGAAAGAACATCAAGGTGTATCTAGTCCCCTATTTAATTTTGGTGTATTAATGACAATATTGATCAAATGCTACAAACCAAGTTACTAACATGATTGCAGAGATTTCATAAGAAAAGCAATTTCAGTTGAAACAAATTTAGAGAAAAAGCTTTGTTTTGTCCAAATAGGCTCAAAGGTTAAAATTATAATTTTATTCTTTATCTTGAGTCTAGGATCGTCTTACTATTAAGAGTAATGTGTTGGATTTTTTTCAAAACTTTGTGCTCAAAGAAAAAAATTGAAATCTTTTTGGACAAGTTCAAACTGAGTTTTAAATTTTTTAGGCTGATCAACACTTCCGATTTAGATTAGAACTTCCGGTTTGAACTATCTATTTAGAATTATTTTTACATCGAAACTTCCGATTTAGACTCTCTGTTTGGAATTATTTTTCCATCGGAACTTCCGATTTAAACTCTTTGTCTGGAATTAAATTTCCATCATAACTTCCGATTTGGGATCGGAACTTCTAATTTTAACTCTCGGTTTGGAATTTATTTTCCATCGAAACTTCTGAGGTAGGCGTCCAAAAATGCCTAAATGGTAAGATTTTTTAGTGCAGGGTATAAATACCCCAACAGTAACTTTGAACAGCTTACCCTGGCTCTCCAACTCTCTCTCTCTTGAAAATCCTAACCTTAGCTCCCAAGATCTCTAGCGTTCAAACTCACATCTAGAGCGATTCTTTACGATTCGCCTTGAGACCTCAATTGAAATCTTCTCGAGCTTTTTTTGCTGCATTTTTTGAGGAGATTCTTGTGGGTTGGTTTTGTTGATTTTGTTGGATTTTATTGCAAATCTATGAGCACAAAGATTTGAGTTGGCAAAATCTTTTCAACACATTTGTTACTCTTGGAGGTTCTACCTCCTAGACGGCTAGGATTCACTCAATAAGCATCAATAAGCAACCAAGGAGATTGTGGTTACCCAGAGAAGTTTATAAAAGCTCTTCCTTGACTTTGATAAAGAACCAAAGATAAAATCTAAGTTTAGCGAAGGCTAAGACTTGGTGAGGAAAGGGTTGAAAGATACCCGGCCTACCGAGATTTCTCAACGGAGACGTAGGGTCATTGGATCCGAACTCCGAAAAATATATCGTGTGTTCTTGTGTTCATCTCATTTCTAGGGTTTTAACTAGGTCGAACTTTATTTTTACCCGTTCTACTTTTTGACATACCTTTAGAACAATTTTTAGTGTAAAAGTTGTTCCTGACATATTTGCACATATTTCTATTCAAACACTTTCTTTAGAAAACAAATTTTAATTTGATCGATTTTTTCACTATTGGTCGGAAATTCCGATCTACCGAAAGTTTCAGAAAATTCCAATAGATCGAAACTTCCGAGAACCCATTTGAACTTCTGATCCAAGAAGTTTTCAAAATACTGTTTTTACGCAAGAAATTTTTATATTTCCTATTCACCTCCCCTATAGGCAACTTTCAATAGGTAATTTGGTTACCACTAGCTCAGTTTTGGTTCAACACCAATTTTCACTCGGTCTTGCAGTATTCTCCCTATAAGGTTCTCTTTGGCACTGATCGAAATTATCATTTCATACTAAGGGTGCATTTGGTTCTGCTTTTAAAATCTGCTTCTGCTGTGAAAAAGCAGAAGCTGAACCAAACGGGTTTATCAAAACTACTTCTACTATGAAAAAACAGCTTTTTTCTAGTACAAATTTGGAAGCAGCCTGGACCCTTTTTTTTTGCTTTTGCTTTTCTGCTTTTCTAATTTTTATTTCAGATTAAATAGTATGAATTCAAGGTGTCTTAATTGATTTAACATTATTATGGTTTGTATTGCATTGCACAATTTCATGAGATAATATGTGGTTGTCGGTTACTTTATAAGATGAACTATGCACTTTTTTATTTATCTAATATATTTTTAGTTATTTAGTTGCATTAATGTTGAGTGTTTCCTATTTATATATATGTATAGAATATTATAATAATGAAAATTACGTAAGTTATAAAAAAACAGTCAGCTCACAGCAGTTTTTTCACAGCAGTTTCAACCAAACGACTTTTAGCTTTTTCACAGCAGGTAGCTCACAGCAGCTTTTTCATAGCTCACAGCAGAACCAAATGCACCTTAAGTATGTCTCTTCTAGAATAGCATAAGAAGAGTGAGCATGTAGATGTGGCTTCACTGCTTCAGCACAAGAAATTATTTTTAGACATGTTACGGCATCAGTTGAAGAAAGCTCAGCATAGGATGAAGCAGAATGCGGATAATCACATGTCATTTTTATCATTTCAAGTGGGTGATTTGGTTAACTTGAAATTAAAGCCTTATGCCCCATCTTCTGTGGTGAATTGGTCATATTCTAAACTATCTTTTAAGTATTTTAGTCCATTTCCAACGCTGGCTAAAATTGGTCAAGTTGTTTGTAAGTTACAATTGCCTAACAACAATGTCATCCACTCAGTGTTTAAAGCTTAGCAGCTTAAGCAACACATTCCTAACAACTCACCTTTGTTCTCTATGTTGCCAACAACTTTGGAGCTAGACATAAAGGAGCTAGAACCTTCTATCATTTTGAACAAGAAATATAGACGCGAAATGGCGAAACGGTGTCACCCTAATTCACCCGATGGAAAAGGGATTTTGCTCAACTCTTTTCTCATGAAAACTATTGAAGATTACAAGTTAATGATATAATTAGTGTTGGATTAGCATAGGTGGTTACTCCTTCGAAGAGACGCCTCTTCGCAAACAGACGCGATGAACAGACGCGTTCTTTTATATTTTGTAAACTGCCACCTCTTGAAAAACTATAAATAGTCATCAATAAACACATAGGAACATCGATTCCTTTTCTTCCAAATCACAATATGTTATCAGCACGATCGCTCTTACAATCAAGCAAAGAACAGGGAGAAAGAAAAGATCCAAGGGTAAGAAATGGAGACAGAAACACACATTCTGACCATAGTCTTCATCACCGAACTTGTTCTGGATGTCGTCGAGCATCGTCTTCACGCCTCATCTCCAGTCAACCATGGCATTTGATGCCATGGATGCAGACGCTTTAGGCCCTCCAAGCATCATCGTTCTCGAAAGATGAATCGTCAACCTCAAATTGGAAGGGACATGAGCCTCTCTTGGCTTATGAGCGGCCCCTCCGCACCTCTGCTCATCCCCGTCGACAAGATCGAGGCATGGCGTTCATCACTATGCCATGTGCATGTCTATGACAGGTGCCCTCCGAGGACGCCTCCACTTCCTTCACTGACCCCGACATGGGCGGAAGCAGATCTCCCCCTGTCCTGCGCCCCTTTTGGCACACACCAGTGGCAACCGGCGAACGCCTCGACCCCCCACCGGGCTTCAGCCCTCGTGCGGGACATGGAGCACCAAGGCTAGGGTTCGGGTACCCTCCTCCCGGCGTGGAGTACACTCCCCACTAAACCGCTCCCTGCGGGCGGTGCCGACATCTCATTGGGACAACAGCGGCACAGGCGGAGGAAGGCAGCGGTGTAGGTGGGCAGACTATGCAAGTGGGAGAAGAAGTGATGCAGGCAGGAAAAGCGGCGACGCAAGAAAAAATGGGCAGGGAAAACCTAACCGGCGCACCTCCCCTTTTCATTTCTACCGCACGCCAAAACTAATCACAGCCATATGGGCTAGCCTATGGCCCATTATCACTTAACGTGTTTCTTGTTTTTCTTTTTTTATTATTTTCAGGAAGTAAAAAAAGATTTTTTTTTCTGTTTTAAACCTTTATATATTTAGGTTATTCAGAAAAATGCTAAAATACAGTAATGTTTATTAGTATTATATGCTTTAAGTCCTGAAAATGTAATATTGTTCATATGTGTGGTATTGTATTATTGTAATGTTCGGTCCAAGTGACAATATATTAATATAAATGTCTGTTGTGTTTGTGAATTTTTTTGCATTCTCTATGACATTTCTGAAATGATTATTGCAACGAAATTTTCTACATTTCTTGCACTATCGTATAATTTTAAAATTAAGCCCGAAAAATATAAATGCAGTTGACATTGCCCAAATGGCTTAATTTTCAAATATTATATAATGCAAAATATTCAAAACAAAAATTAAGTGAAAAACCTCACATTAAACATATACGACATATGGTGGATAATGCATCTACTACACTTGTGTAGACTATGTACCACCTATATGAGATATATATGATACTATATTATCATGACTATGTCAATGACACATTCTCACATATTCAAAATAATATTAACAGAAAGAAATATGATAGAACATCTGCTATTTTTTCAGATTATGTCTCATATACACTTATAAAAGATCTACACCATTTTTTGGTGATTAACTTCAAATTGTTAACATAAAGAGGTCTACATTATCCAATAATGACTACCTCGTATAAGTTTAAAATTTACACCAAAGAGTGATTATTTCTTATTTTATGCATGAAAATTGAGGTCCACACTAACAATAAATTCAAACGCTAAATTTTATAGCATTTTGCATTTTTTTTTACATACTACTGTATTGATTTTAATAAAAACCATTAGTTTCTACACATATAAGATACCATTGTTTTTTTCATCCCCTAATACCGAAATTCTCTGCCGGGGAACTGGGAACGAGGCATTGCTATCCCTAATCAGCCTTAATTCTAACTGATCATGGATTGAATCTAGAGTAGCAAGGTGCTTGTGTGCTCATTATTGAAAGAAAAGTTATAATGCTGTATTGATTTTTCAAGTGTCTGACATTACAATGTACAAATGTATATATATTAGATGAACAGTTGCTTGTCGCGCTGCTTCATCCCGTCGCGTCGTTCTGCGCCCGTCGCGTCGCTTCACTTCTGCCTGTTTCTGCCGCCTGTACGTTGCTTGCGCCTCTTAACTTCCCATGCGTAAAAACCGGATGCTGCAGCAGCAACTGCTGTTGTTGCCTTTTGCAAGAGGTGGCACACCTTTTGAGGCAATAATTACCATAACACTCCCCCTTAATCGAATTTTAAACTATATGATTGATATCATATGATTCGATTACCCTAACAATCTTTATTAGGAAATTTTGAGAGTAATTTTATAAAAGATAACAGTATGACTTAATATGATCTGATGATCATAAATAGAACATATCTTATAAAATGACTCCCCCTGAATTTTGCAAATCACGTAGTCTTTGCATACCTATTCCTTTAACATATTTTTGAAATGTCGAGGTTGGTAGCGATTTTGTGAATAAATCTGCTAGATTTTCACATGATTTTGTTTGTAAAACTGTTATTTCTCCATTCTTTTGTAATTCATGTGGGAAAAACAGTTTGGGGGCAATATGCTTAGTTATATTACTTTTAATGTAACCAGTTTGCATTTGGGCGATACATGCCGCATTATCTTCATAGATAATTGTGGGTGATTCTGATGAACCAACATTGCATGTTTGTTGTATATGATTAATCATTCTTCGAAGCCATACACATTCTCGTGAAGCTTCATATAAAGCTATAATTTCAGAATGATTAGTCGATGTAGCAACAAGAGTTTGCTTCGAGGATTTCCATGAAATGGCAGTACCTCCATATAGGAAAACAAATCCTGTTTGTGATCTGGCATTATGTGGATCAGACATATATCCAGCATCAGTATATCCTATCATGGATAAGTCTTGATTTTTCTGATAGAATAAACCAAGATCTCTTGTATCATTTAGATATCTTAAGATTTGTTTTGCTCCAACAAAATGTCTTTTAGTTGGTGTCGCACTATGTCTAGCTAGCAAATTTACCGCAAATGAAATGTCCGGTCTTGTACAATTTGCTAGATACATAAGTGCTCCTATTATACTTAAATATGGAACATCAGGTCCCAATAGTTCTTCACTTTCTTCCCTAGGTCGGAATGGGTCTTTATCCATTTCTAGAGATCGAACGACCATAGGAGTCTTTGATGGATATGATTTATCCATATTAAACTTTTGCAATATTTTTTCAATATATGCAGATTGGTGAATTAATATTCCTGATGGAAGATGTTCAAGTTGTAAACCCAAACAAAATTTAGTTTTACCTAAATCCTTCATTTCAAATTCCGTCTTAAGATGATTGCTAGCTTCAATTATATCTTGTGTAGTTCCAATGATGTTGAGATCATCAACATACACTGAAATAATACAAAATCCAGTGATGGACCTTTTAATAAATACACAAGGACAATCATCATTGTTAGAATAACCTTTCTTAAGTAGAAATTCACTTAGTCGGTTGTACCACATTCTACCCGACTGTTTTAAGCCATAGAGTGACTTTTGTAATTTTACACAAAATTTGTTGCGATTTATATTTGGATTCGGAGTATCAAGTCCTTCAGGGACTTTCATGTAAATGTCTGAATCCAATGACCCATATAAGTATGCGGTCACAACATCCATTAACTGCATAGATAAATTCATTTGTACTGCCAATGATATTAAGTATCGGAAAGTTATTCCACTCATAACTGGAGAATATGTTTCATCATAATCGATGCCGGGTCTCTGCGTGAACCCTTGTGCTACAAGTCTCGCTTTGTATCTCACCACCTCATTGTTTTCATTTTGTTTGCGAACAAAAACCCATTTCGATCCAACGGGGAAAACATTTTGAGGAGTAGGTATTACTGATGTAAATACCTCTCTTTTCCTTAGCGAGCTTAATTCTGCCTCAATAGCTTCTTTCCATTTGATCCAGTCTGAGCACTTAAGGCACTCTGCCATGGTCTTAGGTTCTGGATCTTCCTCGAGGTTTTTAGCTATATTTGAGGAGAAATATATGTCGACAATTGTAGTCTTTCTATTATAAGATTCTCCTGAATTAATGTAATTTGTGGATATTTCTTCTAACTCTTGAGTATTTCCCATATTAATAGAGTTAGTCATTTCCGATGGTCTAGCATTTGTATTGGTGCACCCATCTATGCTAGATTTAGGATGAGAATCATCCTCTTGGTGTCTTTCAACATGAGGTTGAATTGTATTTACTGTTTTAGAAGATATCTTCCTTAGTTTTTTAGATTGCTTTTGAGAAGCATCAGTTGCAACCAGATCTCTCCCCCTGATCTTAGGATTTGGGAGTTGAGTTGTTTGAAGAGGTATTTCAACTCTTTCTGGTGCATTAACTGCAGGAATATGAGATTTTGTGACACCTTTATAATCAGTAAATGCGTCTGGCAGGTTATTTGCAAGATGTTGCAAATTTATTATTCTCCGAACTTCTTGCTCGGATTCTATAGTACGTGGGTCTAATGATTGAAAACCAGTGGCGTTCCAATCAATTTCCTTGCATTTATTATGGTACAAATCTCCCCCTAATGCCGGGAAATTATCTTCATCGAAGATGCAATCAGCATACCTGGCAGTAAATAAATCGCCTGTTAGGGGTTCGAGGTATTTAATGATTGACGGTGAATGATACCCAATATATACGCCTAATTTTCTATGGGGACCCATAGAGGTACGCTGTGGTGGTGATATCGGTACGTATACAGCGCAACCGAATATTCGCAGATGGGAAATACTAGGTTGATTTCCACGTACTAATTGTAACGGGGAAGTTACATGATATGCAGTTGGTCTAATTTGTATTAAATCTGTGGCGTGTAAGACCGCATGACCCCAACAAGAGGTTGGTAATTTGCAATTATGTAAGAGTGGTCTCGCAATTAATTTTATTCTCTTGATTAGAGATTCAGCAAGCCCATTTTGGGTATGAACATAAGGTACCGAGTGTTCTAGATTGATACCTAGAGCCATACAATAATCATTAAATGCACGTGAGCTGAATTCAGCGGCATTGTCCATCCTAATAGTTTTTATCCTATGTTCAGGATGGCTAGCTCTTAATTTGATAATTTGAGCCATTAATTTTGCAAATGCATGGTTCCTTGTAGATAAGAGACATACATGGGACCATCGTGTGGATGCATCTATAAGCACCATAAAGTACCTAAATGGTCCAGATAATGGTTGTATAGGACCACAAATATCTCCTTGAATGCGTTCAAGGAAACTTATTTGTTCATTTTTAATCTTAAGATATGATGGTCTTAGAATTAATTTTCCTGTGGCACATGCAGTGCATGTAAAATCTGATGATCCAGGAAATCTTGCAAGATTAATATTGTGACCTATGGAGTTGCTAATAATTTTTCTCATCATCCCTATTCCGGGGTGACCAAGGCGGTTGTGCCAAGTCTTGAATTTATCAAGATTTTGAAAAATTATTTTAAACGCAACATGTGATACGGGTTTTATGTATGTGTAGTATAAACCAGATGAAAATGAAGGAAATTTCTCAAGTATCTCTTTGTTTAATCCGTTGGATTTAGTGAGAAATAAGTATTCTGCATTATTTTCAGTTTGGGTTTTAATATGGTATCCATTTAGACGGATGTCTTTATAGCTAAGCAATGTACGAGTTGAATCGGGATACAGGAGTGCATCCTCAATTATTAACTTTGTATCCATTGGGAGCGTAATCGTGGCTCGGCCTGAGCCTACAATTAATGCATCGCGTCCAGCGATAGTCATGATATTTCCATGTTTCTTATGAAGATTTTGGAAATATTTAAGCTCACGTAGAATTGTGTTAGTAGAGCCACTATCTACTAAACAAATTTCCTCATCTTCCATCTATTGTAAAATCCCGTAAATAATTATAATAAATACTAAAAAAATGAGATAAAGAGATATGATATCTACATGTATATATATACATATGATGTTTATAATAACATGTCAAATACATATTACAATATATGTTTATATTTATACAACATTTATAGTTCTTAATTTGGCTATTTTACATATGAAATATGTATAATTTATTTGAGATCCCCATATATATCTTCAGTGTGATATTCGACTATCATATTGTCGATATTGAATGGGTCTTGCTCCTTCTTTTGAACTTCATTTTGATGGGCGCTTTGAGAAGGTCCCGCAGGTAAGTCGTTGACTTGTTGTTCATTGAAGTGCGTCTCAAACTTATTCCGACGAACTTGCTTATCCTTACCAAACTTTAGATAAAGTTCAGCCAAATGCTTTGGGATCCTACATTTGTTAGTACGATGATTCGTACAACCACACCTTTGACAAATTTCAGGTTTGTCTTTAGGATTGTCCTTAAATGGACTTTTCCCTTTATTTGTCTTATACCCATGCCTGTTATTTTGAAACTTTGACTTTCCCTTAAAATTTTTATTCCGTTTGTTGCCATGAAATTTAGTACGCTGAGAGTTAAAATGTACTTCAGGAAGAGGAGTTGCGCCTGTTGGGTGATTTTGATGATTTTTCATCAAAAGTTCATCATGCTTCTCCGCTTGAAGTAATGTGTATATTAACTCAGAATACTTTGTATATTTCTGTTGGCGATATTGCTGTTGCAATACCCGGAATGTTGGATGGAAAGTACATAAAGTTTTTTCGATCATTGCTTCTTCCGAAACAGGTTGATCACAAAATTTCAATTTAGAGCAGATTTTATGTATGGCGGAATTATAATCTGCTACTGATTTGAAATATTGAAAGCGAATTAGTGACCATTCGCGTTGGGCTTCGGGTAATATGACATTTTTCTGCTGCTCATATCGATCTTTAAGAGATTTCCATAGAGCAAGGGGGTCTTCTTACATCACATATTCAGATTTTAAATCTGAGTGTAGATGATGGCGCAGAAAATGGAGTGTGGCATATTTGTTGTAGTCCGGGATCTCAGGTGCATTTGGTACTGGATCCATAATGGTATTAATGCATCGACGGGCTGTTAAATTTATTTTAACATCTTGTGCCCATGTCAAATAATTACTACCATCTAAAGCAAGTTCAGGGAATTCTTTCTTTGAAATATCAGCCATGTCCTACATGTAGGGACATATTTTAATTTACTAAGAGAGTAAATAAATATAAATGTTGTAAAAAAATGCTAAATTATGTATAACACATAGTGTAGATGACTTTTTAATGTATAGGTAATGATTTACCATTTATATGGTGTGTAATATTCCTGATGGATTAAACAACATATAAAGTTCATTTTATATGAACAAATTGGTATTTTAATATTGAAGGTAATCACCATATGGTGTAGGCCTATCAATATTTGGGCAAATGATTTTGCTGTTTGTGATACGAATAACGTCTAATCTAGGTAAATGATATTAGTCGTTTTAGTCGTATTTAAATCAACAATTGTTAAAGTGATAGTCATCAATTTTATGTAACATTTTTTGAAGCTGATGCTTAAAAAGACATGTATATAAAGACAACATGCATATATATATAACGATGATATTGTATTTCTGCCTTATTACAAAGGGGTTACAACACATATAACACAAACAATGGCAGAAATTTAAACAACATTTTGAGATCTAGTCATATATGTTTGGTGTTGATGGGCCACTTGTGAGGAACGTCATGTATTCCTCCATGGGAGCGTAGGAGTACCCTCCATTTTTGTTCTCCGCTACCGGTGTATTTAATGATAGCCCTGGAAAAGGAGACTCCGTTGGAGTTGGCAGGGACACTTCAATTTCTGGCAACACAGCTCTATTCCAGGCATAAGGGGAGCAACCACGGCGTGCAGCCATTGTTGCTGTTGGGTGAAATAGAACTGGCGCTTCACATGTATTCCCGGTCAGCGCAGCTTGTGACCACGGAGGTGGCGGCGCGACGCTGCTATACGGAGGTGACGGCGGCGCGCCGAGCGGCAGCGGCGCGACGCGAGGGCCGCACGGCGGAGATGGAGGCGACGCGCCGGTGCGGTGGCACGGAGGCGGCGGCGCGGCGGGGCCGCGAGGAGGTGGCGGCGCGGCGCGCGGTGGCGGCATCGCGGCGGGGTCGCGAGGCTGCGGCTGCGCGGTGCGGTTCCGTGAGTTCGGCGGCACGGCGCGAGCGCGTCTTGCGGCAGCGGTGCGGAGGCACCAGGCCGGAGCGACGGCGCGCGTGCGCCCGGCCGGCACGGCAGCGCGGGAATGCCAGGCCGGCACGGCACGGGGGCCTCGCGACGGCAGCATGCGCCCGGCCGGCACGGCGGCGCGGGGATGCCAGGCCGGCGCGGCGTGGTGGGCGCGCGGCGGCGCGGCGCGGGGCGCAGTGCGGAGGCCGTGCGGGGGCGCGTCGTAGCGGCCGTGCGGGGGCGCGGCGTGGCTGCGTCGCAGCGGCGGCGACGGAACGTCGGCCCAGGCCGGCGTGGTCGGAGCGGCGGTGCGGCGCGGCCAGGCCGGCGCGGCGATGCCAGGCCGGCGCAGCGTGGTGGGCGCGCGGCGGCGAAGTGCGGAGGCTGCGCGGGGGCGCGGCGTAGCGGCCGTGCGGGGGCGCGGCGTGGCTGCGTCGCAGCAGCGGCGGCGGAACGTCGGCCCAGGCCGGCGTGGCCGGAGCGGCGGTGCGGCGCGGCCAGGCCGGCGCGGTGGCGCGGCGATGTAGGACGGCAGCCCGGACGCGCGCGGTGCCGGCGTTCGTGCTCCATCCGGTGGGGGAAGCCATCAGTGAAACTGTAGAAAAAAAATTACCTTCTACTTGGCCTAAAGAAATCTCGGTTAGAGCAAGGTGTCTGATAACATATTGAAAGAAAAGTTCTAATGCTGTATTGATTTTTGACATTACAATGTACAAATGTATATATATTAGATGAACAGTTGCTTGTGGCGCTGCTTCATCCCGTCGCTTCATTTCTGTCTGTTTTTGCCGCCTGTACGTTGCTTGCGCCTCTTAACTTCCCATGCGTAAAAAACCGGATGCTGCAGCAGCAACTGCTGTGCTGTTGCCTTTTGCAAGAGGTGGCACACCTTTTGAGGCAATAATTACCGTAACACTCATGAGTCTACTGCTCCTGACGTACGAGAGGAAGGCTTCTGACTGAACAATCAATTGGGCTTGTTGCTCTGGGCGTCCTTGCAGGCTGCAGCCCAGTAACTGAACATTAGTTGGTGACAAAATGTGATTTTTACAACCTTTGTTTGCAAATACTTCCAGGGGTTTAGCTGGTTAGCACTACTAAATCTGATGAATTTTCATCTTAAAAAGATCTGACGAAGAACAGCCACTATCATATTTCATTATCTTCGTCTTGAATGACTGAACTCTGAAGGATCTGAAGAGGATTTGGAATTTACGAAGTCACAAACGATCGCTGAATACTCGCATTTACATTTTACAAGACACAAGGTTTGCGTATCACATCACACGCACTCCAAAAAAATCTAACAAAGAAGACGTCACGTCACCTAGTCCTGTACCATCACCGGCCGATCGTTTGGCCTCTCCAATCTCGCCGTTCCTTCCTTCTCCTCCGCCGCGGCTTCCATAGCCTCCAACATCTTCTCCAGGGCCCGCTCCTCGTCGTCGGACAGCCGTTCCATGGCCTGCTCGAACTGCGCGACCAGCTCCGGATCAAACAGGGAGTGCTGCGGCGGCTCGCCAGCGTGATGAACTCCCCGTTCTTGCGGCGCCACCGCGGCGGTCCCGAACTTGGGGGTGACGTAGGATCCCGGGGAGAAGATCTGACCGCCCTGGAGAAGCCAGTCTCTCAGGCTGCCGGACTTGGCGAAGTCAAAGGCGGGCGGCACCTTTATCTCGCCGAGCTGCCTCGCCCTCACCCGCCTCTTGTTCACACCGGCGGCCTCGGACGGTTTGCTCCGTGCGGCGTCTGTCGCGTCTTTATCGGCGGAGAAGGAGGCTGCCGCCGCTCTGGCTTGCTCGTCCTCTCGCTCGGACGAGTTGCTCTGCTTCGCCGGCGTAACGTCCCGCTCCGGCGAGCTGCTCCGCGTAACCAGCGCGTCGAACTCCTCCACCGTGCGAAAGCTTCTCGCCTTCCCAGCCGCGGCATCCGACGCGCACACCACAGCTGAAGACTTCTCACCTCCGTCGCGCTCTTCCTCTTCTTCCTCAAGCCCGGCGAGCAACTCGGACACGTTGATCATCTCGATCTTGGCCAACTGCTCGGCGGCTGCCGGAGCCGGCGCCGGTGAGCTCTGATCGGCTGCGTCCTTCGCTGTCCTGGCCGCCGAGCTGGACGTGCGGAGGAGGGCCAAGAACTGCTCCCTGTTGCTCTTGCGATTGGACAGAATGATCTCCTCGACCAGGTTGCTCCTCTGGAAGCCATGACTCATCTTCTCCTGATAGCTCCCTGATTTGCTCATCAGGGTCTTGGACGACACGCACCCCATCGATGTCTCTCTCTACCTCTAACCAATCTGAAACTGAAACGCCGAGAAATCAACAAGATTAGGTGCCATTTAAGTTCAGTTCTGACAACATGTAAATCTGACAGAAAAAATCCAGAAACAAACTAATGATCTGAACCAAGGAGCAAAACGAGCTTACCTGATGAAACAGCTCGTCAGAAATCAGAACTCAGAAACCCAGGCTCCTGTCGCCTTCCTCGGTTGCCGAAATTTTCACCGGGCAGTGTGCGAATTTGTATCAGCACAGCAGCAGAGGCTAGCAGAATAGGCGATTAGGGGCAGCTGATTAACACAAGAACACATGCAGAGCGCTGTGCCAAGATCCAATTATGGCTGATCAATGGTTAGAATATGAGGGTGACAACTGACAATAGGATGAAGAATTCCAAACAGAAGAAAGCTCATGGTTATGCAGTCAACACATGTTTTTTTATTCTAATGGATCAAGAATTGAGGACTGCTTACTAGAGATGCACCACACCAACCATGTTTGAACAATTCTAAAACCATCCTGTTTGGACATCTACTAGTTCTCGTTTGGTGGTTAATTGCATCTTTGCCATACAAATGTGTCTCTAGAATTTTCAGAAGAACCTCACTTTTGCAGTCTTGCAGTATTCAGAGATGGAATAGTCAATGACCAATATTAGCCATTGTTCAAGACTGCGATCTGGGAGCTTCATGGCCCATGAGGAGCACAAACAGTTTCTGAAAAATCAATTCATAAGATTGTCCAGAAGCTGCCATGGCCCATGAGTAGCACAAACAGTTTCTGAAAGCGCGGTAACAAAGTCAGAAATGAGAAAGCTCTCCTTCTGATGACGAATCTGTCAACCTCTCCCTGCTCGTCTGCCATTTGATCATTTCTACCATCTACAGCTGCGGCTGTTGATACAAAGATTCATCGGTCTCCTCTTTGCTGGCATTGGCCGTAGCATCACCGGGGTTTATGCTTGAATCGTGGGTGGTTTGCCCTTTGCAGAATGCAGAGCAGTCGGCGCCTCGGCTGTGTCGAGTGGGCTCCGCCGCGAGTGGAAAAAATAAGAGAGTTGCCGCGAGAGAACGGAGAAAACGGGGAAAAGGTCGACCGCGTGGCGGGAGGCGCACTCTGCGTTGTCGTCTTGTCGATGGCTCTTCACCGTCCGATGCTGGTTTGACGGCCAGGGATCTTCGAAAAATTGTGTTAGGTGTCAAATGATGGCCCCAGCGCCGACTATTTCGGCCAGATTCCCACGTGACAGCTTTTTTTTAGTGTTTAAATTTTGTACTATATGATTTGAGTCTTAGCTTATTTATTTATTACTATATACATAATTAATGAGCATCGGTTAATCATACTAAACTATCAGTTAGCTCGTTTAGAAATTAGAGCTAACATGATCAATAAGTACATAAAATCGAATTATATTCCGTACTTAAATACGGATACAGATATTTTCTAATACGAATATAAAATGGATAGTTTGAATTCAAATTCGAATACGAATCCAGATGTTTACAAAGTTTAATTTAAAATTAATATAAAAATAAAAAGTATAAAATATATCTATATTTTAATTATTCAAATTCAATTAATTAATAAAAATTTTGTGAATGGTACATATAAACATGAACCAAAAATATAATCAAATAAAATTTTGTGAATTGAACGTAATCAATCAATTAACCAAATATTTTTTACTTTAGAAACGTAATAGAAACATATGTGGTAGATATTTTTTTTGTTCTACGCTTCAATAATGTATGTTTAGAGCAACAACAATATATAATATCAAACACTTAAATTATGCATGTACGCTCTATTGCTTGTATGACCATGAAGTGTATAAATAAAATCATTTTTCATAACTACTTTAAGAATTTGTTCAAATTCAAATCAATTTTTGCAAATAAAAAGTGAATGACGATTTAATCATCCTACTATCTTGTGCTGCGAGAACACCCCCCTCCTTAATTTAAGTATTTTATAATTACATAAAAAATAAATAAATCAAACATATTAATATAGTGATAACATATCATCATAAATCTCTAATAGTATGATATACGTGAAATCTTAAAACGGATACGGATGTGTCCAGTTTTATATACACATTCAACGGAAATTCAGATATTTGTTTCTATATCTATATTTACCAAACGAATTCAGATGTTTGTATTTATCATTCACATTTTATATGAATATGAATACGGATCAGATACGAATACAAATAATCCAAATATTTTCATACATATGTCCATCCCTATCAATAAGTATCATTTAAACTATTTCTTTATAGTACTAATCTATCTAAGATTAGAGAGAGTATAGTGGTAACTAATGATAACCGACTAACAGACTACCTGACTCCGAGAACTCAATTTTGTACTACTTGTATCCTAAGATGATCGTGTTATAATTTTATCCCAAGTCAAATTATTACAAGTCTAAATAAATAATATTAATATATATGTAGTGTTCCAAAAAATCGGAGCTATAGGCACTACCTAGGCACCTGAAAGGTGTTGGGTGCCACTTCAGCATCGCAATTCGTGTCAAGGTGGTGATATAGGCAACCTAGGCACTGAGGCAGTCAACCAGGTTGCCTAGCGACTCGGTGTGATGGCGTCGAGGCTGCTGATTTCTTAGATCTAGCGTTGGTGGTGCGAGATCTGGTGACAAGGATCTGGCGGTGGTGGTGTGGGATTTGGTGGCAGTGTGGGATCTTATGGCCGGAGGCGCATGCGGCCCGGATCTAGTGGCTAAAGGCACGCACAACCTAAGGTACACACGGCCTAGATTTGGCCTCTCAATACCTCATTGACTCGACTGCGTAGGGGGCGGACCAGTGGAAGCACGCCACGTGTGAGTGGCTTTTGGCCGGTGGGCAGAGGCGGGAGGGAAGATATAGTCAGGTAGGGGGTTAGGGATGGCAATCGGGCATCGTGGGTATGGGTAGTTGATGGAAATGTGCCCAAGAGAATTTTTTGGGAACTAAAAGTTCTAGGTTCTAGTGAAATCGGAAGTTCCAAACTAGACTTAGTTTGGTTTCTAGAGGATTCAGAAGTTTTGGTTGGACCAGATGTTCCGGACCTACCTTAGAGATGTATTCTAGACGAACTTGAATTTTGGGTGGAACCAAAACTTCAGGGTCGTAATAAAAATTCGATACAGAATGTTATTTTTGGATGTTCTGGTTGGACCAAAAGTTCCAGATCCAGAAGTTTCGATTGGATCGAAAGTTTCAAACAGAAATAAATTCGTAGATGAGGTTATTTTCAGAAGTTTCGGGGCTCGACTAGAACTTTTGGGACAGATGAATAGATTAGATATGTTGGGCTTTAATACTAATTAAAGGACCATCAGAGGACTCTATATAAGGAGAGGAGGGGCAAGGCTACTAGGTGTTGTTCGGCTACTCTTGCTCCCTAACCCTAGCTGTCACCTCCTCCTAGCTACATCTGTTGTGGTCGTTTCTCCCCTGATCTCATGAGTGGTACTAGCAAACCAGCGTGAGGTGATCCTATCCTTGTACGTGTGAATATTGTAGAGACGTTGCTGCTACTGCGGTGTTGATCTTTCTGTGGAGATCATTGGACTATATCATCTTCATCACTAGTAAACGGACCCAGTTGAGCAGAGTCACATGAAGGCATGCTTTCCAACTATTCTTTGGTTGCCCTAGTGCATCTCGTGGCTAGAGATAATGATCCATGATCCCATTATACCCATGGTTCCTGGTTGAATGGGGTAGAAAATTTTGATTTTCCTGCTAGCATAGCCTACCTATTCCTCAATAGTGGTATCAGAGCCTACGTACGTACTGTTCAATCTGGATCTTGCACATATAGATGACATGTTGTGAAAATAGATTAGATATATTATTTTTTTCATTAGATTTTTGGAAGTTCTGGGTGTGACCTAGAAGTTCCATGTCGAAATAAGCTTCACACATAAGGTTATTTTCAGAAGTTCTGGGTTTGACCCAGAAGTTCCGAACAAAAAGAAAATTTAAACATAAGGTTATTTTCAGAAGTTTTGGGTGTGACCTGGAAGTTCTAGGCCAAAAAAATGATACATAAGGTTGATTTTGGAAGTTATGGCCTTGAGTCAGAAGTTCTGAGATTTTTAGTTGGAAGTTCTGTCTACCTTTTAGTCTCTCATAGATTATATATCTAACTTGTTTTGTAGAGAATATTGTGTCTGGTATGGCCTTGTGATGTATGAGATACTTGTACGACCTACGTGTCGATATATGATGCTTCTCTTCATGTAATTAGTACAGTGCTATTAGTTATAATAGACTGATAGAAGATCATGAAGGCTTGAAGCATGATGACCCGAAGGACAGGGATCATGGAGATGGAGATCACCATGCAAAAACTATGCCACAGTAAATATGATTGCATGTGATATTTATTTATGTTCTTGTCATACTATTCTTTCATATTTCTGTGTGTGGTAGGCATCGTTACCATATTAGAATAGTTTTCCTCAGAAAACCAAGAGTTTTGATACCCTTTCGAATAGCCACACCTACGAAGGTTTTTTATCATTATGTGACAGGTCTGCCAAAACAAAGTGTTATCTTTTATCTTGACTAGTTAGGATGGATGTCGGACATACACATGCATAGTATTGATTTGCTTAACAAAGCTAT
The DNA here is from genome assembly GCA_019279435.1 of Zizania palustris. Taxonomy (NCBI): domain Eukaryota; kingdom Viridiplantae; phylum Streptophyta; class Magnoliopsida; order Poales; family Poaceae; genus Zizania; species Zizania palustris. Next base: position 37,807,069 of record JAAALK010000290.1, read on the forward strand.
CAAAACGGTTTTGGGCTTTAGGGCATGGATTTGGGCACTGAGGCATTGGATGCCACTCTAACAAATAAGAGTCACATAGAGATGTGATTAGCAAAGTGTTCTTTTCAGATTTAACTATGTTAAGCTCAAACTCCTTGTTAATTACAAATTGTCTCACAACCAACTTGAATTCCTTTGTTGAGGGGTATTTAGTCCCAACATCCATATAAGGGTTATTCCTATCATAGAAAATCATAAGTTCACCTGGTACTGCATCATCAGTAGGTAGGGCCTTCAATACCCTCAATAACTACAAGATCACATGTTTCAATACTACTATGCACCTAATCAACTTGAGAGAACTCCTTTGTACTTTCATGTACATCACTCAAATCTAAAACAACAAATAATTGGTCATCACTCTTGACCTAAATCCTTCCCTCAACATCATGTGCTTCCTCTATCTCCGGACTATCCCAATCAATAGGTTTGACTAGTTCTGACATGTACCCATACTCAACAAATAAAGGTGCACTCATACAACCATCTAGATGCTCTTCATATAGAACTGAAACCACTGAATTAAAACTTGACGTATAATCAACCAATTTAACATCTACTCTAGATGTTTGTTCTAAATGCAACCTAAAGAAATTAGAAAAAATGAGTTAGCTCCATCTAACTTGATGCAAACACAAAGTGCAAACGACAACAAAAGATTTTATCCTGTGGGTATGTTATTCATGGTGTCTACTGGCTGCAATGCAACAGAGAGGGAAGTAGAACAAAAAACTACAGTTCACGAAAATAAAATCATCTACCTGAAATAAAATGCACCACAGACAATAATTTTAGAAATGAAAGAACTGAAATAGTTTTGTAGGATGTACAATGAAATGAATATTGAGAAACCAAGGGTGGTTTCGGTGTTTTGTGATGAGTGATTGACTGGATTTTACCCTCTGTTCGAAGGGTACCTCCGGAGGGGCTTCGGAGGTGGTACCTCCGAAGGGTGTTCGGAGGTGTGTCACCGGAGTGTGTTCGGTGTTTGCGTGCTGCAGCTGTGCAGCGGAGTGTGCCTGTCGGAGGGGTCCGACAGTACGCGATGACTGGGTTCGTACCGAAGGCTTCGGTACTTTGGGCGGTACACCGGAGTGTGTGCCGAAGGTTGCTAACCCGGAGAGGTCTCCGGAGTACTGGATACACTTGTCTGTTTGTCTGTGGTACGCAGGGACTTCGGAGGCGACGGACAGGGTTCGAGCCAGGTGAACTTGGGTCAAGCGGGTGGTTTGATGCCAAGGGAGCAGGGAGCTCCGTCACGGTGGCTGCGAAGGTGGTCCGGGTCGGTCCTCGGGTCGAGGCGTGCCAGGTGAAGGCAGAGAGTGCGGAGCGTGGCTCCGGCTGAAGGTACTCCGAGACAAGTCCTCGGAGGTGAGGCACTTCGAAGGTACTCCGAATGGAGTGACTTCGGAGTTGGTGGATCAAGTCCTCTGCGGAGGCAAGGTGTTCGAAGTGTGCTCCGGAGGGAGACACTCGAAGGTGGCCCGACGAAGGTCTCAGAAGTCGAGGCGCATCGAAGGCATGGTCCGGGTGAGGGTCGTCGAGGAGTGTGCTCGGAGTGAGACACTGCGACGAAGTGCTCATGGAATGCTTCATGCGGAGGCCTTGGACGAAGGAGGGACTTCGAAGGGTGGTACTCCGAAGGTAGGGCTTCGGAGTGTGAAGGACTTCGGAGCGAGGCTAGCTCCGGAGTGAGGTTGACTTGAGGTGCTTCGGCCATGCATGGCTTCGGTACACGGACGAACGGTGTTCGAGCTCGGAGTAGCTGCGAAGCCGTGGTGATCCACTCCGGAGGTGGTGGTGCGAAGGCCCAAGGGCTTTGACGGCTTCGGCTCAAAACCGTCACTGTATCGAAGGTCTTCTTCGGCGGAGCAAAGGCCAACAGGCTGCAGGCTTCTCGCCGAAGCTTCCGCACCCCTCGCGTGCGAAGGGAGGTTCCAGAAGTCAACACTGTAAAGGCTGACACTGTCTGTTCTGAAAAAGGCTGACACTGTCCCCTCTGCAGCTGACAGAGAAGCCTCCAAAATAAAGGTGGACTACCTTTTGTACCCCTTAGTTCTGTAGAGACAAAATGTGAGAAACCAAGGGTGGTTTCGGTGTTTGTGATGAGTGATTGACAGGCTTTTACCCTCTGTTCGAAGGGTACCTCCGGAGGGGCTTCGGAGGTGGTACCTCCGAAGGGTGTTCGGAGGTGTTGTCACCGAAGGGTGATTCGGTGTTTGCTTGCTGCAGCTGTTGCAGCGGAGTGTACCTGTCGGAGGGGTCCGGCAGTACGCGATGACTGGGTTTGTACCGAAGGCTTCGGTACTTTGGGCGGTACACCGGAGTGTGTGCCGGAGGTTGCTTACCCGGAGAGGTCTCCGGAGTACTGGATACACTTGTCTGTTTGTCTGTGGTGCGCAGGGACTTCGGAGGCGACGGACAGGGTTCGAGCCAGGTGAACTTGGGTCAAGCGGGTGGTTTGATGCCAAGGGAGCGGGGAGCTCCGTCACGGTGGCTGCGAAGGTGGTCCGGGTCGGTCCTCGGGTCGAGGCGTGCCAGGTGAAGGCAGAGAGTGCGGAGCGTGGCTCCGGCTGAAGGTACTCCGAGACAAGTCCTCGGAGGTGAGGCACTTCGAAGGTACTCCGAATGGAGTGACTTCGGAGTTGGTGGACCAAGTCCTCTGCGGAGGCAAGGAGTTCGAAGTGTGCTCCGGAGGGAGACACTCGAAGGTGGCCCGACGAAGGTCTCAGAAGTCGAGGCGCATCGAAGGCATGGTCCGGGTGAGGCTCGTCGAGGAGTGTGCTCGGAGTGAGACACTGCGACGAAGTGCTCATGGAATGCTTCATGCGGAGGCCTTGGACGAAGGAGGGACTTCGAAGGGTGGTACTCCGAAGGTGGGGCTTCGGAGTGTGAAGGACTTCGGAGCGAGGCTAGCTCCGGAGTGAGGTTGACTTGAGGTGCTTCGGCCATGCATGGCTTCGGTACACGGACGGACGGTGTTCGAGCTCGGAGTAGCTGCGAAGCCGTGGTGATCCACTCCGGAGGTGGTGGTGCGAAGGCCCAAGGGCTTTGACGGCTTCGGCTCAAAACCGTCACTGTATCGAAGGTCTTCTTCGGCGGAGCAAAGGCCAACAGGCTGCAGGCTTCTCGCCGAAGCGTCCGCACCCCTCGCGTGCGAAGGGAGGTTCCAGAAGTCAACTCTGTAAAGGCTGACACTGTCTGTTCTGAAAAAGGCTGACACTGTCCCCTCTGCAGCTGACAGAGAAGCCTCCAAAATAAAGGTGGACTACCTTTTGTACCCCTTAGTTCTGTAGAGACAAAATGGATGTAAACCCTAGGGGTAAAGTAGTCACTTCCTTAGGATGAATCCATGGGCTATAAATATGGGGGCTCGGTAGGTAACATTTAACACTTTGAGCATTTACTGTTGAGCTCCTGTAGCCACACTTCGATTGAATACATCCTGAGTTCATTTTCAGTGTTCCTTGTTCAAGCGGCGAAGCCCTGTTTGTCTTGTGCTTTTTGCTTGAGCTCGATCTACATACTTCGCTAGTTTAGTGCACCGAAGCCTGTTGTGGCGAAGGTTGTTTTTCGTGCGAGGTGTGTTTTGTCAGTGTGCTGTCGCTCTGTGTAACACGAGGCAAGACCTCGCTGCTTACTAGCGAAGCCCTGTTCTGTTCCCGTAGTGCTTCTTGTGTCGAAGCCCTTAGCTTAGTCCATTTGCGTGTGCGTGTAGACCTTCGGGTACGAAGCCCAGCACCTGTTGCTGTCGCCAAGTACTTGGTCGAAGTCCTCAGAGGGCTGTCCACTCCTGCGAAGGGTGAAGTGCGAAGTCTGCTCAAAGCACCCTGTGTGCGGAGCCTGCACTGACTTAGCAGAGTAGATTTTCGAGGGTTGTAAGTGGAGCGAAGTCTTCTTGGCTTCGAACTTTAGCCACTCCGAAGCCTGTGTTCGAAGGTGTCGAAGTACCTCCGAACCAGACCTTCGAAGGTTGTGTTCGAAGCCTGTTCCGCAGAAGACTGAACAGATCCGAAGGCTAAGTTTTTAGCCCGAAATTTTAAAAGCTCCCATTCACCCCCCCTCTGGTCGCCGTTTCCGGTCCAACAATTGGTATCAGAGCGGGTTAAGATCACCAGTTGACCTTAACCGGTTTTGTGATCTGTTGGCGACATGGATAGAGGCAGTAAAATTCCTCTGTTCGATGGGACAGATTTTGCATACTGGAAGGTGCGCATGGAGGCTTACTTGTTAAGCCAAGGAAATGCAATTTGGGAGATTGTGGACTCACAATACTCCATCCCTGATACCCGCACCACTCAAACCGAAAAAGATCAATATATTGCCAACTCGAAGGCAAGGAACATATTGTTCATTGGTTTGAGTCGGAGTGAGTTTGATAGGGTGCAGCACCTTAGGACTGCTAGGGAGATTTGGACTACACTCACTATTTATCATGAGGGCTCTACTCAGATTAAGGCCAGGCGCCAAAGCACCTACAACCAACAGTATCAGCTGTTTGTGCAGGCACCTGGTGAATCTATAGATGCCATGTTTTCGCGCTTTGATGCTATAGTGAGTAACTTGCGATCCAACGGGACGCTTGCTTACAGTGATCACGATAGGGCTATCAAGCTTCTCTATGCTCTTGACCGTAGCATATGGGAGGTGAAGATATCCAGCATTGAGGAGTCCACAGGCTATGACACTCTAACCTGTGATGAACTCTTTAGCAAGCTGAAGTCCACAGAGATTGCCAAGGCATCTCTTGCAGTGCACAGAAGCTCTTTGCCACAGCCTTTGGCATTGGTTTCTAGCACTAGCCGTGGCACCACTGCAGAACCAAGCACATCAGGCACTTGTGTTCTTGCAGATGGTTTTGCTTTGTCCTCCCTGGTCTCCGTCACAAAGGAGCAGGTGGATACTCTAGCAGATGACGAGCTTGCTCTCATTGCCCGGAGGTTCACCCGCTTTCATCACGAGAGACGGGATCAGCGGAGAAGTGGTTTTAGTGGCTGCTATGAATGTGGCGACACCTCTCACATAAAGGCCAATTGCCCCAAGGTCAAAAAGAGAGATGAGAGTGACCGCCCTAAATACCACAAGAAGGAGAGGAAGCCCTTTGTGAAGGGCAAGCGCGGCAAGATGGCTAAAAAGGTAGCCAAGGCCGCTTCCAGAGCATTTGTTGCTGCTCTCAGCGACATCGACACATCCTCAACTGAGGAGTCGAGCTCTGAGGAGGAGGAGTCCCCAAGGAAGGAGGACAAGAAGGATAAGAAGGGACGTGATTTCACCGGCCTTTGCTTCATGGCCGACAGCGATCACAGCGGCGATGAGCTTGACTCATCTGAGGTAAACCTATCATCTGACCAGCTTCTAATTAAATTAGATGAGCTGAATGAAGTAGTGCTAGGTCAGGATAGATTACTTGTGCAAGCCGCTAGAGAAAGAAAAGACCTTAGACTTAGGCTAGAATCTGTATCTACTGAATATGCCATGCTTAAGTCTAAATATGATGATGCTGATTGTGAATCATGTTCTGTTGTCATGGGTGAGCTTGCTCAGTTGCGCTCTGTACATGCTCAAACTCTCTCTGAGCTTGAGACTGCACAGAAGCAGCTTTTGGAGGTGGATTCTAGACCTCATGATGTTATTGATTGCATGAACTGCTCTTTATTACGCGATAGCATTAATTTACGTGATAAGCATGTTCATGATTTGGAGGCTAGATTGGAGAGGGCCGGTAGTTCTAAGGATGTGCAACCTGTTTGTGACACTTGCATTACCCTTAAGGACCAGCTAGGCACTGTCAGAGAGCGAGCTGAAAACCTCATGTCAGAAAATGAATACCTTCTTTCTGTGGTGAACAAATGCACTGAGGGAAAGGGTAGGATGGATTTGCTCTTGGCCAAGACCAAGTTGTGTGCTGACAGAGCCGGGGTAGCTCTAGGTTTGGGTTTTGAGAGGATAGCTTCAGACAGTAAGACCAAAACTGTTTTTACCTCTCCCACCACCCTAGAGAAAGAGAGAGCTCTGTTGGACACCCCATCAGCCAAAAAGCCTACCCATCCACCAAAGAAAACCACTCCTCCTGTCAAGAAAAATCCTCCAAAGAAAACCACTCAGAAGAAACCCAAGGAGCCTGTGAGAGTTGCTCCTGTGACCCATGAGAGTGCCCCCAGGAGAGTGTTTCATTGTTCTTATTGTCAGCGGGCGGGTCATTTGGTTGGTTTCTGTTTCCGTCGCATCAAGGATGAGCGACGTGCACAGGCGATGAGCTATCAGGACATGCTGTACCCATCTTTAGGTATGCATGAGTCTGAGTATTACTCTCGTCCTGTTTTCGAGGCTCCTCGTGCTTCTCGGAGAGGTTTTGCTCCTCGAGGTGTTCACCATGTTCCATATGGTGGTAGACCTCGGGCGAGTAGCTTTGTACCTCGTCAGAGTAGGAGACCTCGACATGCTTTGCGTTCTTTGCATGTAGGTAGACCTCGCACTTTGCATCATTCTGATTATTATGTGCGTAGACCGTCTGCTTTTACTGTGCCTACTACTCGTGTCACTCAGTGCTGGATGCCTCGTCATTATTTCACTCACCCCAGCACTGAGCGATCGAGGCGTTCTTATCATGTGTAGGCGACAGGTCGAGGCTTGGAGGGCACGTGGATCATGGACTCCGGTTGTTCGCGCCACATGACCGGAGATGCAAACTGGTTCTCCAGCCTCACTACAACCAAGCAAAGGGAACATATCACCTTCGGAAACAATCGAAGGAGTAGAGTGAAAGGTAAAGGTGTGGTAAGGATTAACACGAATTTCACTCTCAAAGATGTAGCTTTGGTTGAAAACCTGGGATACAATTTGCTGTCTGTATCTCAGTTGCTTGATGAGGGCTTCGAAGTGCGATTTCATCGCGATACTTCGCAAGTGCTCAATTCTGATGGCGTTGTTGTGTGTAAGATCTTTAGGGTTGGGAGAGTTTTTGGAGCTGATTTTTCAGAGTCGTCTGGTTCTTCTCATTGCCTTGTTGCACATTCGACTTCTGAGCTTTGGAAGTGGCATAGGAGACTAGGGCATATGAGCTTTGAGTTGCTCGCTCGTCTGAGCGCCCTAGGTTTGATCCGAGGATTGCCCAAGCTCAAGTTTGAGAAGAATTTAGTTTGCGCTCCTTGTCGACATGGAAAAATGATTGCCGCTTCGCATTCGCCAGTCACCACAGTGATGACTGAACAACCCGGAGAACTTCTCCATATGGACACTGTAGGTCCTTCTCGGGTTAGTTCTTTAGGCGGCAAGTGGTATGTACTTGTTATTGTCGACGATTTCTCTCGCTACTCTTGGGTCTTCTTTCTTGCCAGCAAGGATGAAGTGTTTTCACACTTTCGGAGCTTGGCTTTGAGACTTTTCACTGAACTCCCTGGTGCATTAAAATTCATTCGAAGCGATAATGGCACCGAGTTCAAAAATAGTCTCTTTGTTGACTTTTGCATGGAGCATGGCATAGAACATCAATTCTCTGCTCCGCGGGTTCCTCAACAGAACGGTGTTGTTGAGAGGAAAAACCGCACTTTGGTTGAGATGGCTAGGACGATGCTTGATGAGCATAGGACTCCTAGAAAATTCTGGGCTGAGGCCATGAACACAGCATGTTACATCTCAAACCGAATTTTCTTGCGCTCAATTTTGAACTTGACATCTTATGAGCTGCGTTTTGGGAGACAGCCCAAGGTTACTCATCTTCGAGTTTTTGGCTGTCGCTGCTTTATCCTAAAACGTGGTAACTTGGATAAATTTGAGTCGCGATCTTCTGACGGGATCTTTTTGGGCTATACAACTCATGGTCATTCCTATCGTGTTTATAACTTGGAAACTAACACTGTCATCGAGTCATGTGATGTGACTTTTGATGAATCAACCCCCTCTGTTAGTTCTGCTTTTGAACAGGCAAATGAACACGACATGGAACAGACTTTATTTGAAGACGAAGATCCCGGAGAATTCGAGGATGATCCCCTACTACCCTCGACGTCAACCCCCGAAGCTGACCCCGCTTCTACTACTTCGGCACGAGGTCCCGAAGCGACTACCTCAACATCGGTCATCTTGGACCACTCCAACGCACAAGTTGAGGGGGAGACTGCATCCCGCCGCGAGGCACCACATCATGTCCAAAGGATGCACCCTCCCGAGCAGATCATTGGTGAGCTTGATCAAAGGGTAACACGTTCTTACGCTCATTTCACTAATGCTGCTTTTGTTGCTTCTTTCGAGCCTTTAGATGTTAGTCATGCACTTTCTGATTCTAGTTGGATCAATGCCATGCATGAAGAGCTTGAGAATTTTGAAAGAAATCAAGTCTGGACTTTAGTTGATCCTCCACCTAATGTTCATTTCATTGGAACAAAATGGATTTTTAAAAATAAACAAGGGGAGGATGGGACAATTGTTAGAAATAAGGCTAGACTTGTAGCTCAGGGCTTTTCTCAACTAGAAGGGATTGATTTTACTGAAACTTTTGCACCTGTTGCTCGCCTTGAGGCCATTAGGATTTTGCTTGCCTTTGCGACATCCCGGGGATTCAAACTCTATCAAATGGATGTCAAAAGTGCTTTTCTTAATGGCTTCATAGGTGAAGATGTTTATGTAAAACAACCCCCTGGTTTTGAAAACCCCAAGTACCCACATAAAGTCCTTAAACTTCATAAGGCTCTTTATGGACTCAAGCAGGCCCCTCGGGCGTGGTATGATAGACTTAAGTCTTTTCTGCTTGAGCGAGGGTATTTGATGGGCTCTGTTGATAAAACTTTGTTTACTCTCAAGCATGGCAAAGATTTCCTCCTAGTGCAGATTTATGTGGATGATATCATCTTTGGTGGCTCTTCTCATGCTTTAGTTGCCGAGTTTGCAGATACCATGAGCAGGGAGTTTGAAATGTCAATGATGGGTGAACTCACCTTTTTCCTTGGTTTGCAAATCAAGCAAAGCAAACAAGGTACTTTTGTCCACCAGACAAAGTACACCAAGGACCTGCTCAAGAAGTTCGACATGTCCGATGCGAAGCCCCTCGCCACTCCAATGGCTACATCTGTAGCATTGGACCCTGACGAAGATGGAGAAGCCGTAGATCAGAAGGAGTTCCGGAGCATGATCGGCTCCCTCCTCTACTTGACTGCCACGAGGCCGGACATACACTTCGCAGTATGTCTGTGCGCTCGTTTTCAGGCTTCACCACGAGCTTCGCACCGCCAAGCGGTAAAGCGCATCTTAAGGTATCTCAAACACACCCTTGAGTTTGGCATATGGTATTCATCGTCTTCATCTTTATGTCTTAGAGGTTATTCAGATGCGGATTTTGCTGGGTGTAGAATTGATAGGAAGAGTACCTCTGGTACTTGTCATTTTCTGGGTACGTCTCTGGTTTGCTGGTCTTCCCGCAAACAGTCTAGTGTTGCACAATCGACGGCTGAGGCCGAATATGTTGCTGCAGCTAGCTGTTGCTCTCAGATTTTGTGGATGGTTTCCACTTTGCGGGATTTCGGGTTAGAATATAAGAGTGTTCCACTTTTCTGTGATAACACTAGTGCTATTTGTATTGCAAACAACCCGGTTCAGCACTCCAGAACCAAACACATTGATGTACGGTATCATTTTCTCAGAGATCACAACGAGAAGGGTGATATCGAACTTCAATATGTTGATACCCAACACCAGCTTGCCGACATTTTTACAAAACCCCTCGATGCTTCTAGATTTGCTTACTTGCGTGGGGAACTTGGTATTTGTCATCCCTACGGCATTTTGTGAGGGGGAGCTGCTTTTAATTGTCTTGCATATGCTCATTATGTGTGGAATTGCACTTACATCTTTTGCTATTATATGCCTGATTTTAATTCAAAGAAATCATGACAGCTCAGCTCTATGAAATATGTCTGGAACATTGATTGTGCATGATGTTTTATTTTCTAAAAATCAAAACTTGCTCACCGCATAATCTTGTATCTAGCTTGTTTAGGGTGGACTGCTTTTAGCTATCTTTTATCTACTTGACAGCAAGACACTGTTCCTTGGATGCTAAAATATGCAACTTGAAAAATGTGTTCTTTATTCATGGATCCTCATCAAAATATTTAATTCATCAAAATCAAAATCAAAAATCCATGATCTGTCTGGTTTAAATGAAAAGATCCAGGAGGGTTTGTTTGTCGCACTACTCTATTCTAGACTGCTTACCATTGCACTTTGGTCTGAACTGGAATGGTGTAGTGTATGCCAAAATCACCGCCTTAAGCTTCAGATGGCTTTCATGCCTAGGCTTGGCTTGATTGGAAAGTATAAGGTGGACAAACAAATAACCCCTGGCATTAAGAAAAAGAACAACAAATTTATTTGATCATTAAAGTTGCTTTCTCAGCTCCTTTTGAACAAGACTTGCCTGTCTCATGTAGAAATTGTTAGCTGTGCGCAGTCCTTGCCTTCACATGTCTAGCTGCTGTGATTAGGTGGTGATGCTTTTACTTCAAAATGACAAAATCACATGCCATCATCTTGTTTCACAGATTGTTAAATTGAGCTGAGCACATGATCATTTGTGTTAATTTTGGCATATTTTTGCATTATATGTCTTTGCAATTCTATTCACTTTGCAGCTTTGCATCTTTTGACTGCTCCTTGATGCTTGCATTGCCAAAGGGGGAGAGATTTTGCTATGTTCTCTGCTGCAAGAAGGCATTATTTCTAAAGGGGGAGAGATTTTTGACATAAAGGGGGAGAAAAATTTACTTAACTCAGGGGGAGTTTTTATCAAAGGGAGATTTGCCGAAGGGGCTTTTACTCTTTTGAGAAAGGGGGAGAAAAATTCTTTTATCAAGTGACATGCTTTGGCTCTTTTCTGAGTTTTTTTAATGGTCACTTGTGTGCTGAAATCTTTTAAATTTTCTTGAACTTGGATATGGTTGTCAATGCACTCATCAAGGGGGAGATTGAGAAACCAAGGGTGGTTTCGGTGTTTGTGATGAGTGATTGACAGGCTTTTACCCTCTGTTCGAAGGGTACCTCCGGAGGGGCTTCGGAGGTGGTACCTCCGAAGGGTGTTCGGAGGTGTTGTCACCGAAGGGTGATTCGGTGTTTGCTTGCTGCAGCTGTTGCAGCGGAGTGTACCTGTCGGAGGGGTCCGGCAGTACGCGATGACTGGGTTTGTACCGAAGGCTTCGGTACTTTGGGCGGTACACCGGAGTGTGTGCCGGAGGTTGCTTACCCGGAGAGGTCTCCGGAGTACTGGATACACTTGTCTGTTTGTCTGTGGTGCGCAGGGACTTCGGAGGCGACGGACAGGGTTCGAGCCAGGTGAACTTGGGTCAAGCGGGTGGTTTGATGCCAAGGGAGCGGGGAGCTCCGTCACGGTGGCTGCGAAGGTGGTCCGGGTCGGTCCTCGGGTCGAGGCGTGCCAGGTGAAGGCAGAGAGTGCGGAGCGTGGCTCCGGCTGAAGGTACTCCGAGACAAGTCCTCGGAGGTGAGGCACTTCGAAGGTACTCTGAATGGAGTGACTTCGGAGTTGGTGGACCAAGTCCTCTGCGGAGGCAAGGAGTTCGAAGTGTGCTCCGGAGGGAGACACTCGAAGGTGGCCCGACGAAGGTCTCAGAAGTCGAGGCGCATCGAAGGCATGGTCCGGGTGAGGCTCGTCGAGGAGTGTGCTCGGAGTGAGACACTGCGACGAAGTGCTCATGGAATGCTTCATGCGGAGGCCTTGGACGAAGGAGGGACTTCGAAGGGTGGTACTCCGAAGGTGGGGCTTCGGAGTGTGAAGGACTTCGGAGCGAGGCTAGCTCCGGAGTGAGGTTGACTTGAGGTGCTTCGGCCATGCATGGCTTCGGTACACGGACGGACGGTGTTCGAGCTCGGAGTAGCTGCGAAGCCGTGGTGATCCACTCCGGAGGTGGTGGTGCGAAGGCCCAAGGGCTTTGACGGCTTCGGCTCAAAACCGTCACTGTATCGAAGGTCTTCTTCGGCGGAGCAAAGGCCAACAGGCTGCAGGCTTCTCGCCGAAGCGTCCGCACCCCTCGCGTGCGAAGGGAGGTTCCAGAAGTCAACTCTGTAAAGGCTGACACTGTCTGTTCTGAAAAAGGCTGACACTGTCCCCTCTGCAGCTGACAGAGAAGCCTCCAAAATAAAGGTGGACTACCTTTTGTACCCCTTAGTTCTGTAGAGACAAAATGGATGTAAACCCTAGGGGTAAAGTAGTCACTTCCTTAGGATGAATCCATGGGCTATAAATATGGGGGCTCGGTAGGTAACATTTAACACTTTGAGCATTTACTGTTGAGCTCCTGTAGCCACACTTCGATTGAATACATCCTGAGTTCATTTTCAGTGTTCCTTGTTCAAGCGGCGAAGCCCTGTTTGTCTTGTGCTTTTTGCTTGAGCTCGATCTACATACTTCGCTAGTTTAGTGCACCGAAGCCTGTTGTGGCGAAGGTTGTTTTTCGTGCGAGGTGTGTTTTGTCAGTGTGCTGTCGCTCTGTGTAACACGAGGCAAGACCTCGCTGCTTACTAGCGAAGCCCTGTTCTGTTCCCGTAGTGCTTCTTGTGTCGAAGCCCTTAGCTTAGTCCATTTGCGTGTGCGTGTAGACCTTCGGGTACGAAGCCCAGCACCTGTTGCTGTCGCCAAGTACTTGGTCGAAGTCCTCAGAGGGCTGTCCACTCCTGCGAAGGGTGAAGTGCGAAGTCTGCTCAAAGCACCCTGTGTGCGGAGCCTGCACTGACTTAGCAGAGTAGATTTTCGAGGGTTGTAAGTGGAGCGAAGTCTTCTTGGCTTCGAACTTTAGCCACTCCGAAGCCTGTGTTCGAAGGTGTCGAAGTACCTCCGAACCAGACCTTCGAAGGTTGTGTTCGAAGCCTGTTCCGCAGAAGACTGAACAGATCCGAAGGCTAAGTTTTTAGCCCGAAATTTTAAAAGCTCCCATTCACCCCCCCTCTGGTCGCCGTTTCCGGTCCAACAAAATGGATGTAAACCCTAGGGGTAAAGTAGTCACTTCCTTAGGATGAAGCCGTGGGCTATAAATATGGGGGCTCGGTAGGTAACATTTAACACTTTGAGCATTTACTGTTGAGCTCCTGTAGCCACACTTCGAGTGAATACATCCTGAGTTCATTTTCAGTGTTCCTTGTTCAAGCGGCGAAGCCCTGTTTGTCTTGTGCTTTTTGCTTGAGCTCGATCTACATACTTCGCTAGTTTAGTACACCGAAGCCTGTTGAGGCGAAGGTTGTTTTTCGTGCGAGGTGTGTTTTGTCAGTGTGCTGTCGCTCTGTGTAACACGAGGCAAGACCTCGCTGCTTACTAGCGAAGCCCTGATCTTTTCCCGTTGTGCTTCTTGTGTCGAAGCCCTTAGCGTGGTCCGTTTTGTGTGCGTGTAGACCTTCGCGTACGAAGCCCAGCACCAGTTGCTGCCGCCAAGTACTTGGTCGAAGTCCTCAGGGGGCTGTCCACTCTTGCGAAGTGTGAAGTGCGAAGCCTGCTCGAAGCACCTCGTGTGCGGAGCCTGCACTGACTTAGCAGAGTAGATTTTCGAGGGTTGTTAGTGGAGCGAAGTCCTCTTGGCTTCGAACTTTTGCTCCTGCGAAGCCTGTGTTCGGAGCTGTCGAAGTACCTCCGAACCAGACCTTCGAAGGTTGCGTTCGAAGCCTGTTCCGCAGAAGACAGAACAGAACCGAAGGCTAAGTTTTTAGCCAGAAATTTTAAAAGCTCCCATTCACCCCCCCTCTGGTCGCCGTTTCCGGTCCAACAAATATAGACTATGATCATCGATGTAAAAAAGAAAAAAATCATTACAGATTGGCCCAAAAATGGTGAACTCCGGATTAAAATTACAAAACTTGTAGTATATAACTAGGATATGGGCGATGGTGGTTGACGTGGGCAGCAGGGCGTCGGCAGCGGTGGCAGGATGTCAGGGGTGGTGGGATGGCGAAAGAGCAGTAGGACAGCAGCACCGAGGAGGGTTGTAGTGGGAGATGGGCGGCACTAGGAGATGGGCACCGGGACGGCGGTGGTGGCAGCACAGCGCCGGCAACGGTGTCAGTGGCAAGATGAGGGATAGCGGCAGTAGGGCGGTGTGACGAGGGCTAGAGACGTGGGATTGGAGATCAAGTCTTGCATAAGTCTCTTTTAGAAAAAATGCAATATTAGAAATACGAGTAGAAGGGCAGTGGTGTCATTTCACATACTTTGTTTGATTAAAAAATTGAAAATTGGGAGAAAATCCCAAAAGGGTATAACTACTAGTTACACATGAAGTATGTGACATTTTTACAATTACGTTGTATAGAGTGTCATATTTACGAAGCAAACGATACACAACGGTATTCTTATAATTTTCTCGAATTAAAATAGACCCTAGGGGAGAGGAAGCCATTAAGTTGGTAGCATCGCATCTAAGAGCAACCCTTCCCCCAAAATTCTATGTTATGTTTACGTTTTTCGTCATGCATTTTTGTGTTGTCCCTTTTTAATTTCATGTTCTATGTTGAGTAATACATTTTTCATTATTGTATTTCATTTTATGCATATTATTTAAATATGGTTATTGTGTTTGCATCATAGTAACTTGCTTCTTACCTCCTTCCAAACAAATTTTGAAAAATAAGTTAGAGTTACGCAACCAAATATGCCGTCTTCCGTTTGGGAGTGTTGGATTATAAATATAACTGAGCAATGGATCATATTTATAGGAGTGTCCTAAATTATCCAATTAAATGTATTATCCTCACTAATCGTGTATTTTCATAATAGTGCTACACTCAACCTCTTGGCAACCAACATGGGTTTTATATTGCATATCATATTATGATGGCCTTAAGAAAAAAAATCAACATATACTCTCTCTTTAGATGGAAATTTAGGATTTACCCTCTTGACCCATATGTCATTGACCTTAGTGGACCCCATGTGTCATTGAGATTTGGAAGGTAAATCCTAAAAGTCCATATAAATGGAGGGTATATGATGAATTCTCCTTGGCTTTAAAGGTAGTGGGATTTTAATCGTTAGAAGAAAGATACTATCATATATATAATTTCTATGTTGAATTTACTTTTTATTTATATAAACATCGACTAATGTAAAAACTCATTTCACAGGAAAGCATACCTGAAGATTTTCTCAAGGAAATTGACATGCATAGCATTTTCTCAAGGAGATTGACTTGCATAGCATCCGAATACGGCTAGGGACATTTTTAATGGAAGAAGTCATCTTTGAATGAAGAATTCCACACAAGAATTCCAGATAGTGTTAACAATTCGTTTTTGTTGGTTGCGATGTAAATATAACTTGTAACAGTTGGTAAATGGCTCATTTATGTAATGTATGTTTTTTTACAATATAAATTGTGTTATGGTGTTCTATGATAAAGTTTATGTTTTGTGATGTGTTTGCAATGTAAAATGTTTGCTACTAAATCCTGACTTTGCTCCGGGATGTAGTCTAAAAAATTATTTTTTACAATATGACCATAGTATTAGTAACGGATCTAAATAAATACTTGTCACTAAAGATGCCATATAGTGATGGGTGTTAGTGTCGGCCTATCACTAAAGGGTTTGTATATGTCCACATCTAGACCAGTATGACACCCTTTATGACGGGTTGACATTGTAGCTCGTAACTAAAGGGTCATTTTAGTGACAGATGTTTACTCGTCACTAATGCGATAAGAGTGATAGGAAACATATCGGTCACTAATAGATGTTATTATCCATCACTACAGGTAGTTTTTATGGTAGTGCGCCTAGGCGCTGTTTAGGCAACTCTAGACACTAAGTATTGGGTCACGGTTCGACTAACGTCTAGCGTCTAGTTAAATATTGTATGTAAATATATACTAGTTGAGTATATGTGCGTTGTAACAGAAGAAAATTTATAACATTAAAAAGAACACATACAAATAGAGATGAGAGGCAAAGTTGAAGCTGGTTTTAATTTGTTACGAGAAGAAATAGTAGTAGCATACCATGTGAAACGACTAAACTATAAAAACATATTACATATATCTAATGGTTCTCATATTGTCTTGAATCGATAGTGCTAAAAGGTATTGTGATGTTCTACCCCTGCATAGTGTGGGTTGTACATACAACCACCCTGGTGCATAGAACATCGGTAGCTAGCATACGTCTATTTCTAGTTGGTTTAGAGCAAGTTAACTGCAATATTACTCAATCCGTGTGAACCATTCTCAAAGTTTACATAAAGTTTAACTTGTTCGTGAAGAAGATGACAGGCCTCACGGTTCACGAAATTCCGCGACAAGCAGCTCAAGATTCTAAGCAGAGAATGCGATATATGGCCTAATCCAATGTTTTATTTAGAGGAGATTCTTAGGCAAATATCTAGTCCTAAAATCCGTACCATGCTCAAATATTTTAGATTATAAACTAATTTGAACATAAAACACTATAAAAAGGTAAAAACTTCTGTAGATTATTACTAACTAAATACCCATCGTATTCTTTTTGGAATCTTAAGATTTCCGGTGCCTAAGCGCCATACTAATCTAATGAATCATCGGTTAGCCACGTACGTGTGGACAAGGACACCTAGAAGCAACATTCGAGACAACAGCCTCCTCGAGTAGAACAGCCTCTTTACGCGCATTCCGAGGCAAATTGAGTTGTTCAAGATGCCTCCTAATCCAGCTTCTCAATTCCCAAATGTTTTGTATAAGCCTGTAGTGATAGTAATAGACCAGGATTTGGGCTGTCAAGATTCAAGTGTGGTAGGTATTGTGAGCTTGCTGTTTTTAAAAATAAACGTCTCCCTTCTATAAGGATTCTGAGATGAATTTTAGACGGTTTTATTCTGTTTTCTGAACTTTTAAACCTCGTATGGGATTGTTCTCAAAATTTTTTGATTAGAAATAAAAAATCACCTCCAACAAATATTCTAAATGACTTATAAAAAATAAAGGATCCCAAAATTAATATTTTTGTTCCCTATTTTTAGGAAACATACTCACATACTTCGATTTAGAGATTTAATTGGAAAAAACATATTTAGAGTGACATCCAAAAATAAATCTCAAAAAGATTTATAGAAAATCAATTTTTAAAGTAACGCAGATCTAAGGCCCATATGGTGACAGCAAAGTCCAGCCCTTTGATAAAAATTACACCCAGTTGAGCCCAATTCATGGCCACACAGGTCAGATCAATATGGTGGCATCGTTGTAATCGTATGATTGGTCAAAATATATATTTTTTAATTTAGTGTTGATAACAATAACTTTAATGCTTATCGTTAGTTCATAATTTTGTAATATTGTTAGTTCATAAATTTGTAATAACATAGGTTTTCAGGTTTTCAGTGGAACAAACACCGTAGAAAACCCTGCAAGAATTGAATCCGCAACAGTGCAGACTGATCCGTGCAGCGTTCAGTAACGGTACAGGAGGACTTCAAGTCGTCTCATGATTCTTGACCTCTTGGGTCTCGCTGCAAAATCGTTGTAGGATCCACGGCTAGCCCTGCTATCAAAGTTCGCAATTTGATGGGGTTTTTTTTCCAGATAATGCGATGAAACATTCAGACCGCACAACTCAGGCGACATATGGGCACTGGAAGGATGGGAATGCAATGCGGCGGCACGGGGTGATGCTTCTGCGTAATTCAGGAGAGGCACCGCACATTCAGAAGCCATGATCCGCCGGGTGGATCCTGCAATTCTGCTCCCAGTTGGTTGGCAGTGATGAAGCGTACTCGTAGAAATTAATATGTTATTTTCTACATCATCGCCTTAAACAGTTGCACCGAGGGATAGTAACGGTGATATTTCTATTTCTCAGTGGAATATTTGATAGACACTGATTTTGATTATTTGTTATTTTGTACTCGTAACTGTTCTCTAACAGGAGAATTCTTCGCTGAGAACAGCTCCCATTCCTAGTTGGCTAGTTGCACTGCTGTTTGCACCTGACAAATCCATGAACTACTAGATCTCTTTCGGTAGAGAACCTGAGATGTTGATGAGAGTTCAGACTGGCCTGAATGCTGATCAGTGATCACAATGTGCATAAAGAGAAAGAAGGTGATTTATTGATGGGGAGTTGGAACTGATCCAAGTGACTGGACCAGAAATAAAGTCTCAGCCTTTCAGGTACTCAGTGCACACCTGAAATTGCATCACTAGTTCCTATTTCCTGCTACTTCTACCACTAATCCAGTTTTGCTTGACTTGCTTTTGCTGGGGGTTAGGTATAAATAGAGTAGTGTTGGATTAGGTATATATAGAGGAACGTCACCGTGACTTACTTCCTGTTCACTCCCTTTTACTTGGTTTTATTGTGTTTTAAAAACTGGTAACAAGATAGTGTTTCAATAGTGTTTTAAAAACTTCTACAACTTGTAACTTACCTCCTTGCCAGCTGTTTGTTTGCTGAGCTATCTGTTATTTTTTGCAATTTTAATTGTATTGCATGTTCAAAAATTTTATAAACAAAATTTTATTTTGTGCTAACTTATGTTCTTGACGATATATGAATTTTTGTTCACATACTTTTATAAGATTTGGAGTTTAAAGTTTCAAATTATTAAAGGTTTCTTTCTTGTGTTATTGTTTTTTCCAGTTTTTTCATAACTTTTTTAAACTTACTTATGTTAAAAAATAAAGATCAAATGCTGCTCTAGTTTCTTGTTACCAGTTTTTAAAACACAATAAAACCAAGTAAAAGGTAGTGAGGTAAGTCACGCTGACGTTCCTCTGGAACGTCAGAGGATCCTAATACCTGTGATGATATGGTTGATGGATTGATCGGACCTTTCATCGGATTCAAAAAAAGTCAAATTTTATGGTATATATGAAATATTATGCACTATTTATTTATTTTAATTTAATGGTTCAAATTAAATTAGGTGATCCTAGTAGGTAATAAGTCGTCCTTCATTTTTTTTACGCATACTGTCTACGCTGACTTTTTAATTATCCGCCGATTGTTGTCACCAAGTATTTTTAATCCTAATTAAAATCAATGGTCTAGATTAATTTAAAGTATTATTTCTTATGAGGTAAATGTACCGTAATATAGCTCACGAAAAAAATCAAGACCTTTGATAGGAAAACTTGCATTAATCAGCACCACCACGCACAAGTTTTACACAATCTAAATTTTAATTGAAGACAATGCTACAATACAAGTACTTCCTTTTCGATCTGTCCTTCAAGGCTTTTAAGTTATATGTCTCCATATAACTTTAAGTCAATCAACGGATCAAATCTTTTATAATCTCGAGCTCTTTTCTTAGCAATCATGAACCAATCCTCTTCAACTTGTGCACATGGAAAATTAGATCACACTATTGAAAGCAGGAGACCCAGCTCCTGATGTGTATGTGATTATGGCCATCATGTCTGATCATCAATTATACACCAACTAGCCAGTGCCTATTCTCTTGGACTGATCAAATAATTGCTCCATGTAGCAGATTCCCATATATTTTTCTCCAAATGACATGGGTCCATACTCCATACACTTTGTGTAAGCTAGCTCTTCTAGCAGCAGCTGACCAGCTCTGTCACTCAGTCCAGGACAGTGTACTGTCAGCAGAATAGTGCAAGCATGGTCTATCTGGTTGCATGAACTTCAAATTTTAATGGGTGAATTTCAGGTTGAACCATTTTTTTCTTACGTAAGTTTCACTTTGGACCCTGTTAATCATATATTTTTACTTTGAACACCATAGTATTACTATTTGTTTCACTTTGCGCCTCCTTTTTTCAAGGCTTATATAATCTTCGGTAAGCGCCCGGATGACAAACATTATGATGGAGACAATAGGGGCATGACTAAGCGACGTATTGTGGAGGCACATTAAGTTTGGGGTTGAGAAAAAAGAGTAAAATAGTTTTCCAAAGTGAAATAATGTGGTAAGAAAAAGGGTATAAAGTAAAAAAATGGTTAAAGGGCTTTTGTCGGGATATCCGATCAATCCACCTAAGAGCCTGTTCGGTTAGGAGGGGGTTGAAGGGGATTGGAAGATATTGAAGGAGATTGGAAATGATTGTAGTATAAGGGCATGTTCGGTTAGGAGGGGATTGAAGGGGATTGGAAATGATTGAGAGGGATTGGAGGGGATTGTAGTATAAATCCCCTCCAATCCCTCCCAATCCCTCTTAATCTCCTTCCCCAAGGAGATTAAACGAACATCCTCTAAATCCTACTTCAATCCCTCCCAATCCCCCTCAATCCTCTTCTCTAAGGGCCTGTTCGGTTAGGTGGGGATTGAAGGGGATTGGAAGGGATTGAGGGGGATTGGAGGGGATTGTAGTATAAATCCCCTCCAATCCCTCCCAATCCCCCTCAATCCCCTTCCCCAAGGGGATTAAACGAACAGCCCCTAAGGGGATTAACTGAACATATCCTAAGGGTATCCGAGGTGGTAAATAGTAAGAAAGCGTGACACTCACGAGTCCTATGATCGACTCTGAAGAATAAGAGTTAAGATTTATATTCGTCCAGGTCTTTCAGAGAATAATAATCATGTATCCATTGTTTAGCAAATTATATTGATGTTTAAGCTTACAAAGCAATGCACTTTCAGATCTATGAACCTAAGCAATTCAGATTGGATGCTAAAAGTGTATCCTTTGGAGGAGCCCAACAATTTAGGACCCTATTCTGAGTTAGTTCCCAGATATCCGGGATTGAATATCAAACCTAAGTCTTATTTTCTAATTAAAAGTATTTTGGTATAAGTATATCTCTTTATATCGGATATAAAGCTTGGTTACCGGATAAGAATCTAATATTCTTTATCGGAATCAAACCTCTCTTCATGGGTCATAGCGGATTTCAATATTGGGCTTAGTCTACTCTCAGTTCATGCTGATAAGTGAAGTACCCGGGTCATATCCCCAATAGGTCTAAATTAAAACTTTGTTAATAATAATGGTGCAATCTGATATTCACTCAATGACTTGAACTGTTTCAAATACTGGAAAGAAAAAACCAGTTTTTATCCATTTAGGGTGCGTTTGGTTTGCTGGATATCCCTGGATGGGATAGGGCCATCCCATCCAATCAGCTGTTTGGTTGAAAGGCGAAGGTGGATGGGATGGTCCATGAGGAGAATATTCCTTCAATATGCTGGATGGAGAGATTCAAGAAATTTTTCTGGATGAGCTCATCCAACATTGGACGAGATGACGTGTCGTCTCCTGATTGGTTATTACACATTTAATTTTTCTTTTATAAATATTCAAATGATTTTTACTCCTAAATTATTTATCCAATTTATGATCTAATTACATCATTGTATTGATTATAATTTAATCTATAAAATAAGATCTCATATGATTATATTTTTGTTAAAAAATATATTTGACAAGTGGGTCCTACTAAATTTAACTTTATCTCATCCAAGTTGTATACATCTAACCAAACAAAAAATTGTCTCATCCCATCCATCCAACCAAACACCTCGAATGTATCATTCCATCCCTAAATTCATGGATGGAATCATCCTATCCACCCTCGCCCCCAAACCAAACGGACCCTTACATCTTTCTTTATGCAGAGGCAGGATTTTATTTTGCATTACCCAAAAAGAGCTCTTGATATATATATATATATATATATATATATATATATATATATATATATATATATATTCAAAAACCAAGCATTTATATATACCCTTGGATTATGTACCAATGTTTCTCCTTTATATATTTGAATATGATTAACCGTTTGATCAGCCCAATGCACTGTTCATAAAAATTAAAGAAAGCACCCAATAACCACCGTGTTTTTTGGATAATTAATGTGCCATCTCAGCCAACATTGGAGCTGATGAGCTGTTTTATTTTAATAAAGCTTTGGGCATACACAACGCCATTTAACGAGACATCGTGCACATGGGAGAGAAACTAGGGAGAGAAATACGGATGTTTTCGCTTATAAAGCATCTTAGGTGGTGATCCCGTGCCAGAGAAACACATGGAACCATAAAATTAAGTGATATATTTAGTAGATTGAATTACTAGAATGTACACAATAAAAATACTATTATTTTTCTTTTTTTCGTGCCTGAATCCCGTGTACTCTCTTGTTTATCTCGTCATCCTAGAATTCCTCCCACTATTCCTTTGCATTTTTTTCGGAATCTATATTTTGCACCGATTCAACTCACTTTTCCAAGAATCGGTGCATCTATTTCAATGGTATGCATCAATACATAGGGATGTCACCTCAACTATTGGACCGATTTGAGAAGCCCACCAAAAATGCTTTTAAAGGGTGTTTGGTTACGAGAACTAAATTTTAGTTATTTTCATATCAGATGTTTGTACATCAATTTGAATGACTAAACCTGAATTAATTATAAAAATAATTGTAGAATCGGAGGATTATTCGCAAGACAAATCTATTAAGCTTAATTAATTCATGATTAATAAATGTTTACTATAGCATCACATTATCAAATCATGACGTAATTAGGCTCATTAGATTTGTCTCGTGAATAATCCATTGATTATGAATGGATTTTATAAATAATCTACATTTAATACTCCAAAATAACATCTAAACACATCTAAACATTTGATGTGTTTAGTCTCCGATCACCAAACATCACCTTAGTATCAGGGCATAGGCATGAAAATACACGTAGCTAAATGTATGTCAAAAACAAGATATAGATTATAATAATATAAATATCATATGATTGATATATAAAAAATGAGATATAATTCTTTATATGCCATGTATCCGTGGCAGAACAAGTGATTTATAAATGATTGCATGAACTTTCAACGGTATATAAAATTTTTTCGCTTCAAATATTGATTTGATGATTAATTGTAATAGCCTGAGTGTGTTAACTGTTGTTGTATAATATTTTCAAGCGGAGTCTCTTGATGATATGGGTAATCTTGGATTTCGAATCGGGTTCGGTTTTGAATCTGCCGTTCGAAAGTGCTCAATTGAACTATAATTTCAAATCGCTTTAGAATTTAAGGCCCATTTATACCGTGAGAAGTACAGAAGAGCGTCTACTGGATTGCTCTAGTTGGCATTTTTCTAGCTATGACCCTATGATGTGCTTGTTTGGCTGTACCATTTGTACCTTTTTAACTGATTCTAAAGATGAATTAACGATCCATCCGTATGTTTTAAGAAGAAACAAGTACGTGAAATTTCAAAAACTAGTGGCGATAGTGTCCCTACAGATTTTGAATGTTTGTTGCATGGACTGTGTTTTATTCATGAACCACAAATATTTTAAAAAATAAAAATTATATTTAAGAGAGAATTGAAATCTTTTATGACCTAGGATTAGACATTTAGAATCACTACAACAATCCAGGGAACTTCCGTCGGCCAAAGCCGACGGAAGTTAGCTCTTTCCCGACGAAAAAAGCTAACTTTCGTCGGCAAAAGGCTAACTTCCGTCGGCATTTGGCCGACGGAAGCGGGTAGACGGAAGTTAGCTAACTTCCGTCGGCGGTCGGCGGCCGACGGAAGTTAGCTAACTTCCGTCGGCCAAACCTAGCCGACGGAAGTTACCAGAAAATCGGTAACTTCCGTCGGCTAAATCTAGCCGACGAAAATTATTTTTTTTTTGTTTTTTATTTTTTCTGTCGACGAGCCAATAACTTCCGTCGGCTAATGTTGGCCGACGGAAGTTAACTAAAAATACGAAAAAAAAAAGAAAATTTGCAACTTTGCTGCTCTGATTGCTTCCAAAGTGGCATTCTGCTCATTAACAAAACAGTGGTACACATCATCTGTGCCTTATAAGCACCAGTTTAACCATAGAACCAACGAATAAATACCCATGTTTCAATAATTAACATTTCAGGTACTTAATGTAAGCATGACTAGAAATAAGGTGTTGAGAGAATGAGATTTCAGGTTATCAATATTACACTACAGAAGTTGAAAATTCTGATGAGTGTCAGTGATGCTGGCAAGCACCACCTTTTGCAATAGGGTTAACCAACTAGTGACACTCCACCATGTATCACTTGTTCTTCATGGTAGATTATACCTCTAGGAAGTTGGCAGTTGGCACCACGAGAAAGAGAAACAATGCCAGTTTTGTAATGTGCAGATCTTCAAGCTACGCCATTCTCATACATTGAGCCGTCTTTGGTTGCAGCATCTTCACCCATGTCAACCTCAGCTATTGCATCGTCAACAAGAGACTGTAATACAGAAAGAGACCACTGTTCAGTGATACAGCCCGTGAATCACCTCTAAGTAATAAGAACTGTCCTACCACACTGCTTCATGAGTATTTCTGCATATTCTGGCCATGGCTGCAAGGCTCATACTTGTACTGCAGCCAGGACACAAAAGAATACAAGAGAATACTACTCTAGGGAAATAAAAGAAAGCATATGTTGAGTGAATAACCTGGAGCTCCTTTTCAGAAATCTTGGCCCTGTCATTGTAGTCTTGAAGTTGTAGAAAACATTTGTACAGCTGCATACAATGATTTCAGACAGTTCATAAAAGCACCAAACTAACATGTGAACAATACCACATATACCTTTGTAACAACCAATTGTCGTTCTGAAGAAACTTTCCGTGCAGCAGACAGTTCATCTTCTAACTTCTGTGTTTTTATAGAAAAAAATAGAGTTTATTGGCATAATTCACCTCAGATGGGAGTCTTTGGAGAAGGCCAAAGTGCCAAACAGTTGAAATTTTACATAATAACAGGCAAGATATGAGAAATATCAGGATATGCTCACAGCTAACCTGAGATCTCTTTTGCAAATCTGCAACGTGATGTTCCTTGGCTGCAACCTTATCTTTAATCTGACTAACCTGCAAAAGCACAGCATTCAAACTCCTTGTTCATAATGAGAAGCAAACAATAGTACTCTCTCTACAGTGAGCAAAGAACGGAGGTGGGCGGAGGTGGCGGAGGCCGTGGAGGCGGCGGAGGTGGGCGGAGGCGGCGGGATGGAGGCCGGGGAGGCGGGCGGAGGCGGCAGAGGCGGCGGGAGGCCGTGGAGGCGGCGGAGCCCGTGGAGGTGGGTGGAGGCGGCAGGATGGAGGCCGGGGAGGCGGGCGGAGGCGGCGGGAGGCGGCGGAGGCGGCGGGAGGCAGCGGGAGGCCGTGGAGGCGGCGGAGCCCGTGGAGGTGGGCGGAGGCGGCGGAGCCCGTGGAGGTGGGCGGAGGCGGCGGAGGCGGCGGGAGGCCATGGAGGCGGCGGAGCCCGTGGAGGTGGGCGGAGGCGGCGGGAGGCCGTGGAGGTGGGCGGAGGCGGCGGAGGCCGTGGAGGCGGGCGGAGGCGGCGGGAGGCGGGCGGAGGCGGCGGGAGGCGGGCGGAGGCGGCGGAGGTGGGCGGAGGCGGCGGGATGGAGGCCAGGGAGGCGGGCGGGGAAGAAGAGAGAAGAAAAACCTAGGGTTAAAAGGCATGGGCTGAGAAAAAGAGGCGCGGCAGCGAAAAAAAAAGCGCGTGTATTAACTTCCGTCGGCCACATCTAAAGCCGACGAAAGTTAATTTTAACTTCCGTCGGCTTTTATGCTGGCCGACGGAAATTAAGGGATTTATACCGGGCGGGGAAAAATACCTCTATCTTCCGTCGGCCACTGTGAAAAGCCGACGAAAGTTAGCTTATCTTCCGTCGGCTTCTTTAGGCCGACGGAAGTTAGCTAACTTCCGTCGGCTTTTCGAAAAGCCGACGGAAGATAAAATAGCCGACGAAAACTTTCTGTTTTCTTGTAGTGAATCCAAAGCAAGAAAAGCTTTACGACCCTTCTCAAAATCACCTTTGGTCAACATGTGAGTCATTTCCATCCAGAAAAGGGCGAGGAGAGAATCAAATCATAAATGGCTCCACCTAGCTGCCACGTCTGCTATGCAACATGTGTTAGAGAGAGAGAGTGAGAGAGAGAGAGAGAGAGAGATGCATGAACTGTGAAGAGATATGGGTGGCTTTGTTTCTGTGCTTGTTGAGAAGGGTAGCATTTGATTGCAAGTGCAGAGCTACTGCAGCAGTTGGACTGGTCTTCTCCTCCATGGGTCCAGATTTCTAGGCCAAACAAGGTGAAGCCACGCCATTGCTGCCCCCTCACCAGCATTATCTCCTGTCCTCTTCTGGTCTATTACCCCATGCAGCTGCAAGATCTCATGTCCTCTCCTGATCTACCCCTGCATGCACATTGCCTGCGGTACTACTTAGGGTTTTAGCAAAGCCAATCCATTGCGTCCATTATTTTAGTTGCTACCTAAGCTTGGGGCACTGTAAAATAAACAGTGGAGGGGGGCACCAAAGCACATAAAACAAGGTCTTAACCACTCAAATGCCATTATTCTAAGCCCAACCCCCATCTTCAAAAGCACTGTTTCAGATGTGAATCTCTGAATGTTACATGGTAAAATCTCTTCCTAACTAAGATCCTGTTTGCATTGTGCTGCTTATTTTTAAGGACTGAAATCTGCTTATTTTAGTTCGGACTAAAGTTTAGTCCCCCGTTTGGATCAAGAGACTAAACAACATTTAATGCCCCTGAAATGACCACTTTACCCTTAATAATTGCATCGTCCATGGCGTGGGGAGGAACAAAGGGCAGTGCCGATGGAGAGCAGAAGAGCGGCGCCAACAAGGAGCGAAAGAACGGCGCCGACAGGGAGCAAGAGGGGCAGCGCCGAATGGGAGAAGGGGTGGCGCCGACGGGGAGCAGGGACGGCGCCGAACGGGGAGCAAGAGGGGTGGTGCCGACGGGGAACAGGGAGGCCGCACCGACGGGGAGCAGGGTGGCACCAAATGGGAGCAGGAGGGGCAGCGCTGATGGGGAGCGGGGATGGCGCCGACGGGAAACAGGGATGGCGCCGAACGGGAGTGGGTGGGGGGAGGGGGCGGCGCCAATGGGGAGTGGGGGGACGACGCTGATGGGGAGCAGGACGAACGCGGGGTGGCGCCAACAGGGAGTAGGGGCGGAGCCGAACGAGAGCAGAGGTAGAGCCGAACGTGTGCGGAGGTAGGGTGTGTCCAGCCCAGTTTTAGTCCCAATCAACAACATTGGAGGGACTAATGGACTAAACTTTAGGGGCTAAGGTTTAGTCCCAATAAACAACCCTATTTAGAATTTTATAGATTAATTGAAAGTAAACTTTAGTCCAAAAAATAAACAGCCCCCATCAAAAGAGGGTCTAACATAGGTAGAATGCATCCATTGTAGTTGTACTACTGGCACTAGTGATGATCTTGTTCAGATCATGGGAGATGGTATTTGGAATTGGACGGAGAGGATGAAGCTTTGGGCATGAGGCCAGCTTTGGCATTGCTGCATTTTGGCTTTTTTGGGCTCTACTGTTGGTGGGTGGTTTTTGGCCTTTGCTTGCTTCTACCATTGGTAATGGCGCTGGTCTTCTTGCAGTAGTGGGCACTGCCACTAGCACTAGCAGTAGTAGGTAGCTCTACATTTTGATATCACATTTTGGTTTTCAATATTTTATTTGGGTTGTGGTGGTCATCTTAAAAGAGAGGACCTTGAAACTGAACCTGTACTTGCTTTTCATGGAGGGGCCTCCGCCCTTCATTTCCTCCTAGGACAAGATCACAGGAGGTGGGATAGGTATACCCGTCCCATTCAAAGGCTTGAGTGCCTGAGTGGGAAAGGTTAGCCATTTTTAAATCCAAATCTTGCTCCAATCTCTCGTTCTGTTTTTTGGTTCTTGAAGCTGAAGCCTCAGTGTTTCATCGAGTGATTCTGCAGAAAACAAATAATACCAGAAGCAGTTTTTCTCTGGCATTGGATTCCTGAAGATTCTTTATCAGTACGAGTAAGTTTTTTCTCGACTTGTTTCTTGCCGCTTTATCTTTCTTTCCACATTTTTGACTGGAATCAAGTGCAGAATCTGCAGGTTGCTGCAGGTTATCGGAACAGTTCTCTCTATGTGTGTGTGTGTTTGAATGTGATGTGAGTAGTGACTGCTCCATTTGCTTTCTTTGGATTCTAATAAAAATTTGTTATTTTTCCCTTTCTAATCAAATCTTTGACAGGAACATGAGGAGCACCAGATCATGCAGTGGTTTCCAGCAAGCTTGCCCAGCTTTGTGATTTGGTAACAATGGAGGAAGAGCGAAAAGCTCCGAGCTTTCTTGATCTGCCCAAGGATATCCCCATTGCCACCAAGTCCCTCACCATTAGGACCAATGGCGGATGTAGCAGCAGCTCCGACCGGTCCAATCCCATATCTCCGGCCATCTCCATCACGCCGCACCTCTACTCGCCATCGCCGCCGTCCTCC
This sequence comes from Zizania palustris, assembly GCA_019279435.1. NCBI lineage: Eukaryota > Viridiplantae > Streptophyta > Magnoliopsida > Poales > Poaceae > Zizania > Zizania palustris. Next base: position 37,835,345 of record JAAALK010000290.1, read on the forward strand.
GCCTTCGTGTCGGCGCTGCAGTCCCCGTACATCTCGCCTAGAGTCCTCGAGCCCCCGACTCCAGTGGCGGCACCTGTGCCGGCGCCGCCACTGCCGCAGCTATACCAAGAAAGCAAGGTCACTAGTATCCCCACCACGGCGGTGCCTTCGCCGGCGTCCTACTCCAACGGTTTCCACTCGGAGGATACCGACGCGCCGAGTGCGTCCCGCACGCCGCCGTCCGAGCGCTACGACTCCAGTGGCATCGACCCGGTCAAGATTTCCGACGGCGTCGGCTGCGGCGGCGTGCAGCCACGCGTGTCGTTCTCGTTCCCCGTGCCGCGGGTGTCCTTCACCCGGGGCTCCGTGGCGTCACCGTCGTCCAACGCCAAGCTCCGGAGCTGCGACGTGTACATTGGCTACCACGGCAACGGCAGCCTCGGCAGGTTCTGCAAGTGGCTCAAGTCCGAGCTCGAGCTGCAGGGCATTGCTTCATTCGTTGCTGACCGCGCAAAGTACTCCGACACGCAGAGCCATGAGATTGCGGACCGGATTATTTGCTCTGTGGCATTCGGTGTCGTAGTCGTCACCATGTCAAGTTTCCTCAATCCGTTCAGCCTTGAGGAGATAAGATTCTTTGCTCAGAAGAAGAACTTGGTGCCTATATTGTTCGACACTGAGCCACCTGAGATTGCAGGGCTTTTTGATGGTAAATTGGAAGATAAGGAGGGGAAGGAAGCATTTGAAGGATTAATGCGATGCCATGAATTTAAGCTTGAGGCAAATGATGCCAATTGGAGAAACTGCGTGTCAAAGACGATCACTTTGCTGCGGTCCAAGCTTGGCAGAAAGAACATGGCTGAGAAGGAGAGTGAAGGGCCTGAAGGAATGCCTTTTCCACGCAACTGGCATTTTGTGGGAAGGGAGAAGGAACTAAGTGAAATTGAAGGACTGTTTTTTGGTTCCACAGTGGATATACAAGAGGTTGATTGCCCAAGGGGTTCTGCAGCAAATGATAGATCTAGCGGCGTGTCTGATGGTTTTGCTGATGAGGAGAGTGACACGGTGAGGACATCTAATGCCAGATACATCAGTTTGGAGATGCGCAAGTGCAAGGAGCCGACATTGGAGGCCTGGATTGATCCAATGATTGAGCTATCATCAGGTAAAGGGAGAAACCTTCAGAAGCAGAGATCAAAGCACAGGAGGTCAAGGTTCCGGTGCAACAGCAAAGGATATGGTAGTGCAAGTGTGGTCTGCATCAATGGTTCTTCAGGGATTGGCAAGACTGAATTGGCTTTGGAATTTGCTTACCGCTTTTCACAGCGGTACAAGATGGTCCTGTGGATTGGAGGTGAAGCTAGGTATTTGAGACAAAACATACTCAATCTGTCCATGAGTTTGGGGTTAGATATTAGTGCTGAGGCCGAGAAGGAGAGGGGTAGGATCAGGAGCTTTGAGGAGCAGGAGTTTGATGCATTTCAGAGGGTGAAGAGGGAGCTATTTCGTGATGTGCCCTACTTGCTTGTCATTGATAACCTTGAGAGTGAGAGGGACTGGTGGGAAGGTAAGGACCTCCATGACTTCATCCCTAGGAACACTGGAGCAACACATGTCATTGTGACCACACGTTTACCACGTGTGATTAACCTTGAGCCGATGCAATTGCCGCAACTCTCATACAATGATGCGATGATCTTGATAAAGGGGAGGCAGAAGAATGACTATCCTCCTGAGGAAATGGAAGTTCTCAGAAAGCTTGACGAGCGGTTAGGTAGGTTGAGCTTTGGCCTGTGGGTCGTTGGTTCACTGCTGTCTGAACTCATGATCACTCCTTCCACTCTGTTTGAGGCTGTTGAGAGAATATCGTTGAATGAGAATTTGTTCCCCCTCAGTGCAAATGATGATGGCTTCTGCCGTAATAATTATTTCCTGATAAAGGTCCTGGTATTTTGTTTTGCATTGATGGATCGAGCAAAAGGAGGAAGCCTTACATCAAAGATGATTATCGCTGGCTCTTGGTTAGCTCCTGCTCCTGTATCGTCTACACTATTAGCTGCAACGGCGAGCAAGCTACCGATGAAAGGCAGCATTCACCTCTTGGGTGAATCCCTGAAGACTGCATTTCTATGTGGCACACATTGTTTTCTCGCTCCTCATGGTCGAAAAGCTGAGGTGGAGTCAGCACTCTTGCTTGTTAAGCTTGGGCTGGCAAGAAAGGCAACTCGTCATCCTGGTTGCTGGATCCAATTCCACCCAATAACACAGCTCTTCGGCAAGATCAGGGGAGGTTTGGCACCAACACCTGCAGCAGTGAATGGTGTAATGAGGGCCGGCAACACATCAGTGTATTCAAACCACCTATGGGCTAGTGCTTTCCTTGTGTTTGGTTTCAAATCTGAACCACCTGCTGTTCAGCTTAAGGCAGTGGATATGGTGCTTTTCATAAGGAAGACGGCACTTCCCTTGGCAATTGAGTCCTTCATGACATTCTCACGGTGTGGCTCAGCTTTAGAATTGCTCAAGGTGTGCACCAACGTCCTTGAGGAGGTGGAGAAGTCATATGCATCACGGATGCAGGACTTGAATCGTGGATCACTATGCTGGAGGAAGAAGCTGCAACCGAATCACCGTGTAGACGAGTTTGTCTGGCAGGAAGTGACTCTGCTGAAAGCAACATTGCTTGAGACAAGGGCAAAGCTTTTGCTCCGAGGTGGGCTGTTTGACACTGGGGAAGAATTGTGCAGGACCTGCATTAGCATCCGGACTGTTATGCTTGGTCATGGTCATGCCCAGACACTGGCCGCTCAGGAGACATTGGCAAAGCTGGTCAGATACAGGAGTAAGATTTGAGATCATTCTGAAACCCTTGTGAGTTGTAATGTACTGATGTGTATTCCTATGCTACTGTCATATAGAGGGTTTCCAGAAGTTTTCATGTCTCAGCATTTCTGAATCTGTGATGCAACCACAGTTTTGTTAGTGATCATATAATAGCAAGCTTCATGGTGCCATTACTGCCAATGTAACTTGAGAGTTGTTATGTACAGTACAGTTCAGTTTCCATTTCATAAAACTTAAATCTCCTTACTGCTGAGATTTCTAGATGGAACTTTCAGAAAAGGAGATGACCTTGTTTTATCATCAAGAGAGTAACTTTGGTGAACAATGTTCACTGATATAATGAGTTCAGTCAGATGAAGCATGATAAGCAGAAACTGTTGACAAGCGTTTCATGCTTTCTCCCGTGAACTTGCATCCATTGACTAATATAATTTGTATCATTGCAAATTGTTCTTTTGGCCGAAAATTTTCTTTATTACCCATATGCCTGATGCAACATAATATTGCGATTTTTTAAGCTTTCAAGATTCAGCTTTCAGAAAAGTGGTTTTGGTCAAGCATAGAACCGTGTCCAGTAACCTATCAACTTTGAGTGAAGCTTGCTTTCATCTGTTAGAAATTGTTGTACACTTCTGCATTCATGGTCTGATCTAGGCCTGAAAGACAACTCCATAAGTTCCAGGTTTATGCAGATTTTCCTTTTATGCATGGCTACAAGTAGTTCATATGCACAGTCTTGCTACCTGATTCATCTTTTGAGGCAAGATTGTCAGGAAAAAATGGTAACGTCTGATGAGCGCTTCAGGGATCTTTTTCAGTGACATTTCACCGAACAGTTCATCTTTTCCTAGAAATCAATGCTTTGACTGAAAGCAGTAACATACTAACATGTACTGATCTTTTTCCTTGGTTCAAACTTTTTTTTTGCTTTACGCTTGGATTGCAAGCTCAAAAAATATTTCTCCTTTCTAGATTGCAGCAGTTACTAGTGGATAGTGACAGGACAACATGCTTGCTTTCTTCCTTCTTCACACTCCCTATCCTATTATTTAATAGTAAAATCTCTTCAAAATTTCTCCCTAATCAACGTCCTATTCCTCTCCCTATTTCATCACGCTCTCTATTTTAGCTGCTCTCCTCCCTTAAACCCGGGAGCTAAAACCTCTTCCTACCTTTTTTTATTGACTTTTCCTTATATTTTAGTTTTTTGGCTAGACATATAAATTGCATGACCTAAAAAAATGCAATAAACATTTGGTAAATTGATCACAAAATAATTTTAGGTACCGGAAAGAATTTACTAAAAAGAGTGAAAATTTTGGAAAATGGAATAAAACGTGAAACCATATGGACAATAGAAATAATCTACTAACGGAAATGTAAATTTACTAACAGGGGATGCTACAACTATTAATCTAACCAGTATAGGTATATGAAATATAAGAAGACAAATATAATTAGTTCGACAATAAATAGAGAGTTGTTTGAAGAAAAAAAAAGTTGTTTGAAGATGCTCTTTAGCAGGTAAAACACAGTTGCCCTTGTCGCTGAAAGTTTATCGCAGCAATGCTATGAGGAAATATAACATGTTTTAGAATGAATTTACGGAAACCGCATTTTTAGTGTAAATTTGACACTTGAATTTTTGGTACACCATTTGTTTTATATTATAACCGTTTAACTTCTCTAGATTTAATAAAAAATATAATAACATATATTATATCAAATAAATATATTGTTAAGACTGTTAGAGATAAATTATTGAAAGATAATTTTATGGTGTCTATAAAATTTTATGAACCATTCAATCTATACGATTCAATAGCTCAAATTTAGTATCGACGATCTATTACCTCCTAAAGGTAATAGGTCATATAATATTTTTTTTAATATGTACGGGTCCACATACATGTAACAATTAATTACTTTTTTCCATGCTAGCGAGTTAATTATTGCATGCATTAGAAAAAATAAATAATCAACAAACTTTTCAACACACATGCAGATTACTTTCCATAATTAAACCAGTTAGCTCATTTTCTTTTTTAATTAATTATTTTAAACATACTTAATCAACGTTCCAGATTCATTTTAACTATTACCCCTTATGGAGGTAACAGGGGCACCATAAATAGACCCTTATAAAAAGAGTTTGATAGAGAGGTAATGATAGTAGAGATTAGGATAGATTATTCTCTCATGTTGTAAGGGATGCAATCTATCTCATGTTGTTGGTGTCATTTTTGGTCATACGTGTGGCTTGAGAGATCTGCTTAACTTCAGTGTAGGTCCTAAATTTTCATGGTTCTAAGCGTGCCAATCAGTTTGACACTGCAACTGATAAGGTACGAAAAATTGTTAGTAGCAACACCAACCAGCCATTGAGCAAATGGACACGATATACGTCGATACGTACATATTGACGAAGGGCCATCAGGAACGATCAGGTGATCGACCGATATGCAACGGCCACACTATCAGACCGATGGCAGGGAAAGCAATGCGCTATACGCTCGAACCAATCGGTAATCCCCGATGTCAATGTATGCAACGTGGAATTAAAAGGTAATCTATCAGTTTGTATCTCGATAGAATCTAAATTTAGTATACCAAAGAATGTATCCATACTATTGAATCACCATGATAGCAAGATCATGAAGGAAGTATACCCAAGAAAATTCCGGTTGATCGGAAGTTCCGATTATTTTCTGGACTCGAGTTAGAGAGCAAAAGTTGCTTCGGAAGTTCCGACGAGTCGGAAGATCTGATTTAGAATCGGGAAAATTGTACTGATTGGAAGTTTCGATATGTGTATCGGAAGTTCCGAGGTGGGAGAAAATAGATTGGATCTGTTACGGTATCGCACTGGATTGAGAGACCAAACATACCCTGTCAGAAGTTCCGATCCAGGATCGGAAGTTTCGATGTGGGTAAACAAATTGGATATGTTAGAACACAAATCGGTTGTAACCGATTTGTTGGTTTCGATATGTGGACGACCAATGGCTCTCAGCCCTATACAAAGAGAGGAGGAGGTCTTAAAAAACAAGCAATTGCAAGTTTAGACCTAGCCACCAAGAACTCCTCTCCTCCTCTTCTTGATCTCAAAAGTTGAGATTGAGGATCTCCTATTCTCACGTGCGGTGCTAGCACGCCGTCGTGGGTAGTACTCCGTCCCTGTACGTGTGGATACCGTGGAGGCGTTGCTCCAATAGCGACGCTCGTGGACTTCATCACGTGAACAACTACGTCATCTTCACCGATTAGATTGGCGAGGAACGGTCGGTACGAAGAGAGGATAAGCAAGGATGCACTTTCTCAATATCTTCTTCCGATGCACCTAGCGCGTCTTGTGATAGAAGGTATCGATCTATGATCTCACATGCGCATGCTTCTTGGGCTTTGGGGTGAATTTTTGAAATTTCCAGCTAGTGTAGCTTCCCTTTTGCCCAACAGTGGTATCAGAGCCAATGCGCGTAGTGTTCGATCGGGATCTCTTATGTATGGAGATACATGGTGGAAAAACAGATTAGATCTATCTCTGTCCATGGCAAATCGGAAGTTCTGATACTGATCGGAAGTTTCGATGGTAGATCAGAAGTTCCGATATTGATCGGACATTCTGATGTCGAATGATGTTTCGATACAGAGAGCAATTTTTGCTACTAGGAATTCTGATACTGATTAGAAGCTCCGGTGGATCGAAAGTTCTGATGCCAGATCATATGTCTCGACCCACCCAAATTTGAAATTTCAAGCCTATTGAGCTAGGTTTTTCAGATCCAAATTTCAGTCACTTGTAGATTCTTAGCCTAACTTTGTTTTGCAGAGAATGTTGTGACTGGCATGACCTTGTATAAATGTGATGTATGAGATGCATGCAATGAATGTAAATTAAATATGACCCGCATGTCATGGTTATTTACAGCCTAAGGCTGATGTAAATTAAATACGACTTGCATGTCGTTTCCGCGGTGCTTCGACCCATGTAACTAGTATAGGCTATGCGAGATAGACTAGTACACTTCATGAAGGCCGGGAGCACGCACTCAATGATGGGAGCCATGGAGATGGAGATAGCCATATGAAGATGGTCATGCTATGTCATAGTTAATATGATTATTTGTGATGCTTTCTTATGTTACTGTTATACTATTCTTGCATGTTTCATGCGCGCTAGGGACGTTACCTTGCTAGAATAGTTTTCTCTCAAAAAAATTAAGTATTGATGTTCTTTCTAATAGCTGCACTCACTAAGTATCTCGATGACCGATAGTGGGTCTGCCAAAGCAGGGTGCTATCTTTTATCTTGACTAGTTGGGACAGAAGTCAGACTTCTGCACACATATTATTTCAACACCTCGGGCACACTTTATTCAGATGAACGATGCACAGTAATAAATCAAATACAATAGATCAAGATATCGGACCTAACCGATGAAGCCTCAAAATATTATATCTAATCTTAATCAATTTAAGAGATTATAACGATGCAGCCTTAGACGACGCGACTAATACATCAAGATAAACCAACGACTATACTGACCGAACCGATATACTCCAAGAGATCGAAGCGATGTAGCCTTGAACAACACCGATCTAGTGGATACAATCGCCGGGGTGGTGGGACTTACCCCTTCACCGGAGATCGAAGCGATGCAGCCTAACTCAAGGTGCCTAGTCCCGCCGAGATTGAACCTTGTATGAACAAGGGTGGCGATGCACCGAGAGTAGTTTTGATGTTGTAGTTGTGTGTGTCCTCTAATCTACCTAGATATATACATATTTATAGTCTGGAAACTTGTCGTCTAGTACAATCGTAATCGATTCTAGTTTTTATCTCTATCTCTTCATCTTTATCGGCTCCTTCATATCCGATCATGTATAACGGATGGACTTCTTTGACAACATTTGACCAAACTTCTTTAACTTCTGTTGACCATGCCAGATCCTTATTGGGCTTAGGCCTTAAATAAATTTTGTCGTCAACAAGAACAATATCATAATGGCCTTTATCATTTGGAGTCTACACTAAATCAAGCCTTTGGAGTCATCAAACCATCTCTAGCAAGGTGGCATAGTTGTCTAGATCATCCATCTTTAGTTACCATTCAAAATTTTGTTAGCAAAATAAACTGCCAAACATGGTAGAACCTATGAGTCATGGTGTGTGTGATGCTTGCTAAATGTCCGAGAGTCATTAGTTACCATATTCTAAATCTTTTAGTGTGTTAAATTTTCCATTAGAGCTTGTTTACTCTGATGTTTGGGGTCCAGCACCTGACTCTGTTGGAGGTAAAAAATACTATGTCAGCTTTATTGGTGGTTTTAACAAGTTTACTTAGGTTTACCTCCTTAAGTTCAAATATGAAGTTTTTCAGATATTTCATGAGTTCTAGAATCTTGTTGAAAGGCTGATCAATAGGAACAGTATTGCTATGTAAATAGATTGAGGTGGTGAGTATGAAAATTACATTTCTTCTTTTTAAAGATATACATCACTTATCGTGTTTCTTGTCCTCATGCTCATCAACAAAATGACGTTGCGAAACGAAAACATAGACACATTATAGAAGTCAACCCATCTCTTCTTGCTCATGCATCCATGCCTCTCAAATTTTGGGATGAGACATTCCTTATTGCTACTTAT